>SJXQ01005863.1:0-26489 GCA_006408695.1 Aepyceros melampus | reverse complement strand
CTGGCGTGCTGAGATTCATGGGGTTGCAAAGAGTCGGACACAACTGTGCGACTGAACTGAACTGAACTGTTCACTTATAAGGTGATAACTCATTGAGCTGTACATTATAATACAGGTATTTTCTGCACATATGTGATGTACTTCAACTAAGGATTTTCTAACATTTTATAAGGTTAACATTTCAGAAAAATAATACTAATTAGATTAGCTTAACATTAAAAAGTATATTAAAAGATTTAATAGCATAGTTCCAACTCTAAAAATCTTCATTTAATAATAAATTCTCTAATTATTACTATTTTCATTTATTGAGCCAATATTTATTACCTACTGGTTGTCAGGTACCCACACTGGTTAAACACAGAGATCAGTCCCTGCCTTCAGCAAGCTGACCTAATATACTAGTGATGTGATGAAATCACGCATCCACTGAGTATCCAAACTGGGAAAGGAGTACATCAAGGTTGTATATTGTCACCCTTCTTATTTAACTTATATGAAGAGTACATCATGCAAAATGCAGGGCTGGATGAAGCACAAGCTGGAATCAAGAATGCTGGGAGAAATATCAATAACCTCAGATATGCAGATGACACAACCCTTATGGCAGAAAGCAAAGAAGAACTAAAGAACCTCTTGATGAAAGTGAAAGAGGAGAGTGAAAAAATTGGCTTAAAACTCAACATGTAAAAAACAAGGATTATGGCATCCAGGCCCAACACTTCATGGCAGTTAGATGGAGAAACAATGGAAACAGTGACAGACATTATTTTCCTGGGCTCTAAAATCACTGCAGATGGTGATTGCAGCCATGAAATTAAAGGACAGTTGCTCCTTGTAAGAAAAGCTATGACCAACCTAGATAGCATATTAAAAAGCACAGACATTACTCTGCCACCAAAGGTCCATCTAGTCAAAAAGATGACACAACCCTTATGGAGAAAGCAAAGAAGAACTAAAGAACCTCTTGATGAAAGTGAAAGAGGAGAGTGAAAAAATTGGCTTAAAACTCAACATGTAAAAAACAAGGATTATGGCATCCAGGCCCAACACTTCATGGCAGTTAGATGGAGAAACAATGGAAACAGTGACAGACATTATTTTCCTGGGCTCTAAAATCACTGCAGATGGTGATTGCAGCCATGAAATTAAAGGACAGTTGCTCCTTGTAAGAAAAGCTATGACCAACCTAGATAGCATATTAAAAAGCACAGACATTACTCTGCCACCAAAGGTCCATCTAGTCAAAGCTATGGTTTTTCCAGTAGTCATGTATGGATGTGAGAGTTGGACTATAAATAAAGCTGAGCACCAAAGATCTGATGCTTTTGAACTGTGGTGTTGGAGAAGACTCTTGAGAGTCCCTTGGACTGCAAGGAGATCCAACCAGTCAATACTAAAGGAAATCAGTCCTGAATACTCATTGGAAGGACTGATGCTGAAGCTGAAACTCCAACACTTTGGGTACCTGATGTGAAGAACTGACTCATTGGAAAAGACCCTGATGCTGGAAAAGATTGAAGGCAGGAGGAGAAGGGGACAACAGAGGATGAGACAGTTGGATGGCATCACCAACTCAGTGGACAGAAGTTTGAGCAAGCTCTAAGAGTTGGTGATGGACAGAGGAGCCTGGCTTGCTGCAGTCCATGGGGTCGCAAAGAGTTGGACACGACTGAACGACTGAACTGAACTGAACCTACAATGTGAAAACTGAGAAAGTCCTTCCATCCTTTACAAGCATATTTATTTACACAATGGATCTACTGCAGAACATTTCTTGTCTTGATTAAAAGATGTAGAGCTGAAAAATGGTAAAAGTTATATCTTCTTTAAGAAAAAAGATTGATTTCCCGGTGGCTCCAGTAGTTAACAATCTGCCTTCCAGTACAGGGAACATGGGTTCAGTCCCTGGTCTGGGAAGATTCCACATTCCACAGAGCAAAGAAGCCCATGCAGCACAATGCTAAGACTGTGTGCTGCAGCTGCTGAAGCCACGGCAGTGAGAAGCTCACACACCGCAACTACAGAGTAGCTCCCACCTGCTGCAACTAGAGAAGGCATGAGTGCAACAGTGAAGACCTAGCGCTGCCAAAAGTAAATGAATAATTAAAAAGAAAAAAAGAGGAGTTCAGTCAGTGATACACTTAATAAATAGTACACAGTATCACTCAGTGAAAAAAAACAATGAAGGATGGTAATAAAGGGTTCTAATAAACTTTTATTACATTAATTGCATACAGTTATAATAACCAGGTTAGCAATATAGAGGGAAGTACCTCTGTAAGACTGACTTGAAAAGATAGTTTAAAATCATTTCTAATTAGCATAGTGGCTATTAAAATATTTGTTTTAAATTACTTGAAAGCACAGTTTTCCTTTTGGATAAGGAAAGCATTTTCATACCCACTCCTAACCATGTGCTCATGTGTCTACACACCATACAGTATCCTTTGTTTATAGGTAAAACAAGCACCAAGTAATGAAACTGACTTTTGTTAATGCTTTAAAGAATATTCACTGATTTACATCAATCTCACTAACATCAAAGATTCCCTTCTGAATTCACTGCTTCAACTAGTGGTTATCAGTCCCGTATGCTTATGTCTTGAGAAATATAGATTTCTGGGCTACCCTTGAGGCTTTTGATTTAGTAGGACTGCTGTAGAGTGTATATACCATCAACATTGGTTTAAACCTGTCAATTGCCAGGAATTCTAAGTAAAGGATCCAAATTTACAAGTTTATTACTACTGATATTCTATTTTCTTTTTCTAAACTATTTCTGGTATTTCAGCAGATATGAAGCATAAGTGAATATTTATTCTAAGTATTTAATTGAATGTCTTTATTAGATTACTGCAAAAGAGTAGTAGAAAACAAAATTATTAAATAAAAATAATGATGACACATTTAAAATATTACTTATACATCAAAATGATTTAAAGAGAAAATGAAATGAAAACAGTGTTGGCACAATCTAAAAAATGTTATAATGTGTAAATGTATATTTATTTCACCCTTATAATATAGACCATGTTTCCCCTATTATATATGGAATTTGTGTATTAAAGACTAAAACTTTGGAATAATAAAAGACTGTATTCACATTTGGCAAATTTTTATTTAATCATAACAGTTTACCAACAGAAATAAATGGATTGGATATACTTTGTATGAAAATTGTGTTATCTAAAACCTCACAAAGTAGAGACTACTCACATTAAATGGTCAGATCTAATATATAGTATTGTTAAATCTAAATGTTTTCAGGATAAAATTCACTATCATTTTAATAACAGTTGAATTGGTCATCAAGTAATCTTGTTTTAGAAGTGGTTGTTTTGGCCACTGTAGTTATATGCTGGCAGTTATTGACATTAAAATCATCTATGGTACTAATACTATAGTTTCTGATATGAGAACAATGACAGTAGACATTAGGATTTCATTTCCAAGCATCCTAATTAGAGTTCCAATGGAAGGGGTCATTATGAATTTTCCATTTATATCAAGTGGATGTGATGTTGTGAATTAGATTTACTATAGATAGAGGCAGAATTGGTTCAGATGAATAAGTAATGGATAGCTCTGAGTGCAATATCAGTAGAAGTTACAGTGCTTATAGATGCAGCCAATAGGGTAATAAAGGATTTAGTGAGAATCGTATATTGTAGTAATATATACACTATAAATGGCAATGTTGTAGAAATGATGAAGTGACTGTATGAAGACTGTAGGAAGAAATGATAGTATGACTGTAGGGTTAATTGATGTGGTGGTCCCTACAGCAAAAGTTCAGTAGACATTGTAGCCAGCGTATATTGTTGATGCAATGTTACTGTGGCTATGAATTCATTTGAAGGGGCAGTGAAATTGCTAACTCTGCTGTGATAGTAAATCACTTAACTGTGGTTGCATTTTCTATTAACAAGTATTTTTATATTACAAGGTTATGGAGATCATTATTTCAGCTGAGGTCATTATGGTGCTGTGATTAGAAAGTCACTGAGTTGGTAACATCTGTGTTGACTTTATTTTAATTGAGGAGGTGGCAAAGAGAATTGAATATAATGTTTACATTATGTCAGAAAGCAGACTAGATTCACTTGCTGAGACAGAGATAGCAATTGTGGTAGTGTAAAATCATGGAATAGCAAAGAATAGTGTCTAGAGATTCTGGTAAGCTGATACTGTAGGTTTATTTCAAATGAAAATAGTTCAGACTTGAGTTGAAATTTTTGAATGATTTGTGCTGTTGTAGCTTCAGCTGAGTAGGAGGGTATACTATTGTGAACAGAAAGGGCTGAACTGGTAAAGTATTATAATAAGAGAAGATTCAGAAAGAGATCTAGAACTCTGGATCTTAACTGGTCACAGATCCAGTTAATATGAATCAGGTACTCATGGACACTGAGTGCAATTAAAATACTAATTGCAGTTGTGGTAATGCCCTCAGTAAGGAAAATGCTTGGATATATGGTGACAGAGTAAGGTTAAAGATGGTGCTAAGAGTTTTCCTGGTGGGTTCAAAAGAGGAGGTGATTGATGCTGTGGCTGTGTTTTCAGCAGAAGTTGTAGAAGGATACTGGTTGGTGGTGGTTGTGGTTGTAGCCACAGTGGTAGTACTGGTAAGTGCTGTGGTAGAACACTAAGTTTAAATGGCAAATGGTACCATGGCTGTGGACAGAGTGGAGGTCCTAGTGGTGTCTGTTGTGGTTGAAACTCATTGGTGGTGCTGGACACTGTTGCAAAAGTTGTTTCAGCTGAAGTGGTGGCAACAGTGGTAGTTGGGGGTTCAGTAAACATGGGGGAAGCAGTGGTAGCTATAGAGGTTGTAGCCTCGGTGGTAGTAGTGGCAGTCGTTGAGGTAGCTGGTGCAGCTGAAGCAGTGGCAACTGTGGTAACTGAAGTTTCAGTAGAAGTGGGAGCAGCAGTGGTGGTTTGGGTGCTTGTAGCCTCAGTGGTAGTGGAGTCAGTTGTTTGGGGTAGTTGGTTCAGCTGAAGTGGTGGCTCTGGTTTCAGTAGATTGGGAGCAGCAGTGGTGGTTGTTGTGGCAGTGGCATCAGTTGTGGTAGCTGGTTAAGCAGTAGTGGTGGCAATTGTGGTGGTTATAATTTCTGGAGCTGTGGGAGCAGCAGTGGTGGTGCTTGTGGTTGTAGCCTTGGTGGTAGTGCTGTCAGTTGCAACAGTTGGTTCAGGTGTAGTGGTGGCAACTGTGGTGGTGGTACTTTCAGTAGATGTGGGAGCAGCAATGGCGGTGGTTGTGGTTGGAGCCTCAGTGGTAGCGGTGTCAGTTGCAGTAGTTGCTTCAGCTGAAGTGGTGGCAATGGTGGTGGCTGCAGTTTCAGTAGATGTGGGAGCAACAGTGGTGGTGGTTGTGGTTGTAGCCTCTGTGGTAGTGGTGTTAGTCGTGGTAGCTAGTTCAGATGAAGTGGTGGCAATTGTGCTTGTTGTAGCTTCAGTAGATGTGGGAGAAGTAGTGGAGGTTGTTGTGGTTATAGTTTCAGTGGTTGTGGTGGCACCAGTTGTGGTAGTTGGTACAGCTGTTGTTGTAACAACTGTACGGTTGTTGTTTTCACAGATGTGGGAGATGCAGTGGTGGTTAAGGTTGTAGCCTCAGTGGTAGTGCTGTCAGTTGTGGAAGTTAGTTCAGCTGAAGTGGTGGCAATGGTGGCAGTGGTAGTTTCAGTAGATGTGGGAGCAGCAGTGGTGGTTGGTGTGGTTGTAGCCTCAGTGGTAGTGGTGTCAGTTGTGGTAGTTGGTTCAGCAGAAGTGGTGGCAACTGCGCTGGTAGTACTTTCAGTAGATGTGGGAGCAGCAGTGGTGATTGTGGTTGTAGCCTCAGTGGTAGTGCTGTCAGTTGTGGTAGTTGGTTCAGCGGAAGTGGTGGCAACTGTGGTGGTGGTACTTTCAGTAGATGTGGGAGCAGCAGTGGTGATTGTGGTTGTAGCCTCAGTGGTAGTGGTGTCTGTTGTGGTAGTTGGTTCAGCTGTAGTGGTGGCAACTGTGCTGGTTGTACTTTCAGTAGATGTGGGAGCAGCAGTGGTGGGGTTGTGGTTGTAGCCTCAGTGGTAGTGGTGGCAGTTGTGGTAGTTGGTTCAGCTGTAGTGGTGGCCACTGTGGTGGTTGTAGTTTCAGTAGATGTGGGAGCAGCAGTGGTGGTGGTTGTGGTTGTAGCCTCAGTGGTAGTGGTGGCAGTTGTTGTGGTAGTTGGTTCAGCTGAAGTGGTGGCAACTGTGGTGGTGGTACTTTCAGTAGATGTGGGAGCAGCAGTGGTGGTGGTTGTGGTTGTAGCCTCAGTGGTAGTGGTGGCAGTTGTTGTGGTAGTTGGTTCAGCTGAAGTGGTGGCAACTGTGGTGGTTGTACTTTCAGTAGATGTGGGAGCAGCAGTGGTGGTGGTTGTGGTTGTAGCCTCAGTGGTAGTGGTGGCAGTAGTTGTGGTAGTTGGTTCAGCTGAAGTGGTGGCAACTGTGGTGGTGGTACTTTCAGTAGATGTGGGAGCAGCAGTGGTGGTGGTTGTGGTTGTAGCCTCAGTGGTAGTGGTGTCTGTTGTGGTAGTTGGTTCAGCTGAAGTGGTGGCAACTGTGGTGGTGGTACTTTCAGTAGATGTGGGAGCAGCAGTGGTGGTGGTTGTGGTTGTAGCCTCAGTGGTAGTGGTGGCAGTTGTTGTAGTAGTTGGTTCAGCTGAAGTGGTTGCAAGTGTGCTTGTTGTAGCTTCAATAGATGTGGGAGCAGCAGTGGTGGTGGTGGTGGTTGTAGCCTCAGTGGTAGTGGTGGCAGTTGTTGTGGTAGTTGGTTCAGCTGAAGTGGTGGCAACTGTGATGGTTGTAGTTTCAGTAGATGTGGGAGCAGCAGTAGTGGTGGTTGTGGTTGTAGTCTCGGTGGTAGTGGTGTCAGTTGTGGTAGTTGGTTCGGCTGATGTGGTGGCAACTGTGGTGGTACTACTTTCAGTAGATGTGGGAACAGCAGTGGTGACTGTGGTTGTAGCCTCAGTGGTAGTGCTGTCTGTTCTAGTAGTTAGTTCAGCTGAAGTGGTGGCAACTGCAGTGATAGTACTTTCAGTAGATGTGGAGCAGCAGTGGTGGTTGTGGTTGTAGCCTCAGTGGTACTGCTGTCAGTTGTGATAGTTGGTTCAGCTGAAGTGGTGGCAACTGTGGTAGTAGTACTTTCAGTAGATGTGGGAGCAGCAGTGGTGGTGGTTGTGGTTGTAGCCTCAGTGGTAGTGGTGGTGGTTGTTGTGGTAGTTGGTTCAGCTGAAGTGGCGGCAACTGTGGTGGTTGTAGTTTCAGTAGATGTGGGAGCAACAGTGGTGGTGGTGGTGGTTGTAGCCTCGGTGGTACTGCTGTCAGTTGTGGTAGTTGGTTCAGCTGAAGTGGTAGCAACTGTGCTTGTTGTAGCTTCAGTAGATGTGGGAGCAGCAGTGGTGGTGGTTGTGGTTGTAGCCTCAGTGGTAGTGGTGGCAGTTGTTGTGGTAGTTGGTTCAGCTGAAGTGGTGGCAACTGTGGTGGTTGTAGTTTCAGTAGATGTGGGAGCAGCAGTGGTGGTGGTTGTGGTTGTAGCCTCAGTGGTAGTGGTGGCAGTTGTTGTGGTAGTTGGTTCAGCTGAAGTGGTGGCAACTGTGGTGGTTGTAGTTTCAGTAGATGTGGGAGCAGCAGTGGTGGTGGTTGTGGTTGTAGCCTCAGTGGTAGTGGTGGCAGTTGTTGTGGTAGTTGGTTCAGCTGAAGTGGTGGCAACTGTGGTGGTTGTAGTTTCAGTAGATGTGGGAGCAGCAGTGGTGGTGGTTGTGGTTGTAGCCTCAGTGGTAGTGGTGGCAGTTGTTGTGGTAGTTGGTTCAGCTGAAGTGGTGGCAACTGTGGTGGTTGTAGTTTCAGTAGATGTGGGAGCAGCAGTGGTGGTGGTTGTGGTTGTAGCCTCAGTGGTAGTGGTGGCAGTTGTTGTGGTAGTTGGTTCAGCTGAAGTGGTGGCAACTGTGGTGGTTGTAGTTTCAGTAGATGTGGGAGCAGCAGTGGTGGTGGTTGTGGTTGTAGCCTCAGTGGTAGTGGTGGCAGTTGTTGTGGTAGTTGGTTCAGCTGAAGTGGTGGCAACTGTGGTGGTGTAGTTTCAGTAGATGTGGGAGCAGCAGTGGTGGTGGTTGTGGTTGTAGCCTCAGTGGTAGTGGTGGCAGTTGTTGTGGTAGTTGGTTCAGCTGAAGTGGTGGCAACTGTGGTGGTTGTAGTTTCAGTAGATGTGGGAGCAGCAGTGGTGGTGGTTGTGGTTGTAGCCTCAGTGGTAGTGGTGGTGGTTGTTGTGGTAGTTGGTTCAGCTGAAGCAGTAGCAACTGTGCTTGTTGTATCTTCAGTAGATGTGGGAGCAGCAGTGGTGGTGGTTGTGGTTGTAGCCTCAGTGGTAGTGGTGGTGGTTGTTGTGGTAGTTGGTTCAGCTGAAGCAGTAGCAACTGTGCTTGTTGTACCTTCAGTAGATGTGGGAGCAGCAGTGGTGGTGGTTGTGGTTGTAGCCTCAGTGGTAGTGGTGGCAGTTGTTGTGGTAGTTGGTTCAGCTGAAGTGGTGGCAACTGTGGTGGTGGTACTTTCAGTAGATGTGGGAGCAGCAGTGGTGGTGGTTGTGGTTGTAGCCTCAGTGGTAGTGGTGGCAGTTGTTATGGTAGTTGGTTCAGCTGAAGTGGTTGCAGCTGTGGTGGTTGTAGCTTCAGTAGATGTGGGAGCAGCAGTGGTGGTGGTTGTGATTGTAGCCTCAGTAGTCGTGGTGGTGGTTGTTGCCTCAGTAGTCATGGTGGTGATTGTTGTGCTAGTTGGTTCAGCTGAAGTGGTGGCAACTGTGCTTGTTATAGCTTCAGTAGATGTGGGAGAAGCAGTGGAGGTTGTTGTGGTTGTAGTCTCAGTGGTTGTGGTGGCACCAGTTGTGGTAGTTGGTTCAGCTGTTGTTGTAACAACTGTTATGGCTGTTGTTTCGGTAGATGTGGGAGATACAGTGTTGGTTATGGTTGTAGCCTCAGTGGTAATACTAGCAGTCACTGTTGTGATTGGTTCAGAGGAAGTGGTGGCTGTCGCTATTGTGCTTTCTGTTGAATCAGTGGTTGTCATCCTGGTAGTTTCTATTGATGTGGGAACAGTGGTTGTGTCATAATAGTCGAAGTGGATATTGTGGCAGAATCTACTGTACTAGTGCCAACAGTACTTTCAGAACTAGTAGATGAGGTTGAGTCAGTTGTTGACACTGTCCCCTGGTTTTGAGGTAGTTGTATAACAATTTGGGGATTATTATTTTTCCCATTATATACCAGACTCACTATCAATACTCCAATTGCTGTTGTTATCACAGAAGCTAAGAGAGAAGCCAGGAATATTTTCCACAGAGACCAGTCACTGAAGAAATTTCTTGTCACCTGGAAAGAATTTAAATAACATTACTGAAGTTGAAACCAAATGTTGCAAAATAAATTTATGCCATTGATAATCTTTTCATATATAGATTATTTCAGTGGAAGAATGTATAAACAAAAAAAAATAACTTCGTAGCCTGTAATATTATAAATATTGGCTCAAGCTTAAGGTTTCACTTAGGAAAGGCTTGGTCTTTGTAATAGGAATAAAGGAATATCCACTGATCTCTCTGCTTTCTTTTCATCATCTATACTTAAAACTAAAAGAAATAATGAATGTCATCTTAGAAACACTTTATTCCTCCCTCTAGCAAGAGAAGTATCTACAGTTGTGTAGCTGACTGCTCAGTAATCTGAGGGACCCAAAAGAGCACCTGATAAAAATTTCTCCCATCTTTGGCCAATCAGCTGTCAGAAACAGGTCTGCTTTGCAGCCTTCCATTTTAAAGGCACTAATTAATTTCTTTTCAAATATTCTAGCTAACTTCGTACAGGTTAGTAATAGCAACATGAAATTCAGAGTTGAAAACATTTCTTGAAATCTAGCTTGTGCTGACATCAGCTATTTTCATTGGGTAAGATGCTTACCTCTTTGACATTCTTTCATCCATAAAAATCTATATAATAAGATTAGAATTGGGATTAATGTCTGTAAAATACTTTGTAATAAATCTCTCTTTGTTATTGTAGAGAAAATACTGCATTGTATAAAACATGTAAGCCTTGAGATAAGGAGGTCTTGAATTTGAATTCCATACATTAATATTCTGAGCAAATTTCTTAACTTGCCTAATTTTCAACTTGCCTTATATCAAAAGTGGGGATAACAATATCTACCTCCAAATGTTATTGAGAAAATTAAAATAAGAAACATCCTCCAAATAATATTTTTGCAGAAGGCAGTGTATTATAGTAATTAAGGGCATAGCCATTGGACTCTAACAGATTTAGTTGTAAATTATATTAATAAATCTTTTACTGGATAGACGGTGGTATTTGGAAATTTCCCTTTACATGTAAAGCCTCAATTCCCTTTAATAGGGTTGTTGTAAATAGTAAATAAAAAACAGTATGAGTAACATTTTCCTAACAGTTTCTTAAGTACTTAAATACTTCTGATTTCACTAATGAACTCATTCTGACCCATTTCCTTTTGACTGAAAATGATTACTAAAGGAAACAGAATGCATAAGTCTTTGGCGCATGTAGGGTAGCCCTTCACTGTCCCAAAATATGAGACACTGTCTCAAGCAATAAACCACAATTTGAGTGTTGAGACAGCTCAAGGGCACTGAGTACCAAGGCTAAGGAAATCTAGGGCACTAACTAAGACAGTCCAATGACTAAAAGAACCTCCTTTCCCAAGTCATCTAGGCCTTAGAAGGAAATCAAACGGGAAAGAGAGGAAGGACAATATTTATATTTCAGAGGCAAAACTTTCCTCATTTTTTGCTCAAATTTTTAAAAAGAGGAGCAAGATTAATCGAAATTCAATCTCAGACCTATGTTCAAGTGCTATTACTGCTACTGTCTGGCTGGGTGAATTCTTACAAACAATCTCAACTAGACTACAGTGTTTTTCCATCTGTGGTTAAGAAAAGGCATCTAAAATAACTTTCAGCTCTCTGATTGGACTGCTTTGTTTGAGGTCATCAGAGATATATTCTGTAAATGAGTGTTTAGTTGTTCAGTTATATCCACCTCTTTGTAGCCCCATGGACTGTAGCCCGCCAGGCTCCTCTGTCCATGGGACTTCCCAGGCAAGAATACTGGAGTGAGAGCCATTTCCTCCAGGGAATCTTCCAACCCAGGGATTGAACCCCCATCTCCTGTGTCGCCTGCATTGCAGGCTGATTCTTTACCCTTGAGCCATCAGGGAAGCCCATTTTCTAAATAATTCCCATTAAAAACCTTCTTCCACAATATCTCTTGTCATCGAGAGTTTATCCTCTTATTTTATCAAGTCTTTCTAAACTGTTTCTAAAGCTGGGTTAATTAAAGGAGTGGTATGATCCAAAGTCAGAAGAATTGAGCCAAACTGCCAGGCGTCATTATCAATCAGTCAAAAATCAAGTTTACACCTGGAGTAAGGGGTAGAATCAAGGAAGACTCGGGCATCAGATTTTAGGTGAAGAAAATAGAATCATGAGAGTGTGAAGAATACAGGAAATCTGCCTCTGGGCACCAAACCAAGGTGGTACTAAATAGTTTCTAAGTCTAAGTTGATAACACATGAGGTCAGAGACAGGAGGCTGACAGGAGGACCACAGTTAGGCCCAGAAGCAGGAAGGGAAGGAGCGTAAGGCAGATCACCCACAGACTAGGGCCCCAGGGCCTTAGCACATGGCTTCACTTTCTACCGAGCAAGGGTTGCGACATTATTCACGGTCAGCGCATTGCTGTCATCACCTAGGCAGTCCTCCAAACAAAGGAACCCAAAACTTTGCTTTTTTTTTGGACACATATATTTTCCCTAAAAGTTAAGTGAAAGTGTTAGTCACTCAGTAGTGTCCAATTCTTTGTGACCCCATGGACTATACAGCCTACCAGGCTCCTCTGTCCATGGGATTCTCCAGGCAAGAATTCTGGAGTGGGTAGTCATTTCCTGCTCCAGCGGGTCTTCCCCACCCAGGGATCAAACTGAGTCTCCTGCACTGCAGGCAGATTCCTTACTGTCAGAGTCACCAGGGAAGCCCCATATATTTTCCCTAAACTCTATATAAAAAGTTTTTTCTTTCCATTAAGATCATTAGCTCTTTAAATTAAGAGCCCCATAAATCTACCTCTATTTCATTTCTTCTCGTGAAGACATGTTCAGAGGACGTTGTAGATTTGCAAAAGAACAAAGTTAATTGACTGAATTTTTTCCTCTAATATTAAATCAAGAGCACTTATATGTGGATTATATCATAACCCAGAGAAACAGTGTCACCCCAAACATTACCTGACAATATTGAGATTCTCTGTTTGGAAATTCTGAATATCCAAGGGTTCCTGTGTTGGTGCAGACGTCAGTTAAATTGGGACCAGCATCACCAGTTACATCAATTGATGTTGTAAGCCCACATGCTGAACTGTGAGCTTCATAGTTTGTAAGGTTCGGTAATGGCTGTATATGGAAAAGAATGGGGAGAAATAAGATGCAACTGTATCTTGTGTCTAAAGTAATACAATTCTGACAAATGTAAGTTAGGTTGTGACATATTATGACATATTTGGTCAAAGAAGATCATTTGAAAGCTGACTGAGGAATAAATAAATATACCTCTCAAAACAAGATTGCATTCAATTATTTTATATAATCATTGACATTAATTACAAAATATCTGAGCAAACTAGTAATAGAAGAGATTTTTCCATAATTAACAAATGGTAGCTCCATAAAACCCAAGTTAACATCATAATTAATTGTGAAATATTTAAGGCTCTCCCCCTGAGTTTGGGAATAACACAAGATATTCCCTTTCACCACTTCCATTCATTGTTACATTGGAGGTCTTAGCTGGTGCATTGTTGGCAAAACAAAAATAAATTTATAAAATTTGAAAAAATAATAATGATATGATTGTGTTTATAGAAAATCCAAAATAATCTATGGACAGAATGTTAGAATAAGTGAATTAATGAGGTCAGTAAATACAAGATAAGTATACAAAAATCAAAAAAGTTGGAGCTATCAGTATAAACTCATGTTCATAAAGTACAAATATAGATGATTACATAGAGAAGTATTTATAGATATGTGTGTATACACAGGTTACTATATACGCATACATTTCCCTCCTTTGTCAGCTGAGAGGACCTAGAAGCAACAACACACTTGCGGAATAAGCACCCAGATCTTTGTTTTGATATCATACTCTTACTTAGTAAAAGACATGAGGAATCTCTGGAGAAATGGCTAATGATAGGGCTGAGATGGAAATTTACAAGATGAGCCTGGAGCATCTTTTAATACCAGAGATTAAGGAAATCTTCCCATGCTTCACCAAAAACTAATAATAAAGATGATGACAGGTGTATGTCAGTATGTCAAAGTAATACAGGAATCAACTGAAAGAGCTCTCAATGGCCAAAGCTATTTGGAGCCAAAAAACTTAAAGTAGTACTGGATTATAACCCAAAGTAGAAAATAAACATCTGAGAGTCCATACTGATATAAATGATTGAACAAATAAATAACGTAGAAGAACAGAAAGAGGGCAGTAAATAAAAACTAAAAAGTCTGAATAAAATATGGACTTTAAAAAATAACAGTGTATCAACATTGGTTCATTGATTGTAACCAATGTACCATATTAATGTAAGACATTAATAATAGGAGACACAGTTGAAGGAAACAGGTGAGGGGGATGAAGAGGTACAAACTTCCAGGTGCAAAATAGATGAGTCACAGGTATGAAAAGTGCAGTATAGGGAATATAGTCATTAAATACATAGTATATATAGTAACATCATAAGGGGAGGTCATTTTGAAATGTATAGAAATACCAAATCACTATGTTGTATAACAGGAAATAATATAGTAATGTAGGTCAATTATACTTCAAAAACAAAAAGAAAAACTCATAATAAAAAGAGGTCAGATTTATTGTTATCAGAGGTGGGGCCCATGCAGAGAAGGGAGAATTGGATGAAGGTAGTAAAAAGGAACAAACTTCTAGTTGTAAGATAAATAAGTACTAGGATGTGACATACAATATGATTAATATAATTAACTCTGCTCTACGTTATATATGAAAGTTAAAAAGCAAATCCTAAGAGATCTCATCACAAAAAAATATAATTGTCTGTCTATATGAGATGATGGATAATCACTAAACAAATTGTAACAATCATTTAATCAGCATATGGGTCAAATCATTATGCCATACAACTTAAACTTATGTGGTGCTGTATGTCAATTATATCTGAATAAAGCTGGAAGAAAAAATAGAGGAAATCGGATCCGAGGTATATGGGAATTCTCTCTGTTTGCTGTTTTCTATGTTTAGAAAACTGTTCTGTTCATTTGCTTTAAAACTGTACTATGTTTGCAGTTTTCTATAAAGCTATAACTATTTTCTAAAATAAAGTTTTTATTTTAATAATAATGTAACAATAACACAGTTACATTATTTAGTTTCTAGCACCCAAGATTTCTAAGTCTAATAAGACCAGTACCCATCTATCCACAACCTACTAACTAAAATTCCTCATACCAGAATGGGTCCTGTAGCCTTAACAGTACTAATGCCACTCTCTTTTTTGAACAGAACTAGGCAGTCCATGAAAGACAAATCATTTAGGAATCTCTCGATATGCATTTTCTAGTTTATATATGATTATTTTACTCTCACCAGATCTTATGCTTCTTTGATGAAGTACAATAGACTTGAATTTGAGAAACATATATGCAGATAAATATGATAAGGATTAGAAGCTGGAAAATGCTTGGTACAAGCATATTCACCTGAGTCTTCATGGGGCAGGTAGCACAAAGGAGGAAGGGAAGGGTGTTGGGAAGATATAAACAAAAGATTTCACAAGCCTTCAACAAGTAGTGATCTAAAACACACAATAATGCATACAAACAATATGCTTGTGCTATAAATATATAATGTGGTAAATATCACTTTAGTGATAACTGTAACTATAGTTGATCATGTACAGTATAGTATCAAAGTAGCACACTGTTCAGCTTAAACTTGCAATGCTATGTGTCAAATACATTCAAAGACTATAAAAACAAAAGACTTCAACTATATCTGTAATGGCTTATTTCTTAAATTTGGTGTTTGGTACATGCATGCTCATTATATTATTCTTTAAGTTTTTAAAATACATGTTGAATTCTTTTAAATAAATGAATTAAAAGGATGGGTTCAATAAGAAAGGTTTTGGTAGTTAGGTTTTTCTTGAAGTGAGTTTAAGAGAAAAATAACTCCAGATACGGTTTTAAGAAAAAGGAGAGCAGTCTGTGTTACATTCTTATGGAAGTATAAATTATTTGTGTAAATTTGTAATAGCTGAAAAATATTACAGAATTATTTAATTTTTTCTCACAGGATAACAAGAGTATTATTTAAATGTGCTCTCTAATTATATTGATTACCTAACCAATCCTAAATGGTTATTTAAAATGTTACTGATGTTGCTAGTTCAATCAATCTCTAATTTCCATTAAAACAATCAAGATATGTATGTGTGCAGACACTGGCCATTGAGCAGCTATAAGAACAAAATGGAGTATTATTATGATTACCTGGAGTCAAGAAGGAATACACTTGAACATAAAAAATTAGTCAAGTTCTGATTTTTTAAAGGTACAATATCATGCCAAAGAAATAAAGAGAGCAGCAATGCAGTGACACAGAGTAAGAGAAGATATGATATACACAAGCACATTAACAAATTCCTATCTGCTTTTAAATATGCAACTTTGAGAAATCACAAAGATTTATATTTTGTAAAAGTTTGTGTTTCCCTATATTATTACTATCACTATTCTGCAGATATTCAGTTTATGGCTGATGAATTTGAATATTTTTGGAACTATTATAATTAAATAAAAATTCATTGGCCAGACCAGTTTATCAGAATCAAAAATATTTAAGAGAAGGAAATTGGGGGTTAAGTGCACTGACAGCAAAGTTAAAATTTTGAGTACTTGGGGAGCTATAAATTAGCTCCTGGTAGAAGTCAATAATCTCCATTACAGAAACCTAAAATGCATTAGCTATGTTCATGGAATAAAATTTTAAATTCTATGCTCAAAACTTAAAAGAGGTCACCATTTCATGGTCCCTAAGAGGGAAAAACAAACTCCTAATTTCTCTTTTTTTATGTAGATATCAGTTGCTCCTTTGATCCATTGGTGAAAATGGACCTCAACTGAAAAAAATTTCTCTCCACTTTGTACAAATATCCAAATGTAATGTTAGATACTCAGTGGAGAAAATGCGTGCTCTTTATTCAAAAATTTCATCACTGTCTAGAGAAATCTTCAAGATGATTAATTCCTTAGTAAAGGGAGCTTTTTATGAGTATCTTGACACTGTGAAGACCTAACAACATAGTTGCAAGGCTCAAAGAGCCATGAAGAACATCTTTAGAGGAAAAGAGTGCTGATCTAGAATCAAGAGAACAATTCCCCTGCTTTGTAACTTTCTTGTTAGTGCAGGGGGACAAAGATATTTTTCCTCAAAGGATAAAATTGTCCATTCAAACTTATACTGATTTCATTCAACACATTTCCATATGTCTCCAGTATCAAGGGCTCTCTAGTCAGAAGCAAAGTTTCATAAAAGGCAATCCCAAAACATACAGTCCTAATTTATTTCTTCTAAAACCATAAGTGATAGTCAAATAATATTGTATATAATTGAGTTCTACTATTTCCCTCAAATATAATTCTCTACTAAAAAAGAAATTAACAAGTAGTTAACTAGAGGCAAGTCTTTAACTAAAGGACTTGCTAGATAATTTGCTTCTTGTACCAAGACTTCACTTAAAGGATCATGTTCTAACTTTCAAAAATATATGAAATTTTTGAGCTCTGACAAATCTACATGTTACACACTAAAAGCCCAGGCAATTAATACAAAAATTTATATATCACATTTTAAAAACATAATTTGTTAATGCAATCAACCACAGATTGATCATCTTACAGTTGAGTTACAGTAACTGTAGAGAATTATTTGAACAGGTTAATAAATTGTTACCCCCCAAATTGCTAATACCATAGATTAGTGAGAATTAAAATAAATTTCTTAATAATTCATATATTGATATACCAAAAAAATACAGGTTTCCTAATTAACAAGTAGTAATAGAATAGCTGGAAATTGTTTTTCATGTAGAATTTTGATTAAGAATTCCCTTTGGGGAAGAACTAGGTTGTAATAAAAAAAAATTAGAGTTGTTTTATGTTGGAAACAAGACTGTGAACTATCAGAACACACCACCGTGATGCTGCCAATACTCACTGGCTGGTTTCCAGAGTCTTCAATATTCACTACGTATTTCCCACATTTTCTGTCCATTCCTGAAGTGTCAAAATCACAAGCTTATCTCCAGAGACATTTTTCAGCCTGTTCATTGCTCTTTATACCTGGACCTGGGGAGATAATTGAGTTGATTAATATCCACCATGAGACATCAGTGCTAATGTGGATTAAACCAATAATAATTATTCTTTATGCAGAATCCACCTTACAGGAAGAAATAGGGTGTTAGGCAATTATATGAGGATACAAGAAAATCAATCTCACCTCTGCGATGACACCTTCAATACTATGCCACAAGACAGCTCACCTGGTATAAAGAAACTGCAATTATACAATTGTTCCTTCTTTCTCCTATCACAGCATTTCACAGAACTCTTCCATCTGACTTCAGGAACAGCCCAAGACAGAATTCAACTGAACGTTGCTGTTGCTTCTTTACCAACCAGACACGAACATCTTTCTACTCTTACTGGCAATAACCTTTAGGTATTCGGAACCCTCTGCTCATCAAGTCTTGACCTTCTCGAGTTTCTTCCCAGATTTAAAACTTTCCCAATCTATTCTCTTTCTCTGATTCTAGAAAAACTTAATCTAATCTGATTTATACTCTTGGAAAAAAATGTATAATTTGGTTTATACTCCCCCAAGACTCGGTCTGACACATATGGCTAATCTGATGAATGAATCTCTGTGAGTATTCACCAGAGTCTCCTTCTCTCCCCCTTTTGTGAAATCTATTCAATATCTGGCATAGTTACCAAAAAGATTAATTCTGATTTTGCTTACAATTTAGTAATAGGACACGTGGGTAGGGAGGCTTTTCTAACTTCTGCAAATTATACTCAAATGCAATAGACTTTTTTCTTATCTGTAGAAATATCTTTAGAGGGCTCTATACAATTATCAAGAGTTAATAAATCATTTTTAACCTCAGATAAAAAGTATCAATCAGTTCCCAAAACATGTTTTTACAGAATCCCAAATAAACTAGTATAGACGTTTGTTTATGAAGAATGGTGTTTAAATAACCTAAAAGTTTAAAAATATCTCTTCAGTTTGTAATTAGTCCATAGTTAGTTTCTTATAAATGAAGCAACAAAGACAAAGTACTTCCACTTTTTTGTTGAAAATGTCTCATGGAGCACTTTTTACCTGGCCAGATATCTATCAGATTTCAAAGAAGAATTACCTGATAATAGAGCTGAAAGAGGGCTAGAGGATCTTGTCGTGCAGCTTTGTCCCTCTAAGGTTGAGAAAATTTGTATCCAAAGAGAGGAAGTGATAAGACCAGTTAAGCGGTGGAACCCAGTTTCTTTTCTGTCTAATACTCTCTATATAATTAGTTTATTAATAGTGACTTTGTAGAAAGATGGACAGCCTAGTAGGAATTCAAGCAAATGTCCTTTTGACAATAAAATGAAACAAAGATTTCAAAGACATGGACTTGGAAAGGATTCTAGATATGATGCCTGTTGTATACCTGAAGCCACCTGAGACTTACTGAACCAGACTTTCAGGGGCAGAGGTTGGGAGCCTGAGTTTTTGGCCAAAGGTCAAGTAATCTTTATTTGAATAATGTTTGAGAAATATTTTCCTAACCAATGATTCCAAGCAGGTGCATGGAGTGTCTTCATATCTTTATGGAAGAAAATTGTATATATGAAGAAAGTTCAGTTTTCTCAAATTGAAAAATGGGTAAGTTTTAAATTGCTTATTCCTTCAATAGCACTACTGAATCTCTGTTATAAGCAAGCACTGTGCAAGAGGCTGAGTATTCAATGGTGGGCAAGAGTCAAGATTCCTGCTCCATTGGAAAAGAGTAAAATATATACTGATTATGTCTTAAAATATTTTTGATCATCTCAATAAAGTTCTCTTATAAATGCATTCTTTAGATACAAGCTTCCACTGGAATCCACAGAAACAAAGTAAAATGGCCTTTGGATGTAGAGAATGTAAAAAGTGGAAAAAAAACTACGAAAGGGATTTATTCTAGGGAGGAGAGAAAGACAATGCTTTACCCCTCCACAATGAAATTAAGGCAATGAGACTATGGCTTCTACGACAGTATAAGTAGA
This sequence comes from Aepyceros melampus, assembly GCA_006408695.1. NCBI lineage: Eukaryota > Metazoa > Chordata > Mammalia > Artiodactyla > Bovidae > Aepyceros > Aepyceros melampus. The sequence continues at coordinate 7,041 of SJXQ01005863.1, read as the reverse complement.
GTGATCATGTAGTTTATCACTCCAAACCAAAATACTTCTGAAAGCAAAGGGAAGCACTGCTAATAATTTAATTTTGCAAAGACAGTCCTCTCCCCTATAAGCCAGAATATGTGGTCACTTAGCAATACGGAATCCATGCAAGTCATGAGATTCACTAGTACATCTCATGACCACTGGATAAGCTGATGAATTTAAAAACTGACTTCATACATTTAGTGAATCGATTTATACATCTAGTGAACAAACAATAATTTGATTAGAATACACAGTTTACTTGAACTTAAGAAAAATCCAGTGTGGCGTTGCGGTACTAACACACACATGCATGTGCTCAGTCTTATCTGACTCCTTGCAACCCCACAGACTGCAGCCCACCAGCCTCCTCTGTCCATGGGATTTCCCAGGCAAGAACACTGGAGTGGGTGGCCACTCATCCTGGAAGAGATCTTCCCAACCCAGAGATCAGACTCAGGTGTCCTATATTACAGGCAGATTCTTTATCCTTTGAGCCACTTGGGAAGCCCCCACTAACACATACACACATATTTAAGTTCTCCAGAATGATCAAGAAGGTAAAATTCCAGAGTGTATGTCACCAACAAAATAATATCAAAATTCCACCCGGATTGTCATTAGCTGATGAACTGTTACATGAACCAAAGTAAATCGCTATGAACTTAAAGTTTCAGCATAAAATTAGAACTTTATTTTTCCAAAGAATGCTTTCTGTGCTTTTTTCACATCACAGACCAACAGCTAAAGTGGAACACACCTGGGTTACCACAACATGCAATACAGGTAACTCTCATTGGTATGCCAAATATCTCCTAGAAAATCTAATATCTGTAGCATTTTAAGCCAAAAAAAAAAAATTTGAAAGTCTATATTAATTGAGAGTGGTTGACAGTCTCTAACAACTGGCATTTTTTTTAGCCCAAAGAATGCAGAGCCTATTAAAATGTCATCTGTTATACAATGAACGACACTGTAGTCTTAAAGATTACAACAAAATTAATTTATTGATCAGGTCACTCACGTCAAATACTTCCATGACTGAAATTTCACCATGATCAGATACTAATCAAAATGCCTTTGTATTTCTGCTTTGGTCTTTCAGTATGATGACAACTAATTTGACAGATCCAACTCTGTCATCTTTAGCAAATTTTTTTTTTTTAGACCAGGACATTGGTATAGTTCATTATGTTGTGTTGAGTGACTAAAATAATGACAGAGAACATATTTCAAATGCTTCAGTAGAATATTTTATTTATATCTGTATTTCCTATTAATTTAAATTTGATAAGGAATTCAAATGCAAAAAAAAATTTGTAAAAGAAGTTTTAGGTATTAAGTCAAAATCAAACCAATGCAATTATTACAGAAAATGCTGACTGAAACCACCCAACCTGGCCAGGCACCACAGTAACCATTTGCATGAGTTATTTTACAATAGAAGGTCCTGGTCGGAGAAGGCAATGGCACCCCACTCCAGTACTCTTGCCTGGAAAATCCCATGGATGGAGGAGCCTGGTAGGCTGCAGTCCATGGGGTCGCTAAGTCGGACCTGACTGAGCGACTTCACTTTCACCTTTCACTTTCATGCATTGGAGAAGGAAATGGCAACCTACTCCAGTGTTCTTGCCTGGAGAACCCCAGGGACGGGGGAGCCTGGTGGGCTGCTGTCTATGGGGTCGCACAGAGTCGGACACGACTGAAGTGACTCAGCAATTAGCAGAAGGTCCTGGTAAGGAACATGGAACTAACAAGCCACCAGCAACTGGAGGAATCTGGGAAAGGTCAAAAGGAGAAACCACATGTCCTACCACCTCCCAGAATCCTTCTCACTGGAATCCAACTTGGCTGAGGACTGCGTGTGCCACAAGGATTAACCGTGAGTCAGAACGATTGGCCAGAAACTAACCCCATCACATAAAAAAGCAGTGCAACAAAGCAGTTCTCCTGGGTTCCCTTACCCTGCTGCTCTCCACCTGGGTTCCTCTTCCCAATAAAGCCTCTTGCTTTGTCAGTACGTGTGTCTCCTCGGACAATTCATTTCTGAGCCTTAGACAAGAGACCACTCTAGGGCCCTGGAAGGGGTTCCCCTTCCCGCCATACAATGACTATGCGAAAAAAGTGATCAAAGTGGGAGAGTGAAAAAATTAAAACTATCTGCACATTTGTTCGAGAAGCTACCTCTCTTGCCCCTCCCAACAAAAAACAAAAGCTTAAATAAATTAAGAGGCTATTTATCCTTCCAAAAATAGAAAACTACAGGAGGGCAGTTCTAGTGTAGATGAGAGATAAGCAAAAGAAAGTGTCCTCCCTTGTTGAAGAATGTCACTAGGGCACACTAAATGAGTGCTGCTCTACACCTAGGTGGTTTCTGACTCAACCACATCTTGTCATTAATATTATTGACATTTCTTGTGAACGGGTGCCTCTTCCAGTACATACCTCACTGATCATATCTAATCCTCCTAATACCTTCCTGAATTAAATATCATTACCCCATTTTCATGATGAAATACCAAAGCATTTAGTGATATTTAATAAGGTTCAAGATAGGTCTGTGGCTCTGCATTCATTCAACTCAAGAAGTAGTTATTAAATACTTACTGCACTCACTTTAGATGCTGAGAAAATCTGGGAGATGGAGGAGAGGGAAAAGTATTTATAAGCTTAATTTCTTATGGACAGAAAAAAAAAAATTTTAGAAACAACCAGAGAGTCTTGTGACAGGCCTCAGATATATGGAGGCAGCACGGTTGCTTACTAGCAGAAGGAAGGGAGTGTCATTAATGCTTGGAGCAGACTTGCCTTCTAGGAAGAGGATGCTGGAATTTAGACCCTGTTTATAGTACAGACTTAGAAATTCCTGGGCAGAAGGTAAGACTTACAAGTTTTGCAGACTGGATCTCTGTCTAGGGTTCAAGAAAATGATCAGCATGAGGAAATCAAAGAAAAATGTCAAGATTTTTCAACATGTTCAATTCATTTGGAGAATGATCCTGAGTTTGAGTATTCATTGCCATTTATGTCATGATTTGCCTACAGGTATCAGTGCAGTAGCACCTAGATAGATGAGACTCTAGTCCTAAGGGATGGAGATGAAGCTTCCAGTCCTGTTGGTGAACTCCTGGAAAATAAGCTGATTGCTAGAACAGGACTTCAGAAATGAGATCCAGGAGGCTCTGAGGCCTACAGAATGAGTCATAGAGATAGGACTTGGACTTGTAAATTCCAATAGCATACTTAGTTCTCAGATTTAGGGCATCATCAAATGTTGGAATGAGCACTGATCCCCAGTAACAATGAAAGTTGTACTAGTCATTCAAGTCCTTCCAATAAATGATAGAATTGTACTTTTCACCCTCCTCAATTTCTCCTCAGACTCCTTGAGGTCAGGCTTATTCTGGCCAGAGTTGTCAGTAGAAGACAGGTGTATTACTCTGAGGCTAGAGCATTTAATGTTGAGACAAGTCAAAAGTTATGGTCAATGGCACTGTTCCACAAAGGGCCAGGTTCCATTAGTTTGAGTTTCAGAAAGTGACATTGGAGCAAAGCCCATAGATGACCAGTAATAGGCAAGTAGTGTGACCAATAAATAAACCTTTGTTGTCAGAAGTCATTATGTTAGGTAGGTAGAACAGGGAAAAGGAGTCCAAAATGGCGGTGGCTACAAGACAAGGAAGGGAAAAGCCCGCGAAAATGAAACAAAAGAAGGTCTGAGGACCGGAGTGAGGACCTCAGGTAAAACAAACAACACTCCTGGCTGGCCCAATTTACATAGGACAGGCCCAGGGAGAGAAACATATAAATAGAGGAACCAGAGCCAGCTCTCTCACACGTGCGCACGCACATGCTGGGGCACTCTTCTCCTCGTGTCTTTAGATCGACATGCCCTCACGCCTTGAAGATAGATTTTCCTGCTATCTTCTAAATAGAATAGAGCTGTAACACTGAGCTGTAACATGATTTGTATAAGAGCTATAACATGGTCCATTTGAGACCTGGGAGCTATAACATGGTCTATCCAAGACCTATGAGCTGTGACACGCCGAGGGGGCTTTAATGTCCGTCACTCCAAATCTTTGTTGTGACGAGACAAAAAATCAAGGAACATACAATATATGTGCTGTTTGTTACTGCAGCAAAACCTAATCTATCCTGACTAAAACATGGCTCCAAGTGGTCAGCAATGGGCTGTTACAACTCATCTCTAAACTAAACATCAGATATCAGGGCATTGTTTTTGTTGTTCAATCGCTAAGTCATATCCAACTCTTTGTGATCCCATGGACTGCAACACACCAGGCTTCCCTCTCTTTTGCTATCTCCCAGAGCTTGCTCAAACTCATGTCCATTGAGTCAGTGATGCCATCCAACCATCTCATCCTCTGTCGCTGGGGAACAGCAGATGATTTGAACCCTAATGAGATGGGGAAACAGAGGAAACAGTGGCTGACTTTATTTTGAGGGGCTCCAAAATCACTGAGGATAATTTTGTAGTCATAAAATTAAAAGACGCTTACTCCTTGGAAGGAAAGTTATGACCAACCTAGACAGCATATTAAAAAGCAGAGACATTACTTTGCCAACAAAGGTCCATCTAGTTAAGACTATGATTTTTCCAGTGGTCATGTATGGATGTGAGAGTTGGACTATAAAGAAAGCTGAGTGCTGAAGAATTGATGCTTTTGAACTGTGGTGTTAGAGAAGACTCTTGAGAGTCCCTTGGACTGCAAGGAGATCCAACCGGTCCATCCTAAAGGAGATCAGTCCTGGGTGTTCATTGGAAGGACTGATTCTGAAGCCAAAACTCCAATACTTTGGCCACCTCATGCAAAGAGCTGACTCATTTGAAAAGACCTTGATGCTGGGGAAGATTGAGGGCAGGAGGAGACAGGGACGACAGAGGATGAGATGGTTGGATGACATCACTGACTCAATGGACATGGGTTTGGGTGGACTCTGAGAGTTGGTGATGGACAGGGGGCCTGGCATGCTGCAGTTCATAGGGTCACAAAGAGTCGGACATGACTGAGCAACTGAACTGAACTGAACTAAATGTTCAAAATTGGGCTTTAACAATCTGGCCTGTCTCAGTCTTAGTGGCACTGGAGTTTGGGCAGGACAAAAGCTACTGTGAGATGCTGGAGCAGACACAACAAAAAGCAATGTGGTGAAACTTGACAGTAAATACACAGAGAGTAATGTTGTTCAAAATACAACATAAAGCAAAAGTGGTGAGTAATACAGAACAAAGCAGTCACTGAGGCTTCTTGGAGAATCTTGAGCCAGATCCTAAAGGATACTGGAGGTTGGCCAAAAGAAGTGAATGTGGGCACCATGAATAAAGAGGCCCTCTGAGAGAGAAGTAGAGTGGGGGAAAGGAATGTGTGCTGTCAGGATGATGCCAGAGAGCAGCCTGGGATGTGAGACTCCTTACTGATTGGTAGGCTTGGTTTTAAAGACTCTCATAAATCTCTTCCTCTGGTAACTACAGTAGCCTCATCACTAGCTTCCCCAGTCTACTCTCCTCCAAGGACAGAATGATCCTTAAACGCCAATCACATCAAACATACCCGACTCAGTACTTTTAAGGATTCCCATTGCAAGCAGGAAAAAAAAATCACAAATCTTTACCAAACCAAAAATGGCCCTGCAAAGTCTAGCTCCATATACTCCAGAACATCACCTTCACCACTATTTCCTACTTTGTCCACCCTTCAAACATGTTCTTCTTTTCCACTAATTTAATAGAAGCCTGACTTAAAGTCTCTGTCCAGTGTTCGTCTCCTTGGAAAGGCATCCCCCGACTCCAGAACCCCTTCCCCAGGCTCATTTCTACCCATTTGTGGCAGATGAAATGATGACCCACCAGAGAGGTCCACACCCTCATCTCCATGGATATGTTAGGGTACACGAGCAAAGGGGAAATAAGGTCACAGATGCAACTGAGATAGCTAGTCGGCTAAACTTAAGATAGAGAGATTATCCAAGTGGGTCCAGTGTATCACAGGATCTCTAAAAGCACAAGAAAAATACAGAAGTGAGTCAGAGAAAGGGATTTGACAATGGAAATAATGGTCAGAGAAAGCAAATTTTGGTGGCTTTGAGGAGGAGGGGGAGCGGCCACAAGCCAAGGAATGTAGGTGGACTCCAGAAGCTGGATAAAGAAAGAAAGTAGATTCTCCTCTGGAGCCTCTGGAAGGAACACAGCCCTGCCAGCACCTTGATTTTAACCCAGGGAGACCCATGTTCAACCTTCTGACCTTCAGAAATGTACAATAATAAACTTGTGCTTTTTTTAAACCATGAAGTTTTTGGTATTTCTTACAGCAGTCATAGAAAACAAATACAGCATCCTTCAGGTTTCAGTTTAAATTTTCTTCTTATTAAACCTTATTCTTCTACTTTCATAATCTTTATAATCTTCCCAGAACTGTGATCTTTCTTAGTACTTATCATAGTTAATAGGTACTGGTTAATTTGTTTTTAATATTTATCAGCCCTTTTGGACTCCAATTTCCAAAAGGATGGAGACTGCAGTTTTTATCTTCATTGTATTCTCAGCACCAACACAGTGCTTTGCCTACTGTGAGCCATTAATAAGGGTTTATTGACTAAACACAGAGTAGAATTTCACATGCCTGCAATGCATTTTATAGGTTAAAGAAAAGGAGATAAAAAAGAAAATTAAAGTTCAGAGAGGTTGAACAATTTACTTAAGGTGCCCAATAACTAAGTTGCAGGTTTGGAACTTGAACACCAGCGAGCTGATCTTGAATCTCAGTTGCCTTTATATAGGTCTGCAGCTGGGTCATTCGTGGTCCATTTCTTAGCAGAACCTCTGGGGGTAACTCTTACTGACAGCTATTTTCTCTCAGTGCATATCTCTTTCCTCAACAGCTCACGCCTTTAAAGCAACTGGGCGGGGGGGGCGCCTAAGATGGTGGAGGAATAGGATGGAGAGACCACTTTCTCCCGCACAAATTCATCAAAAGAACATCCCAACGCTGGGTAAATTCTACAGGG
>SJXQ01005862.1:205064-220889 GCA_006408695.1 Aepyceros melampus | reverse complement strand
AGCCATTTTGCTTTTTTGCATTTCTTTTCCATGGGGATGGTCTTGATCCCTGTCTCCTGTACAATGTCACGAACCTCATTCCATAATTCATCAGGCACTCTGTCTATCAGATCTAGGCACTTAAATCTATTTCTCACTTCCACTGTATAATCATAAGGGATTTGATTTAAGTCATACCTGAATGATCTAGTGGTTTTCCCTACTTTCTTCAATTTGAGTCTGCATTTGGTAAGTGACTTAAAGAGAACTAAGAGCCTCTTGATGAAAGTGAAAGAGGAGAGTGAAAAAGCTGGCTTAAAGCCCAACATTCAGAAAACTAAGATCGTGGCATCCGGTCCTATCACTTCATGGCAAATAGATGGGGAAACAATGGCTGACTTTATTTTTGGGGGCTCCAAAATCACTGCAGATGGTGATTGCAGCCATGAAATTAAAAGACGCTTACTCTTTGGAAGGAAAGTTATGACCAACCTGCTGCTGCTGCTGTGTCACTTCAGTCATGTCTGACTCTGTGCGACCCCATAGACGGCAGCCCAGTAGGCTCCTCTGTCCCTGGGATTCTCCAGGCAAGAATACTGGAGTGGGTTGCCATTTCCTTGTCCAATGCATGAAAGTGAAAAGTAAAAGTGAAGTTGCTCAGTCTCTTAGCGACCCCATGGACTGCAGCCTACCAGGCTCCTCCATCCATGGGATTTTCCAGGCGGGATTTCCCAGGCAAAAACCTAGACAGCATATTAAAAAGCAGAGACATTACTCTGTCAGCAAAGGTCCGTCTAGTCGAGGCTATGTTTTTTCCAGTGGTCATTTATGGGTGTGAGAGTTGGACTATAAAGAAAGCTGAGTACCGAAGAATTGATGCTTTTGAACTATGGTGTTGGAGAAGACTCTTGAGAGTCCCTTGGACTGCAAGGAGTTTGCTCAGTCTCTTAGCGACCCCATGGACTGCAGCCTACCAGGCTCCTCCATCCATGGGATTTTCCAGGCGGGATTTCCCAGGCAAAAACCTAGACAGCATATTAAAAAGCAGAGACATTACTCTGTCAGCAAAGGTCCGTCTAGTCGAGGCTATGTTTTTTCCAGTGGTCATTTATGGGTGTGAGAGTTGGACTATAAAGAAAGCTGAGTACCGAAGAATTGATGCTTTTGAACTATGGTGTTGGAGAAGACTCTTGAGAGTCCCTTGGACTGCAAGGAGATCCAACCAGTCCATCCTAAAGGAGATCAGTCCTGGGTGTTCATTGGTAGGACTGATGTTGAAGTTGAAACTCCAATCCTTTGGCCACCTGATGCGAAGAGCTGACTCATTTGAAAAGACCCTGATGCTGGGAGGAACTGGAGGCAGGAGGAGAAGGGGATGACAGAGGATGAGACGGTTGGATGGCATCACTGACTCAATGGACATGGGTTTGGGTGGACCCTGGGAGTTGGTGATAGACAGGGAGGCTTGGCGTGCTGCAGTTCATGGGGTCGCAAAGAGTCAGACACGACTGAGCGACTGAACTGAACTGACTTAAAGTAATACCAATGAATTATCCTGCAGTGCTGGAGGACAGAAATCCAAAATGAGTTTCACTGGGCTAAAATCAAGGTGTTAGCAGGCTCTGCTCCTTTAAGAGCCTTCAGAGGAGACTCCATTTCCTGCCTTTTCCCTGCTTCTAGAAGCTGCCTGCATTCCTTGGTTTATGGCTCCTTTCTTTTAAAAAAATTTTATTCTTAAAATGACTTATTTTATTTTGATAGTGCCGGTCTTCATTGCTGCTGTCGGGCCTTCTCTGGTTGCAGCAATCAGGGGCTACTCTCTAGTTACAGTGTATGGGCTTTCCCTTGCCATGGCTTCTCTTGCTGTGGAGCATGTCTGGGTGTGTGGGCTTCAGTAATTGTGGGCACAGGATTAGCTGCCCAGTGGCATGTTGGATCTTAGTTCTCCAACCAGAGGTCAAACCTGTGTTCCCCTGCATTGGTGGGCATATTCCTAACCCCTGGACCACCAGGGAAGTCCCAATGACTCCTTTCTGTATCTTCTTAGCCAGCAATGACCGGTCGATCTTTCTCAAGCTTCATCACTCTCTTGCCTTTGTCATCTCTTCTTCTCTGATTCTGACTGTCCTGCTTCCCTCTTTCACTTGTAACAACCTTTGTTATGATGTTGAGCTCATCCAGACAATTCAGGAGATTATCCTTGAGTCATCTCAACATCCTTGGCTTTATCACATCTGTAAAGTCCTTTATGCCTCTTCAAGTGAAATAGTCACAAGTTCTAGGAATTTTGATGTGGACATCTGGGCAAGAGAGTGTGCGGGGGGGGGGGGCTTTTGTGACTTATCGCATGAATTCAGCAGCACCCAAGAACAGCTTCTAAATGTTTACTCCCATTTTCTGAACCTATCACACCAGAAACTGATGACAGACAATCCTTGGATTGTACCAGTTCATAGCAACAATCTATGTGTGTGTGTGTGTGTGTGTGTGTATATATATATATATATATATATATATGATAAAATTCAACATCCGTTCATGTTAAACTGTTAGCAATCCAGGAATAAAAGGGAATTCCCCAAATTTGATGAAGGGCAACTATAAAACATCTACAGCAAACATTATATTTGATAGAAAAACATGTAAAAAAAATTCTCCTTGAGATCAGTAACAATATTAAGGGTGTTAGCTAGCCCGCTTCTATTTGACATTGTACTGGAATTCCTATCCAGCCCAGTATGGGAAGGAAAAGAATAAATAAACCAATTTAAAAATTGGAAGAAATGAAATTGTCAGTATTTGTTGGTGATCTGTTTGTGTACATTGAAGGTCCAGAAGAATCTAAAACTAACTTATATTTAACAAGGTATTTTAACATTGTGGCTGAAAACAGAGGTTAAGATATTTCCCTGTATTTGCAGTAACTATTAGGAAATTAAAGAAAAAAAAGGACACATTTATAATAGCCAAAGGAAGCACCTGGGAAGAAATCTAACAAAAGTATGCAAGACCCCTATAGAATAAATTTAAAAGTGTATTGAGGAATATTAAAGATTTCTGGGGATTTCCCTGATGCTGGGAAAGATTGAAGGCAAAAGGAGAAGGGGGCAGCAGAGGATGAGATGGTTATCTGGCATCACCAACTCAATGGACATGATTTTGAGCAAACTCTGGGACATAGTGAAGGACAGGGGAGCCTGGTGCAGTCTATGGGGTCACAATGAGTTGGACACAACTTAGTGACTGAACAACAACAAAGAAGAATTTAATATTTGAATCATCTTTTTTTTTTTTTTTTGGCTGCTCTACATGCATGCAGGATTGCCCACCAGAGAGTGAACTTACACCCCCAGCAGTGGGAGAGCAGTCTTAACCACTGGACTGCCAGGGAAATCCCAAAGAAGAATTTATTAAATGTAGAAGTATACCATGTTCATGGATTGGAAGAGTTAGTGTTGTAAAATGTCAGATCTCCAAACTGATTTATAAAATTAATGTAATTCCAATCAATCAAAACGCTAAAAGTTTTTTATTTTTAATGAATGAAATTGACAGACAGATTCTAAGATTTATAGAGAAGTGAAGTGAACAAGATGACTAAGATTTACTTAAAAGAACAGTGTGGGAATTCCCTGGCAATCCAGTGGCTAGGACTCCATGCTTCCACTGCAGGGGACACAGGTTCAATGCCTGGTCGGGGAACAAAGATCCTGCATGTCATGCAGAGAAGCCAAAAGGAAGAATTAAAAAAATAAAAAGAAAAGGCCATAGGGCTTTCTTGGTGGCTCAGTGGTAAAGAATCCACCTGCCAATGCAGGAGACATGGGTTTGATTCCTGGTCTGGGACGATCCCACATGCCCTGGGGCAACTAAGCCTTTGTGCCACAGCTACTGAAGCCCACTGACCTAAAGCCTGTGCTCTCAGTGAAGCACTCAACAAGAAGCCCTCACATGGCAAATAGAGAGTAGCTCCAATTCTCTGCAACTTGAGAAAGCCTGCAGGCAGGAAAAAAGACCCAGCACAGCCCGAAAAAAGAGAGAGAAAAGTCATAAGGAGATACCATTACACACTCACCAGATTTTCAAAAGTGAGTGTCCAAATACACCAAGTGCTGGGGAGAGAAGGAACAGTGGGAACTCTTAAAGAATTGCTGGTTCATAAGACCTCGCCAACTGGAGGGAATCTAAATTGTCATGTGTATTCTGAAAAGTTTTTTCCCTCATTGTCTATTAAATTTGAGAGAGACATACCCTGTGACCTGGGGTTGCATCCACTCCACACGGATGGTCACCAGAAGCAGTCTTGGGCTCCCCCTGACCGTGACACTCATAGGATCCAATAGGCTGTCACTTGGCACCAGGTTCACTTAACTCTGCAGAAGGACAGAGGGCGGGAAACAGCAGCGTCTTTGCATGACAGCATCTTCCTTGAGCATTCAGGGGCTACTTCTCAGCATCTTCAGCTGGACGACACCATATGGGTGGGTGTTGCCCACCCTGGCATGGGGATGTTTTTTATATTCATCACGAGCCACCACTTGTAACCGATTATCAGAGCAGCTTGTAAGACCCCACCAGGAACATATTACATTATAAGAAACACCCCACAAGGAAACCAGTTTTCTATTCATTCATGATCACATAAGCCTCTGGGGTCTACAAGTCCACTCACAGTCCTTCCAGTCTGATATAGTTCACAATCAGGGGCCACCTTTATAGTAAACATTGTTGCCTGGGAACCACAGCTGGCATTCTGTATTTACCTTAAACCCAGTATGTTTCCACGGAAATGGTGTTAGAAGGAAGTAAACCAAAGTCATCCCCCAGGAGAAACCGGTTTAGATTTGTCATAACCCATCCTCCCACCCAACAATGCCACTTCTGGGTGTATACCCTGGAACCAGGATTCATGAAAAAGTGTTGATAGATGCATTATTCATATCACGAGCTCCAGATTAACCCAAATGTCGATTAATATTTGAATGAATAAATAAATTGTGGTATATTTTTATAATGACATAATATATGTGGGTGTGCTCAATCATTCAGTCATTTCTGACTCTTTGCAACCCCGTGGACTGTAGCTCACCTGGCTCCTTTTCCATGGGATTCCCCAGGCAAGAATACTGGAGTGAGTTGCCATTTCCTTCTCCAGGGGATCTTCCCCACCCAGGGAGCGAACTCTGGACCTCTGCATTGGAAGTGCAGAGTTGTAACCACTGGACCACCAAGAAAGTCCCTACTACATCATTTCATAAAAGAGACTTGAACATCCTTGGATTTTGGTATCTGAGGGAAGTCCTGGAACTAATCTCCTGTGAATACTGAAGAAGACTGTAATTTTTCTGCAGGACTGGGAAACTAGTATATAATAGTCAGTTTCAAGCTACCAGCGACTGAACTCATGTACTTCCTGAAAATGTAACCCTGAGCTCTCAAGCACTGTCTAAGGAGCCCCAGTATTGCACTGCTAACAACTCTATTATAGCAGCTTGGCTGAACAACCCAGTAAGGGTTTGCATCCTAACAACCTAGAAGCCACTTAAAAAAAAAAAAAACATATATATATATATACACACACATAAGTTGAAGAAAATCGTGTTTAGTTCTTAAAAACCATGATTACTTGTGGGATGTTTCTGCCTTTGGGGTACTGTGCAACTTTTCAGATCTTGGTTAGATTGGACTCACCACTCATTCCATACTGATTTCTGTGCAGCACTTGCTTTCTTTTTTCAAATTGGAATTTTACTGAGATGATAGATTCACAAGCAGAGAAGTCCTTGTATGCTTTGCCAAATTTCTCTCAATGGCACCATTTTGGAGTTGTGATTCTTTTTTTTTTTAACCGCAGCAACTGCTAAAAACTGTTTCAGAAAGATGTGTTGTCCAAAGGAACCTAGCGCCACATCCTGTTGAACCTGGGAACGACCTTGAGCTCCAGGTTCTTGTGGTGTCTGACCAATTCCATGTGTCTCCCTCAAATTTTAAAATATCCCTATGGTTGCCCCTTTGAGTTTGCTGCAATGCTCTGGGGGTGCCTTGGTGCATGTATTCATTTCCTAGGGTGCCTTACATAACAGAAATTGATTGTCACACAGTCCTGGAGGCCAGGAGTCCATAATCTGGATGTGACCAGAACTGGTTCCTTTGGAAGCCTTGAGAATCTGTTCTGTGTCTCTTGCCTATGTTCTGCTGGTCTACTGGAAATCTTTGGCATTCCTTTGTATGTAGAAGCATCACTCTGATCTTTGCCTTCATCTATTTTTTTCTTCTCTTAAAAAAAAAGATTTTCTACAATTTTAAAGGTTATACTCAAGGAGATGTTTGTCCAGGGGCAAGCATTTGCAGCAAAGGGTCCCAGGTCCCAGTCTATCTCACTCTCAGACTCTTGTCTCCACTCGGTTCACTGTGAGTGGTATCTCATCCACTCAGATCACATGTTTCTCCCAAAATACCAGAAAGGATTCAGGCTGGCTCAGCTTGGGGCACACATCCATCCCTAAATGGATTATCTTGGGGCTTCCCTGGTGGCTCAGTGGTAAAGAATCCGCCTGCCAACGCAGGAGACATGGGTTTGATCCCCAATCGGGGAAAATCCCACGTGCTGTAGAGCAACTAAACCTGTGTGCCACGACTACCACGCCTGCGCTCTAGAGCCCATGAGCTGCAACTACCGAAGCCTGCGAACCCTAGAGCCTGTGCTCTGCAACCAGAGAGGCCACTGCAAGGAGAAGCCTGCTCCCCGCAACTAGACAAAAGCCTGCGCGGCAATGAAGACTCAGCACAGCCAAAAATAAATAAATTAAATTTTAAAATTATTAAAAAAAAAGAATTGTCTAGACCTGGGTCATGTGGCCTGCAGGGCGGCTTCTTATGGTTGGAAGCCAGACCCACGTGGAAGGTTGGGTACTGATCTCAGAAGCAGGTCCAGCTGATGGCCAGGTACACAAAGACTGCTCCCGTCAACTGCCCTCAGTCAGTCACCTCCCGCTCACCTCCTCCCCTCCCTTCCTCCCTCAATCTCTCCCACATCTCCTCAACTAACAGGTACCACCCTCTTTCCCCAGATCCAGGAATGGGAGAGCCGGAACTCTGCCCACGGTAAGAATGTCAGGTATCCAGGATGCGTCCAGGATCACAAGGTCAAGAGCCAGCGAAGGATCAAGAGTCTCGAAAACCAGTTGGACAAGGTGAGGGTCCGCCCCTTGGCTGTCCCCAGTCCCGAGCTCTGGGGTTTACGAGAAGACCTGAGCATGGGAGTCAAGGTTTGGAAATGGTAGACCAGGTCAAGAGACATGATCCCGGAGGGATGGAGGGTCCCCCCCGGGAAGGAAGCTGATGCTTGGGTCCTTGGCGATACTCTTGGGGTCCCCAAATTGGGAATGGGCCCCCAGTCTGGCAAGTGCCCTCTCCTCTGCTGAAACAGGCTCTTAGCACCCTCTCTCACCCCCCCAGGTCATCTGTCGCTTTGACATCCAGCTGGCTCAGAACTCGACCTTGAGGGAGGAGCTAGATCTCCTGCGGATAGAGAGGAACCGCTATCTGAACGTGGAACGCAAGCTCCAGAAGGTCAGTGGCCCTGAAGCCCAGGAGCCCTTGGCCCAGCATGCGAGGAGGGGAGGATGCAAGAGTCACTCTATCTTCTCCAACCCTCCCGCCTCAAGTGCAGAACCACCCAGAACCATGGATTTACTTGAGTCTGGAGGGAATGGAGACCTGAAAATGTTCCAACAAAGAGACAACTGCCTCCAATGGAAGCAGAGATATCACTTTGAGTGTCGTCATGGGGTGGGGGGCCAACAAGGCTCCGGCCAGACCATTTACATTCCACATGTTTCTCAATAAGCTTTGAGGTTCTTTGAAGAACCCTCCCTTCCTCCCTTCCTCTCTTCCTCCCTCCCTTCCTCCCTTCCTCCCTCCCTTCCTTTTTTTCTCTTCCCCTCTAAGTTTTACTTTGAAATAATTGCAAATCTGCAGAAATAGTACAAAGAGCTATCAATCCTTCACAAGATTGGTAATTTGCCATTTTGCTCTCTCTCTCTGTCTTTCTCTTTCTGGGTAATTGTTTTTTACTGAAAATAACATCTTCACGATTTGAGAGCTCGATGTAGACATTACAGAATGTCATTAAGAATGTCAATGCTTATTTCCTAAGCACGAGACCATTTTCTTACATAAAAAAATTGCCCTTGCCCAAGTCAGGAGCTTGAACATCGTTACAGTTCTCAATAGTCCGTATTTAAAGTTCATGATTATTCCAACAGCATCCTGTGATAGTTAATTTAATTATCCTGCTGCAGGCTCTTGGCCAAGATCCCACAGCTCCTTTGGTTGTCCTGGCTCCCTTCATCTAGAACAGTCTCTTGACACTTCTTTGTCTCCATGACTTTGACATTTTGGAAGTACCCAGCCCATCTGTGCTGTGGGACATACCTCAATGTGGGCTTATCTGATCTTTCTCCATGATTAGATTCAAGTTGTGCATTTTAGGTGAAATATCACTGAGGTGGTATTGTGTCATTTGTGGGCATTACACCAGGAGCACGTAATGTCAGTTTGTCCTGTAACTAGTGATGTTGACCTTGATCACTTGGTCAGCCAGGTTTCTCCAATAGAGAGTTTCCCTCTTTATAATGAATGAGTCCAGGGAGATTCTTTGAAACCGTAAATATTCTGTTTCCCAACGCATTTCCACTCTAGCCTCTCATAATGATGATTTTTGCTTGAATAATTACTTCTGTGCAAGCATGCATTGTGTCTAACTCTTTGCAATCCCATGCTGTAGCCTGCCAGGCTCGTCAGTCCATGGGATTCTCAAAGGCAAGAATACTGGGTGGCCATTTCCTTCTCCAGGGGAATCTTCCTGACCCAGGGATCAAACCAGTCTCCTGCATTGGCAGGTGAAATCTTTACCACTGAGCCACCTGAGAAGTCTAATTATTACTGTAATGGCTGCCAAAGAGTGATTTTTCACTCTATCATTTCTTTTTCATTTAGAAAGTGGCATTTTATTTAAGGAAGAACTTCTTAGTATATTTGTGGATTGTCAATAAGCATTCATGTATTCTTCCTTTATGAGTTATAATCCATAATGCTCATTACTTATTATGATGCTCAAATTGTCCCAGACTTCTCTGGTGGGAGTGCCCTCAAGCTGGCTTTTTTGACAAGCCCATCGTTCCCCACCCCCAAGACTTCCTCATTTTCTGGCACAAGAAGATAGTCCAGACTTTCTTGTACTTGTTCTGCCTTAATGTTTCTCTAAATAGTCCTGGTTCTTCCCAGTGGGAAGTAGGTGCTGAGAAACCAAAATATAGGCTCTCGGAGTCCTCGCTGCTACTGGGGTGTCACTGACTTGAGGCCCTTTCTCTGGAGAGAGCTAGGAAACACACACACATTTTAAAATCATGAGTTTGCGTCGGTGTCTCTCATTCTGACCCCAGCACCACTGCCTTATTCCTGAACACTCCCCATTTTATCTTTGTTTTCCCCCACAGTGGGAACTCTAGCTGCCAATAGCATTGATATACGTACACATGTTCAACCCTACGAAATACCCAAGAGAAGTTTGGAATTGTTACAACTGCACTAACAACCCTTGAACCTGAGAGTTCACAATTCATTTGCTGATTGTTTTATCCTCTGAGGGCGTGGGTATCTACCTATCTATCCATCCATCCATCTACACCTTATTCAGAAATTACTAGGATTATTTCCTATTTTTTCTTGGTCTTCTTTGTGGTTCTGTTCTTTGAAATATAGTTAGGTTCATTTGCTTCTCTTTGTATTTGGTTTTAGTTCTGTCCCCTATTCTTGTTGATTGAAAATTCTTTGTGAACACGTAAACCATTGATGGGTTCCCAAATCAAAACTATCCCAGAGACTTCCCTGGTCCAGTAGTTAAGACTCTGCATTCCCAATGCGGTTGCCAGTGTTCCATCCCTGGTCAGGGAACTAGATCCCACATGCTGCAAAAAAGATCGAAGATCCCAAGTTCCGCAACTCAGACCTGGCATAGCCAAATGAATAAATAAATTTTAAAAACGATTCCAAGGTTTCCCACAGAAACATCATTTCCTCATCATTTCTTCTATCCATTCCTACTCAGCCCCCATAGTTTCTGGTTCTCTAGCCTGGGTTTCTTGTTGCAAAAGGGTGTGTGTGTGTGTGTGTGTGTGTGTGTGTGTGTGTATACATATATAGGGGCTTCCCAGGTGGCACTAGTGGTAAAGAATCTGCCCACCAATGCAGGAGGTACGAGATATGGGTTCAATCCCTGCTTCGGGAAGATCCCCTGAAGGAGGAAATGGCAACCCACTCCAGTATTCTTGCCTGGGAAATCCCATGGACAGAGGAACCTGGTGGGCTACAGTCCACGGGGTTGCAAAGAGTCGGACACGACTGAGGATGCATGCAACACAGATGTATATGTGTTTATACACATTAGTACATACATGTACACTATACATGTAAAAATATATACACGTAATTTCTTCCTTTCTCCTGAAAGAACTTCCACAGAACTAGGAAACTGATTAGTGTGGTCACAGTTTTGAAATTCACGCAGTTTTTTTACCTTACCTCACAGTTAGGTCAGCACTCTTAGGGATATCCTGAGCTGGGTGTCTCACTGCATTCCTGGTCATCAGTCTGGCTTTCCTCTCCCTTGGTACCTCCTTGAAAACCCTTTCATGTGTTGCCGCTAACTAGGAAGGACCACATTTCTAAGGCACAGGAAACCCACTTCTTACTGGGGAGATACAGGCTGAAAGGAAAGCCCTCCGGTGGCAAGGGCATCAGAAGAGGCCTCGCTCTTGTTCTCTCGGCAGGAGATCCAGCTCCTGAAGGACTCGGTCAGGAACCTCATGGTCTCCTCCACTTCCGCTTACACCGTCAGGTAGGGCCCCGGGAGGCATCCTAGGTAACCCAGTCCACACATTTTCTGAGAAAGTGGTGGGAAGATTCCCACCTCATGAAACAGATGGTCAGAAGCCCATCCCCCAGTTTTTTATAAGATGCCCCTTTCTTGCCCCTCCTCCACCAGTTTTCCAGCTCCTTGAGCAAGGTCCTTCTCTTGGGTGTATGAATTAACTCTTTGGCCCCTGTCTTTTCATGGCACGTAGCACGTAGGGGTATAGAGAAACTTAAGGGTAGTTCTCAGTGGCCCAGTGGTTAGGATTCCAGGCTTTCATTGCCAAGGCCCGGGGTTCAATTCCTGGTTGGGGAAATGAGATCCCACAACCCCTGTGGTGCTACTAGTAAGCAAACAAATAAATAATATATAAACAGATTTAAGTAAGCTCAGGACGCAGGGGACCAGGAAAGTAGGAAGTGTTGGTTCAGTTCAGTTCAGTCTCTCAGTCGTGTCTGACTCTTTGCAACGCCATGAACTGTAGCACACCAGGCCTCCGTGTCCATCATCAACTCCTGGAGCTTACCCAAACTCATGTCCATTGAGTCGGTGATGCCACCTAACCATCACATCCTCTGTTGCCCCTTCTCCTCCTGCCCTCAATCTTTCCCAGCATCAGTTCAGTTCAGTTCAGTTCAGTCGCTCAGTCGTGTCCAACTCTTTGCGACCCCATGAGTCACAGCACGCCAGGCCTCCCTGTCCATCACCATCTCCCGGAGTTTACTCAGACTCACATCCATCAAGTCCGTAATGCCATCCAGCCATCTCATCCTCAGGGTTTTTTTTCAAATAAGTCAACTCTTTGCATCAGGTGGCCAAAGTATTAGAGTTTCAGCTTCAACATCAGTCCTTCCAATGAACAGCCAGGACTGACCTCCTTTAGGATGGACTGGTTGGATCTCCTTGCAGTCCAAGGAACACTCAAGAGTCTTCTCCAACACCACACTTCAAAAGCATCAATTCTTCGGCACTCAGCTTTCTTTATAGTCCAACTCTCAGATCCATACATGACTACTGGAAAAACCATAGCCTTGACTAGACAGACCTGTGTTGGCAAAGTAACGTCTCTGCTTTTCAATATGCTATCTAGGTTGGTCATAACTTTTCTTCCAAGGAGTAAGCGTCTTTTAATTTCATGGCTGCAATCGCCATCTGCAGTGATTTTGGAGCCCCCCAAAATAAATCTGACATTGTTTCCACTGTTTCCCCATCTATTTCCCATGAAGTGATGGGACCAGATGCCATGATCTTAGTTTTCTGAATGTTGAGCTTTAAGCCAACTTTTTCATTCTCCTCTTTCGCTTTCATCAAGAGGCTCTTTAGTTCTTCACTTTCTGCCATAAAAGTGGTGTCATCTGCATATCTGAGGGTACTGATATTTCTCCCAGCAATCTTGATTCCAGCTTGTGCTTCTTCTAGCACAGCATTTCTCATGATGTACTCTGCATAGAAGTTAAATAAGCAGGGTGACAATATACAGCCTTGACGTACTCCTTTTCCTGTTTGGAACCAGTCTGTTCCATGTCCAGTTCTAACTGTTGCTTCCTGACCTGCATACAGATTTCTCAAGAGGCAGGTCAGGTGGTCTGGTATTCCCATCTCTCAGAATTTTCCACAGTTTATTGTGATCCACACAGTCAAAGGCTTTGGCATAGTCAATAAAGCAGAAGTAGATGTTTGGTTTTTTTTTTTGGAACTCTCTTGCTTTTTCGATGATCCAGCAGATGTTGGCAATTTGATCTCTGGTTCCTCTGCCTTTTCTAAAACCAGCTTGAACATCTGGAAGTTCATGGTTCACATATTGCTGAGGCCTGCCTTGGAGAATTTTGAGCATTACTTTACTAGCGTGTGAGATGAGTGCAATTGTGCGGTCATTTAAGGTCAGTTGTTTGGCATTGCCTTTCTTTGGGATTAGAATGAAAACTGACCTTTTCCAGTCCCCTGTGGCCACTGCTGAGTTTTCAAAATTTGCTGACATATTGAGTGAAGCACTTTCACAGCATCGTCTTTCAGGATTTGAAATAGCTCCACTGGAATTCCATCACTTCCACTAGCTTTGTTTGTAGTGATGCTTCCTCAGGCCCACTTGACTTCACATTCCAGGATGTCTGGCTCTAGCTTAGTGATCACATCATCATGATTATCTGGGTCGTGAAGATCTTTTTTGTACAGTTCTTCTGTGTATTCTTGCCACCTCTTCTTAATTCTTCTGCTTCTGTTAGGTCCAGACCGTTTCTGTCCTTTATGGAGCCCATCTTTGCATGAAATGTTCCCGTGGTATCTAATTTTCTTGAAGAGATCTCTAGTCTTTCCCATTCTATTGTTTTCCTCTATTTCTTTGCACTGATCACTGAAGAAGGCTTTCTTATCTCTCCTTGCTATTCTTTGGAACTCTGCATTCAGATGGGTATATCTTTCCTTTTCTCCTTTGCTTTTTGCTTCTCTTCTTTTCACAGCTATTTGTAAGGCCTCCTCAGATAGCCATTTTGCTTTTTTGCATTTCTTTTTCTTGGGGATGGTCTTAATTCCTGTCTCCTGTACAATGTCTCGAACCTCATTCCATAGTTCATCAGGCACTCTATCTATCAGATCTAGTCCCTTAAATCTATTTCCCACTTCTATTGTATAGTCATAAGGGATTTGATTTAGGTCATATCTGAATGGTCTAGTGGTTTTCCCCACTTTCTTCCATTTAAGTCTGAATTTGGCAATAAGGAGTTCATGATCTGAGCCACAGTCAGCTCCTGGTCTTGTTTTTTCTGACTGTATAGAGCTTCTCCATCTTTGGCTGCGAAGAATGTAATCAGTCTGATTTTGGTGTTGACCATCTGGTGATGTCCATGTGTAGGGTCTTCTCTTGTGTTGTTAGAAGAGGGTGTTTGCTATGATATTTATCAATATTGGTTGAAAGAGACAGAGATTCTCTCAAGACACCTTCAGGTAAAGGGTCATGTTGTATGGAACCCTGGAGCCCCGGCTGCTCAGCTGCTGGGCGTCTCTCCCTGCCTCTGGGCTCTCAGGGGTTCCACCCTCTCTCTCTCCTATCCCATCTCTACTCCTTTCTAAGCTTCAGTGCTGTTCTCTTACTCCAAGAGGTTTCTTAGCTTCTATTCAGTATCTTGTTTCTACCTCATGACTTCTGCTTATCATGGTTCGTGATTCCATGAGACATTGGCTCTAGCCCAAATCTACCTTAAGGTTTCTATAATCTTTCTTTGTTCCTTCTCCTCTTTTTGCTTTCTTTCTTTCCTTCTTCCTTCGTTGCTTTGAGTTAAGATGCACATACAGTTCACCGTTTAAAGTGCACCTTTCAGAGGCATTTAGTACATTCGTAATGCTGTGCACCAGAATTTCTGTTTCCAGTACCCTAAAAGAAGATCTGTGCCCAGCAGGCAGTCATTCTCCAGTCCCCTCCTCTCCAGCCCCCTGGCAACCAGTCTCCTTGTCATCTGGACGATTTACCCGTACATCTACCTGTCCCTGAGTGTGTCTTTACGTTTCAGGTAAATGGAATGATACGACGTGTCCTTCTGTGTCTGGCTCCCTCCACTCAGTGGAATGCTTTCAAAGTTTCACCTACGTCGTAGCATCTCTCAGCACTTCCTGCATTTTTATGGCTGATTCTTTTTGTTTGTTTGTTGTTTAAATTATACTTCTTTAAAACACTCACTTATCTTTACTTTTTGGATACATTGCATGGCATGTGGGATCTCAGTTCACCGACCATGGATCAAACCTGCGTCCTCTGCAGTGGACACATGGAATCCTGACCGCTGAACCGTCAGGGAAGTCCTTTTATGGTTGGTGCTGTCATTTGTTACCTGTGGTCTGCCATGACCTCTTCAGAGCCTCAACTCATGGCTTCTGTTCACGCAGAGCTCTGGCTTCTTCCTAACTTGGCCTTCATAACATGATTTCTTGTGGCTTCTCTCTATACATCCTTTTAGCTTTGGCTTCCTGCCGTCCCCTTCTTAGCATCTCCCAGTGTAAATTCCGAGGAGAGGATCTGACTGGCCCACCTCGTCTTCTCTGCCAAGCCCCACCGGTGATGGTCTGTTGGCCTGTCTTTGCATCAGAAGCATCTGGCCCCTGCCAACACTTGTCCAGTTGACTGCAGTGGGCAGCCCAGCTGGGTGCAAGGACAGGATGGTTTCAGCTAGAAGGCAAGGGACAGGTGTCAGGATCAACACTTCTTGTGGGACCAGTGCTTCCTGGCTGGGTGACCTGGGCAGGCCACTTCCCCTCCCTGATGTCCGTTTCCTCTATTGTGACCTGGCAATAATAATAGGATCTACCTCATGGACCCCTGTGGGTGGCTTTAGTACATATCTTGCAGGGCCTGGCTCTTGGGAAGTAGGGTTCCCTCTTCCTGGCCCTTCAGTGGGCCTGGGCCCAAGACACAAAAAGAACTGTGAGTCCTGATCCCCAAGGGGCTCCTAGAGGGTTCTCTGCGGGCTGGGCCTGGTAGGTGCCAGGAGAGGGGCCCCACCAAGGAGGATTCAGCAGAATTTGAGTAGAGCCAGAAGCTTATGCCCTGAGTCGAGGCAACCAAGGTTGGCAAAGGCATGGAAAGGGGAACTAGCCTGGTCCATGGGACCTGAGAAGAGTGAGCTGCTGGTCTCCCCACCTAATGACCCTCTGACCTTTGAGCCTGTGACCTGTGACGTAGGCTTGGGGCACTCTGAGTTCACAGTTGGCTGCACTACTGTTAAAAGCTTCACCTTCAGCCGAGCAGGCCAGGGGAGTTTCAGTCAGCAGGTGTCCCCAGCATCCTAACAGTGTGAGCACTCAAGTGCTAGGGATGGCACATGCCTATTCCACGTGAGGCCCTGCAGGCTCCAAGCTTCTTATCTTTCCAGCCACACTACCCACCCCCACCCCAAACTCCAGCACAGTTACCTTATCACCTGGGTCCACCTTTTGGAGTCTGA
>SJXQ01005862.1:176684-200226 GCA_006408695.1 Aepyceros melampus | reverse complement strand
TCTAGCAGCTACCTGGGGTCCACTGGATATGTGGGGTCCAGCAGAGACCACGACAGCTTTGAGGCGAGCAAAGGCCCTGGGTCAGAATCGAGTGGAGGCCTCGGGTCCAGCCCCGGCCCCGCCTCCAGCCCCGGCCCTGCCTCCAGCACCGGCCAGGCCTCTAGCACCAGCAAGGACTCCCAGAGCAACTACTAGGGCATCCGCCCCCACCCGTCCCTGGCTCCTCGCAGGGCCTTCTCTGGGTCTCTGCCTCTCGATTCCCTTCCCTGCGTTTGTTATCTCCTCCTATCAGCGCCTCCCTCGTCAGCCTCCTGGTCTCCCTCTGTTTCCAGCCCACCCTTCCCTTTCAGTTGCCGGATTTCCTGTTTCTGGGTTTCCCATTCAGTGTGTCCCAGTCTTTTCCCCATGTCTGTGTTCTTATCTCTGCTCTGACCTCTCTGATGACCCCTTCCCCTCCTGTTTCAGCTTCCCCATTTCTAACTCCCTCTCCTTACCTCCATCTCCCAGGCCCTCCTTGCATCTCATGTCCCTGCCTCTGTAGTTCCTTGTTCCCCTCAAGAGTCCTCAGTACTGACTAGTGGGGGAAGAATGGGGGCAAAGATGTCAGGGTTGGCGTGAGCTGTGACCATAGGAAATAAAGGCCAGAGTCTGACTTTTACCCCAGCCTGGTTATGAGTGTATTTGTGTGTGAGAGAGAAAGCTTGAGACATGGCTGTCTCTTCTACCTCTGGGCCAGGGGAAATGTTTGAGCCTGTTCCTATTCCCTGCTATTCATTCGTTCACTTTTTTTTTTTTTTTTTTTTTTGGGACTTCCACATTTCAGGCTCTACTGAGAACTGGGAATTGTATCAGTCAGTCAGGATAGGCTGGGTTATGTTGCAGTAACAAGCAACCCCAGAATCTCTGAGGGGTAACTTTAAAAATTTCAAGATTCTATTTTGGAATTCCCCATGTCTCAAGAGAGAGGGCTGAAAGCAGCATGTCAACCTTGCTTCCTCAAAATTGCACAAGGAAGAAAAACAAATCCAAATTACCTCTCAGGTCTTTAATTAGTGCTAATCAAAACATAATCAAGAATATAATCAGTGACAACAGGAAGAAAGTCTGAAAGAAAAATAAAGGACCCAGCACACATTTGTTCTCATGAATGCAGTTCAACACACAGCCTTTATAACAATGTTTTAAGAACACAGGACTTCCCTGGTGGTGTAGTGGATAAGAATTCACCTGCCAGCGCAGGGGACACAGGTTCGATCCCTGGCCTGAGACGACTCCACATGCTTGCCAGGGAATTAAGCTCGTTCGCCACAACTACTGGAGCCTGAGCACCCTAGAGCCTACGCTCCAAAATAAGGGAAGCCACCGTAACGAGAAGCTGTGCACCGCACTGAAGAGTAGACCCCGCTCGTGGCAACTAGAGAAAGTCTGTGCAAAGCAACAAAGACTCCAGCGCAGCAAATAAAGAAATAAGTAAAATTTTAAAAAACTAAAAACATTAAGCAAATATTTTAAATTTTAAAACAGAACAATCTTTGAAATCACTTCCCGTGGAGGTGACTCACGCTTCTGAGAGTCGGGGCTGCCGGCAGGGGTCGCCACCTTCCACTCTCAGCCATTCTGGAAGTTCAGTCCTAAGACTGTTATTTTAGCTCAAACGTGGGCTCACTAGTTTTGTTGGTAAAATAATTAAGCCATTGGAGAGGTGGAATTTAATTTCCCATCATGCATATGAGAAGAGAGAAAAGGTCTATCTGTGATCTGATGAGAAAGCTTACCCGTGTTTACGCAGTTTACAGGGAGGATGTTAATAGCAGGGCAGCACATGTTTAAGACCACCTATCAGGCCGAAAGCCTTCTAGTCACTGAAACCGACCACAGCTGCTAGTTTGGGGCATCCTAGATGTTGAAGTCACTTCTGGGTGATATTCATAAGAAACAGGAGATGCTGATTTATTAATTTTCACAGTCTACTGCACAGGACAGAGTTAATGTTTTTGGTAAAAAAAATTCCTTCACACATTATCAAACCAGATCCTTTGAATTATGTTATAATGGGAAATCCCATCTCTTCCATCTCTTTTTTCCATTGATTTGACAAATATTTGCTGAGTATTAACTATGTGCCAGGGGTTTCCCAGGTGGCTTAGTGGTAAAGAATCTGCTTGCAAGGCAGGAGACACATGTTTGATCCCTGGGTCGGGAAGATCCCCTGGAGGAAGAAATGGCAACTCACTCCAGTATTCTTACCTGGAAAGTTCCACGGACAGAGGAGCCTCGTGGGCTACCGAGTCCATGGGGTCAGTCACAGAGCAGACAGCAAGCGAGAACGCATGCACGACTCTGCCACACATGGTGCTAGGCTCTGGGGATGTAACAGTGAATAGGAAATTTAAAAACTGGCGTTTCAGGGACGTCCCTGGTGTCTAGTGGTTAGGACTCTACTCCCAATGTAGGGGGCCCACTCTTGCCTCCTCTTGCTGGGGCATGGGGGACGCTGAGGGTAGACCCCACACTCTGAAACTAAGTTTGCATGCCGCAACTAAAGATCCCATGTGTCACAGGTAAGACCTGGCTGTAGCCAAATAAATTTCTTAAAAAAAAAGAAACCAACAAAACACAAAACTTGCAATCAACAAAAACTTGCGATCAACTGCCTTTCAGATAATTTCTTCATCCAAAGCAAACGTTCCTGGTCTCCTGGCCTTTGTCTTAGTAGGACTGCGCCCCCAGGTGGCGCCCGTACCCCGCCGTGAGTGGGTTCTGCTCTGTTCTGACTCAGCCCAAGCCACAGGGATTTCTTCGAAGTCCCGCTCGCCGCAGGCTTCCCTGGTGGCTCAGAGAATAAAGCGTCTGCCTGCAATGCAGGAGACCCGGGTACGATCCCTGGGTTGGAAAGATCCCCCAGAGAAGGAAATGGCAACCCACTCCAGTATTCTTGCTTGGAGAATCCCATGGACAGAGGAGGCTGAGCGGACTACAGTCTACGGGGTCGCAGAGTCGGACAAAGACTGACTTCACTTCAGGATTCGAGCAGAGCATGGCAGGAGGGCACAGGCGGTCCTGTGACCAGATGACGTGCCCCTCATGGGGGAGGACAGACAAAATCCCAACAGGGAGGCCTCCCCACCTAGTCTGGCGCAGGACACTGGAGTTAGAATTTCGCCTGCTCCCAGGGGGGCTGTGTGACCTTGGGCAGCTTGCTTAGCCTCTTTGTTTCCTCTGCTCTAAAAATGGTACTAATAGCACCCACTTTATAGGGTTGTCCGTGAGCATTAAATGACTTAATGTTTATAAAGTACATAGAAGGGCCATGTGTTCCTTAAACTCAGTGTTAAAAATTCTAATTTGAGGACCTCCCTGGAGAATCCCAGGGATGGGGGAGCCTGGTGGGCTGCCGTCTGTGGGGTCGCACAGAGTCGGACATGACTGAAGTGACTTAGCAGCAGCAGCAGCAGTTGGCGGTCCACTGGTTAAGAATCCGTGCTTCTACTGCAGGGGGCACAGGTTTGATTCCCGGTCAGGGAATTAAGATTGCGAATGCTGCAGTGTAGTCAAAAAATAAAGTTATATACATAGCAATAGCAGTAACAGAAAACTAACACATTTTCTGAACCCTGAACTTGATGAAAACACTGGTAGCTTTGAAACTCAAAAGACATCACTTAGCATGAACCATTTTCTTAACTTCTGTGCTTTAGTTTTCTCATTCATAAAAAAAAAAATGTTAAAATTGTTTATGAGAGGAGTGGTGGTACATTATAAACAGGATGAGACCCTGATGTTGGGAGATTGAAGGCAGGAGGAGGAGAGGACAGAGGATGAGATGGCTGGATGTTATCATCGACTCAATGGACATGAGTTTGGGTGAACTCCGGGAGTTGGTGATGGACAGGGAGGCCTGGCGTGCTGCGGTTCATGCGGTCGCAAAGAGTTGGACAGGACTGAGCAACTGAATTGAACTATATGCAAATACTAGCTCATGGTAAGAAGCACATAAACTTCCACCCTTACTGTATGAAGAAACAAAAATATCACTGTCGTAGAAGATGGTTAAACATAGACTAGAAAGAAAACTCACCTTTAATAAAAAAATGTCCAATTTCTTATGTATCTAATAACATGTTTCCAAATACATTAAACAAAAATTGACAAAACTGCCAAGACTTTGAGAATCTATGTTTAGAGTAGCATTATTTTATTTTAATTTTTGAAAATAATTTTTTTTATTTTTGGCTGTGCTGGGTCTTTGTTGCTGTGAGGGCTTTTCCCTACTTGTGGCACACCGGCTTCTCACCGAAGTGGCTTCTCTTGTTGCGCAGGACGGGCCCCGGGGCACTGGGGCTTCAGTAGTTGCGGCTCCCAGGATCTAGAGCACAGGCTCAGTAGCTGGAGTGCACGGGCTCAGTTGTTCCATGGCCTGTGGGATCATCCAGGTTCAGGGATTGAACCTGTCTCTCCTGCATTTGCAGGCTGATTCTTAACCACTGAACCACCAGGGAAGCCCCAGATATTTTATTATGAACTTGCTCAGTGAGTAAAAATGTTGTTAAGAGTCTAAAACACTCTTAAGAAACTTGACCATTCAAATACTGACGAGCCCACCCAACACCAAAGAAATGTACAGCATCTTGAATCACATGAGGAATTACAAAAAATTGGTCACATATTAACTTTATCATTCTGAGTTATAAAACCTTCCCCAGAACTGCCCAGCAGTCCAGTGGTTAAGGTTCTGTGCTTCCACTGCAGGGGCCTGGAGGGGTTTTTGGCTGCAGCATGTGGGATCTCAGGTCCCCAACCAGGCCAGGGATGGAACGCATGCCCCTTGAATTGGAAGTGCAGAGCCTTCCAGCTGAATCGTCGGGGATGTTATGGGTCAGGAGTTCAATCCCTGATTGGGGAACTAAGATCCTGCTACAGGTGTGGCACAGCCAAAAACAAAATAAAAAGAATAGCTTCTACTTAAAAAACAAACAAATGGCAAAACTCCCTTGAAATGCTTCTGAATCAAATTAGGGCTCTGCTTTATGGAATAAATCTGGCCATGCAGTCTACTGCAGCCATGAAAGTAAAGTGAAGTCGCTCAGTCGTGTCCGACTCTTTGTGACCCGTGGACTGTAGCCTACCAAGCTCCTCTGTCCATGGGATTCTCCAGGCAAGAATACTGGAGTGGGTTGCCATTTCCTTCTCCAGGGGATCTTCCCGACCCAGGGATCGAACCCAGGTTTCTCACATTGGAGGCAAACGCTTTAACCTCTGAGCCGCCAGGGAAACCACTGCAGCCATGAACATGCCCACATTTGCCATTCAAATGCAAAAGCAAGAAACTGTATTTATATTTGAGGGTCGTGTTACTGGGACCATGATCTTCATTTCAATGCATGAGCTAACTGAGGGAATATCATCCCATTTCCAGATGGCAACAAAGGAAAGAGAGAACAGGGGGCCTGGCTAAGAGAGTGAAGAACATTCTCTCCTTTCCAACAGCCCTCCAGGAATCCAAATCACCTCCCTCCTTACTGTCAATAAGCTCCATTCACCATCAGATATGAGAAAATCTGAGAAAAGCATTTCTTTTTCTTTTCTTTATTATTATTTTTTTTTTGCTGCATGGCATGTGGGATCTTAGTTCCCTGACCAGGAGTCAAACTCTTGCAGCGGAAGTGCAGTCTTAACCACAGGACCACCAGGAAAGTCCTGAGAAATGCACTTAAGAACATTCCACGGGGACTTCCCTGGTGGTCCCATGGTTAAGATTCATGCTTCCACTGAAGGGGGCGTGGGTTCGACTCCTGGTCAGGGAACTAAAATCAACAATGTTAAAAGAAATCCAACTGTGCTAACTCTGGGGAAAAAAAAAATCTGTGTCCCTTTAGTAAAGAAGATGAGAAGACTGTGGTCAGGCAATGACAGAACTGGTCCCATCACAAGACCAAAATGAAAGTAAAGACAAGTTTCTCCTATCAGTACCACAAAGATCACATACTCTGACCATAATGCAGTCAAATCAATGGACAGAAATGGCAGCACAGAGCACAGCAAACTCGGGTCTAAACTCAATGTAGCTCAAACAGGGATTTACACAGGTGCAGGGATGCATCAGTGAAATGTTATGAAGCTCCTACAGCTCAAACTCACGTGGCAGAGCTGAAAGGGTCCGTAGAGGGGTAGTCAGCATTCTTGTGGGATTTTATTAGAAATGGTGGCAAATACTGAATTTTGGTTCCAATGGAAGGAGGAGACATGGATAATGCTAGTGACTGGAACATCTACCCCGTTTCTCTTCTATTAGGGGCTTCCCCGGTGGCTCAGTGGTAAAGAATCTGCCTGCAATGCAGGAGACGCAGGTTTGATCCCTGGGTTAGGAAGATCCCCTCGAGAAGGAAATGGCAACCTATTCCAGCAGTCTGGCCTGAATAATTCCATGGACAGAGGAGCCTGGAGGGCTACAGTCCACGGGGTCTCAAAGAGTCAGACACGACTGAGCTTAAGACTCATTTGTGCCCTGCAAGCGAAGAGAGGGAAATAAAGGCTTTCTCAAATCTATTACTGATGAGAGGGTCTCTCTCCAGGGTTTGGTCTCGTGTAAAGTGAGCAATGAATATGTAAGGTTTTCCCTACATTCCTTAATCCCATGATGCCTCTGCAGTGTGAGTTTTATTTTTTATTTTTTTAGCCCTGCAACATGGCATGTGGGATCTTAGCTGCCCCACCAGGGATCAAACCTCTGCAGTGTAAGGGTGGTGTCTTACCCACTGGACTGCCAGGGAAGTCCTGCAGTGTGTTTTTACAGGAACTGTACCTTTGAGACAACAGAGGGCTTTCCCATATTCCCTTTAAAAAATTAAAAGTGTGAAATCTTACATTTTCAAAAGATCTGAGAGTTCAGAGATGTTTCCATCTTTGTTCATTCACTGAGCTCCCTTCCACCATGTCGTCCTTCTGCACTCAGTACTTTGAGAAAATAAATGAAGACTTCTCCCCATTCCGTTCATCCGCAGACCCTCTTCAGATGGATTTTAAGACTTGAATAATTAGTGTAGCTTTTCCCACATTCTTGACATTTGTAGGGTTTCTCTCCAGTGTGAATCCTAATATGTCCCTTAAGATTTGAGGACTTATTGAAGGTTTTCCCACATTCCTGACATTTATAGGTTTTTCTCCAGTGTGAATCCTAATATGTTCCTTAAGCTTTGAGGACCTGTTGAAACTTTTCCCACATTCCTGACATTTATAGGGTTTCTCTCCAGTGTGAATCCTAATATGTTCCTTAAGCTTTGAGGACCTGTTGAAACTTTTCCCACATTCCGGACATTCAAAGGTCTTCAGGTGGTTTTTTCTCAAATGTTTATTAAGGTGTAAGATATAGCTGAAGGTTTCCCCACAATTCTCACATGCGTAGGGCTTCTCTCCCATGTGAATTTTCATGTGTTTCCTAAGGGACGACTGATACACGAAGGCTTTCCCACAGTCCCTGCACTTATAGCTTTTCCCTCCCATCGAAGTTCTCCTGTGCGAATTGGAACTCGGAGCAGGGACAAATGTCTTCCCACTTTGATTATTCTCATTATTTGTCTCTGCCTCATAAGGTTGTGTCTCCCTGGCAGGGAGAGAGTTATTTAGGAAGGTGTTTTCACACTGATGAGAATGATAAGGTTTCTCTTTCATGGGCATCCCTCGTGTCCTAAGGGAGATGTCTCCCTCTAAGGCTTTCCCACGTGGACTGTATTCACGGATGCTCATGCCCATGTACATTTCAGCCTGCAAATGAAGCAGGTCATTCTGATGATCCATCTGTGCCTTTGATTTCAGCTCTGTCTGAGTTCTCGCACGTGGAATCCATGGCATTTCCTGCCACTTGACTCGGTCATCTTCGTTGTTCGTATAGATTTTTTGATTACTGTGTAAGAGGAGAATTTGTTTCAAAATGTCTGAGTTACGTCTTGGGTTATGTTTCCTGGTGGACTCTCGCTGTGATGGCACAATCTTCTGGCCAGGGTTAGAGATGTCCCTCGTCTCGGGATATTCCCAGAATCCAGCAGGAGAGGCATCTTTCTTGTGGGTGGCTGCGACTTGCTTCAGTGTTTGCCCTCTCTGCTTGCCCGGCTCTTCTATCCTATGGGACATCCAGTCTTCTCTGAGATCGGAGAGTCGGGAACCGCTGCTCACCAGAGGTCTCTGTTGACTCCCTGAAATGTCCTTTTAGCAAGGCTGTTCTGCCGAGGGGTAGAGTCTTTGATTTGATTTTGAGTCACCCAATCTGAAATGAAGTGGTGCAAAAGTCAAGTCTTTGTGGAAAGGAAAGGTGGGCTGGAGAAACCAGGCGAACGCCCATGGATCTCTTTTCAAATGTTCCCTCTGTAAGGAAAATGGGAGAAGGGAGAGAGCAAGAGGAGGCAGGCAGAGAGGCAGAGAGAGATATTGGAATTTGGGATGTAAATGTGATTCTGTGAGATTGAAGGTACAATCATGAATGCCAAGCGTGAGAGAATTGTGAGGATCTATACCAAGATCACAGACGTGAGGCTTTGTACCAAGGCCACAGACACAGAGCCCAGCACAAAGGTTACCTCCGGAACTGACTGAGTCCCATAGCAACCGTTGTCATGAGCCCCACTCCCATCCTTCCTGGCCGCTCCCTGACTCCATATTAAGTAAAAATGCCTACCTGGGTACTTACTCTATAGTACCCTAACCAATCACCTAATGCCACCCTTCTAGCAGGAATTTTCTCTGTCTTGAGGCTATAAAAATTGGCTGCTGCTGCTGCTACTGCCAAGTCGCTTCAGTTGTGTCCAACTCTGCGTGACCCCAGAGACGGCAGCCCACCAGGCTCGCCCGTCCCTGGGATTCTCCAGGCAAGAACACTGCAGTGGGTTGCCATTTCCTTCTCCAATGCGTGAAAGTGAAGTTGCTCAGTCTTGTCCGACTCCTAGCAACCCCATGGACTGCAGCCTACCAGGCTCCTCCATCCATGGGATCTACCAGGCAAGAGTACTGGAGTGGGGTGCCATTGCCTTCTCCGATAAAAATTGGCTACTAACTCACAAAAAGCATCAACACTCTTTGGTCTGCCAGGTCACTCGCTGTGCTCGCAGCACCCTCATTGTCTCTGTTCTTATAAACTCATTCCTTTCTGAAATACTCCGCATCTGGAAATTCTTTTCCAATCCAACCTCTGACTGCCAGGACAAATTGACAAAGAGTCTGTTATGGGTTGACTTTGTGATGCCCCCCATCACAATGGTGGCACCAGTGGTAAAGAACTCCTTTGCCAATGCAGGAGACTTAAGAGACGAGGGTTCAATCCCTGGGCTGGGGAAAATGCCCTGGAAAAGGAAATGGCAACCCACTCCAGTATTCTTGCCTGGGAAATCCCATGGACAGAGGAGCCTGGCGAGCTACAGTCCATGGGGTCGCAGAAAATTGGACACGACTTAGGAACTAAACAATCACCACCACAAATCCATGTTGAAACTCCAGTCCCACAACAGGATGCTATTTGAAGGTGGGAATCTCATGAGGTAATTAGGTTTGGATGAGTTCATGAGGGTGGGATGGGACCCAAAGATGGGGTTGCTGTTCTCAAAAGAAGAGGAGGAAACACCAGGGCTCTCTCCCTCTTTGCCATGTGAGAAGGCGGCCATCTGCAAGCCAGGAAGAGGGCCCTCCCAGGAACTGAATCTGCCGCCATCTTGATCTTGGACTTCTCAGCCTCCAGAATGTGAGAAATAAACAACTGTTGTCTGGGCTACCTGGTGTATGGTATTTTGTTTTTATCAGCCTGGACTAAGGCAGAGAGGGGACAAGTCTTCCTCTAGGCAGGTAGAAAGGAACATCTGAGAAGATGGATGAAACCCACGACACTTTTCTATGTACCTGAAGAAGCTCATACATTCATGAGCCTCAGCTTTCCTCTTAGATGAAATGAATTAAAAAGCCAACAACAAAAAAACGGAGATGAAATTTACACAGCATAAAATTAGCCAAAGTGTACAGCTCGGCATTTGGCACGGTGTTTACAACCATCACCTCCATCTAGTTTCAAAACTTTCCCCCAGCCCAGCACCCACCCCCCGCCACCCGAGGAAGCCTCATACTTATTAAGAAATCTCTCCTGGGACTTTCCTGGTGGTCCAGTGGTTAAGACTCCACCTTGCAATGCAGGAGACACAGGTTCGATCCCTGGTGTCCTCTTAGATCCCTAGGAATCAAGATCCACGTGCTGGGGAGCAACTAAGCCCAGGCGCCATGACTACCAAAGCCCACATGACATATAGAGTCAGCGCTCTGTAACCAAAGAACAAAATATCTGGCATGATGCAATGAAGCTCCTGCGTGCCACAACTAAGACCTCTCGCAGGCAAATAAATAAATATTAAAAAAAAAAAAAAAGGAAAGAAAGGATAGACTTCCAGGGTCACGGGGGAAACTATGTCTGCCACGTGGGGGCAGTGGTTGAGTCTCTGGAGCACAGGAGGGGCCTGTCCATCAGCAAGTGCAGGAAGGGGCCTCCTTACCCACATAGGCCAGGTGACCACAGGTCTCCAGGGTCACATCTCTGTAGAGCTGCCTCTGTGCGGTGTCCAGCAGGGCCCACTCCTCCCGGGTGAAGTTCACAGCCACATCTTCCAATGTCAGCGAGTCCTGAACAACACACCCATTTTGGCTCAGTGGGGTATGGACTGCGATCGCAGTGAATCCTGTCCCCTCCCCATTGTTGTTATTCAGTCACCCAGTCGTGTCTGACCCTTTGCCACCCCATGGACTGCAGCACGCCAGCCTTCCCTGTCCATCACCATCTCCTGGAGTTTGCCCAGCTTCATGCCCACTGCACTGGTGATGCCATCTAGCCATCTCAACCTTTGATCCCCCTTCTCCTCAATCTTTCCCAGCATCAGGAACTTTTCCAATGAGTCGGCTGTTCATATCAGGACTCCTTAGGGCATTCAGTTCAGTTCAGTTGTTCAGTAGGGTCTGACTCTTTGTGACCTCATGGACTGTAGCACGCCAGGCCTCCCTGTCCATCACCAACTCCCAGAGTTTAGTCAGACTCATGTCCATTGAGTCAGTGATGCCATCCAACCATCTCATCCTCTGTTGCCCCCTTCTCCTTCCCCCTTTAATCTTTCCCAGAATCAGGGTCTTTTCAAATGAGTCAGTTCTTCACATCACGCATCCAAAGTATTAGAGTTTCAGCTTCAGCATCAGTCCCTGCCCTAAGGTGTATTAAAAACCCAACCCCCCACCCCTCCACCCCCGGACTTGTGAAACTGACCAGATTTGGAAAGAGGGAGGATGGAAACAAGTTAAGGTGAGGTCGCAAAAGAGTAAGGAGCGTGCTAATCCACTGACTGGTTGTCTTCACAAGCAGAAATCTGGACACAGACACACAAGGGGAAGACACAAGTCATCCGGCCATGGGGGATGTACAGACTGGAGTGATGTGTCTACAGGCCAAGGAGAGGTCATCGCAAGCTGTCTATAGATTTGGGTGGTGGTGGTGGTTTAGTCGCTCAGTCGTGTCTGACTCTTTTGTGACCTCACTGTAGCCCACAAGGCTCCTCTGTCCATGAGATTTCCCAGGCAAGAATACTGGAGTGGGTTGCCATTTCCTCCTTCAGGGGATCTTCTCGACACAGGGATGGAACCCATGTCTCCTGCATTGGCAGGTGGGTTCTTTGCCACTGAGCCATCTGGGAAGGCCATCTATAAATTTGCCCCCTCTAATCTGAAGGCACATTAGGCCCAATTTACCAAAATTTTATAAGCAGACCTCCCTTGATCTGGCATTTGCATTCATGAGATTATATTCCAAAAATACCCTGGCAAAAACCCCAAATGGTATACGCACATAATTATTTAACTGGAGGTTATATATAACAGTAAAGGAATGGAATATTACTTAGCCATAAAAAAGAATGAAAAGTTGCCATTCGCAACAACATGGATGGACCTGGAGGGTATTATGCTAAGTGAAATTAGTCAGTCAGAGAAAAACATATACCATTTATCACTTATATGTGAAATCTAAAAACAAAAATCAGGGCTTCCCTGGTAGCTGAACTACAGACAGAGGTTTGTAACACTGTATAGGAGGCTGGGATCAAAAGCATCCCCAAGAAAAAGAAATGCAAAAACGCAAAATGGTTGTCCAAGGAGGCCTTACAAATAGCTGAGCAAAGAAAAGAAGCAAAAGGCAAAGGAGAAAAGGAAAGATATATCAATCTGAATGCAGAGTTCCAGAGAATAGCAAGGAGAGATAGAAAGCCTCTCTCAGCGATCAATGCCAAGAAATAGAGGAAAACAATAGAATGGGAAAGACTAGATAGAGGTCTCTTCAAGAAAATTAGAGATACCAAGGGAACATTTCATGCAAAGATGGGCTCCATAAAGGACAGAAATGGTATGGACCTAACAGATATTAAGAAGAAGTGGCAAGAATACACAGAACTATACAAAAAATATCTTAATGACCCAGATAATCATGATGATGGGATCACTCACCTAGAGCCAGACATCCCGGAATGTGAAGTTAAGTGGGCCTGAGGAAGCATCACTATAAACAAAGCTAGTGGAGGTGATGGAATTCCAGTTGAGCTATTTCAAATCCTAAAAGATGATGCTGTGAAAGTGCTGCACTCAATATGTCAGCAAATTTGGAAAACTCAGCAGTGGTCACAGGACTGGAAAAGGTCAGTTTTCATTCCAATCCCAAAGAAAGGCAATGCCAAAGAATGTTTAAACTACCACACCATTGTACTCCTCTCACACGCTAGCAAAGTAATGCTGAAAATTCTCCAAGCCAGACTTCATCAATACAGTGAACCGAGAACTTCCAGATGTTCAAGCTGGATTTAGAAAAGGCAGAGGAACCAGAGATCAAATTTCCAACATCCACTGGATCATCAAAAAAGCAAGAGAATTCAAGAAAAACATCTACTTCTGAATCACTGACTACGTCAAAGCCTCTGGCTGTGTGGATCACAACAAACTGTGGAAAATTCTTCAAGCGATGGGACTACCAGACCACCTGACCTGCCTCCTGAGAAATCTGTATACAGGTCAAGAAGCAACAGTTAGAACCAGACATGGAACAAGAACAATGGATTGGTTCCAAATTAGGAAAGGAGTACGTCAAAGCTGTATATTTTCACCCTGGTTATTTAACGTATATGCAGAGTACATCATGAGAAATGCTGGACTGGATGAAGCACAAGCTGGAATCAAGATTGCTAGGAGAAATATCAATAACCTTAGATATGCAGATGACATGACATTTATGTAGAAAGCAAAGAACTAAAGAGCCTCTTGATGAAAGTGAAAGAGCAGAGTGAAAAAGTTGGCTTAAAGCTCAACATTCAGAAAGCTAAGATCATGGCATAGATGGGGAAACAGTGGAAACAGTGACAGACTTTTATTTTGCCCAAATCACTGCAGATGGTGATTGCAGCCATGAAATTAAAAGATGCTTACTCCTTGGAAGAAAAGTTATGACCAACCTAGACAGCATATTAAAAACCAGAGACGTTACTTTGCCAACAAAGTTCCGTCTAGTGAAGGCTATGGTTTTTTCCAGTAGTCATGTATGGATCTGAGAGTTGGACTATAAAGAAAGCTGAGCACCGAAGAATTGATGCTTTTGAACTGTGGTGTTGGAGAAGACTCGAGAGTCCCTTGGACAGCAAGGAGATCAAACCAGTCCATCCTAAAGGAAATCAGTCCTGAATATTCAGTGGAAGGACTGATGCTGAGGATGAAACTCCTCAATACTTTGGCTACTTGATGGGAAGAACTGAGTCATTTGAAAAGACCCTGATGCAGGGAAAGATTGAAGGAGGGAGAAGCGGAAGACAAAGGATGAGATGGTGGGTTGGCATCACCAACTCAATGGACATGAGTTTGAGTAAACTCCGGGAATTGGTGATAGACACGGAGGCCTTGGGTGCTGCAGACCCCGTGGACTGAGTTGGACAGGACTGAGCGACTGAACTGAACTGAACTGAAGGATGGTCACGACCCACGCAAAAAAGAATGTGCCAATCGGACCCAGCTCAAACCCTGAAGCCCTGTCTCTAGGAGCAGTGAACCCAGTGTGCATCTTCTCAGTCTGACTGTCCCTAGAATTTTGCGGCTCCCCCTCAGCACAACAGACAACCCACCCCACCCCCTCCGACACTGTGGATTCAAATAACACGGAGCGGGCAAACGCTGTTGGCGCCCGGGGACCGACAGAGGCGTCCTGCAAGGTTGCAGCCCAGGGATGGGAGATTCCCTTCTCTCTGGGGCAACGTGAAGGGAGCACTTAGGGTCCTCGTGGTTTTCCTTTCCTCCCGAGCTGGAAAGAATCTGGCCTTTTGCAGGCAGCTGCTCCCAACTCCTCGGAAGGCCACCCGGCCCCGCCCTGAGCGTGGATCCTTGTTCAACCCGGGAGAATTACCATTTCCCCCGGCAATCGGCTCCTAGACGGGTCTAGGCTGCTGGTGGCAAGCGCTCATTCCAGTCCCAGAGGTTTGCAGGCTGGCAGGCGGGAAGAATGGAACTGTGGAAAAAAAAAAAAAAACGCTGACATTAATAAATAAATAAAAATAACGAGACCCCCCCCGCCCCAGGAAGGATCAAGACCAAGTTCTTATCCCGCCCGGGCATTTCGTACTTGATTCCTGATCCCCACGCCTCCCTGTGAACGGTGTGGCGGGGAAGGAGGTAGAGGCAAGCCGGGAGGGAATCTCCAGACCTGCACCCACATCGCTCCGGCGGAATCCTCCCAGGAATTGACCCCACCCTCAGCAGATTTGCATTTCAGGCAGAACCTTCCCGCCAGACCCTGGAGGCAGCCGGTCTGCTGCGGTCCATCCGGTCTCCCTGCCTCGGGCTTTCCCTGTCCCCGCCCTCTGCCCACCTAC
This sequence comes from Aepyceros melampus, assembly GCA_006408695.1. Classification (NCBI taxonomy): domain Eukaryota; kingdom Metazoa; phylum Chordata; class Mammalia; order Artiodactyla; family Bovidae; genus Aepyceros; species Aepyceros melampus. Next base: position 185,320 of record SJXQ01005862.1, on the reverse strand, counting down.
CCCGTCCCCCCGCCCGCTAGGAAGTTCCCGGGCTCGGAAGCCAGCGGCGCCGCCCTGTGCCCCCCGGAGAGGACGAACACTTCTTTAGGAAAGGGAGGGTTTTAAAATCTGTGCTTGATGGAGGGACTTCCCTGGCGATCCAGTGGCTAGGACTCCCCGCTTCCACTGCAGGCATCGCGAAGTTGATCCCTGGTCGGGGAGCTGAGATATCACACCACCAAGTGGCCAAAATAAATAAAAATTTTAGAAAAGATCAAACAAATCTATGCTGTAAAAGGGCCAAACCAAATGGAGGGCCCTCAGTCTCCCTCTTCAGCCCCGCTTCCTCCTCCGCCCCCTCCATCTTTTTAGGACCTACTTGCCTGTTGGATGATGGTTTGCGATGACTGGAAATCCACTTGCTTATGACCAAGGGGGATTTTTTTTTGGTTGGTTGGTTTTGTTTTAGCCACACCTCAAGACTTGCAGGATGTTAGTTCCCTGACCAGGATTGAATCCATGCCCCCTACATTGGAAGCTTGAAGTCCTAACTACTAAACGACCAGGGAAATTCCAAGATGAAGTTGTCTTTACAAGTGATGGAAGAAATGTTGACATCATGAGGTACTATTGTTAGAGCCAAACGCCCTGGGAAGCAAAACTCACTCAGAAGGACAGCATGGATAGTGGAGTGCAGTTTATTAACACCCGCTGGTCCCAGGCAGAGTTTCCTCCTTAGTCAAGGATCCCCGACCAATCTTTGTGACAACCTTTTATACCTGAAGTGTCCATGCCTAAGCCCACATCCCCAGATTTCTCAAGACTGCTCTAGAAAATGTTAGGAAGAGATACAAACAGGTTACTGCCAGGGACAGGGGGTTTCCTGAGACTTGATCACGCCTTTGCGTATGCCAAGCCTCCTTCCTCATGACCTTTGCCATGGGCGGAGCTCCTCACGCTGGCCCCCAGCAGATTACAGTCATGATTCGTATTTTAAAGGTCATCTAGCCATGCGGTATAGCTCACATCAATGGACATGATTAGAACTACAGAAAGCGATTGATTACATAGAGGATTATTGTGTTCTTTTTGGCTCTGAGGAGTCTAGGTACGAGGTCAGCCTGGTCTGGTGCTTATCCGTTGGGGAGGCTTGGTTATCAGATACGTAGTCCCAAGTTTGCCGAGTGCAAGATGGAGTTTCCTTCTGTTCGGGAGGTAGAACAGGGAAAAGGAGTCCAAAATGGCAGGGGCTACAAGACAGGGAAGGGAAAAGCCCGTGAAAATGACACAAAAGAAGGTCCGAGGACCGGAGTGAGGACCTCAGGTAAAACAAACAACACTCCTGGCTGGCCCAATTTACATAGGACCGGCCCAGGGAGAGAGAAACATATAAATAGAAGAGCCATAGCTCTCTCTCTCTCTCTCTCTCTCCCTGCGCGCTGGGGCGCTCTTCTCCTTGTGTCTTTAATCGACGTGCCCTCACTCCTCGAAGATGGATTTTCCTGCTATCTTCTAAATAAAATAGAGCTGTAACACTGATTTGTCTAAGAGCTATAACATGGTCCATTCAAGACCTGAGAGCTATAACACGGTCTAGCCAAGACCTGAGAGCTGTGATACCCCGAGCAGGCTTTAATGTCCATCACTCCAAATCTTTGTTGTGACAAGACAAAGAATCAAGGAACATACACTCGCGTGACACTTCCCTTTAAAACAGAGTCAGTTTAGTCAGGGCAACCCTCTCCTTTCCTCCTTCATTCCCCTCTCTTGATGCTCTCAGCTTCCAGTATGAGCATCATTCATAGGGATGTACTGTACCTTGGGTCTTCTAGCATATATTTGGGTGAATGAATTCAATCTCAGCGAAACGAAGTTGACAATACATTGGAGAATGCAAGGTCCACATAACAAAATCAACTGAGCCACTATAACAATGGCCAACATAGTTTTCCACCAATCGCCCTTTATCCACGACAAAACGTAAGCCCAGAAAGGAATATTATCATTAGATATAGCTTTTACCTGGTTTTTCATGTCCACTAGAGTGGCTGATACATTGCCAGATAAATCAGGAATATATACACAACACTCAAGTTTAATTGTAGCACAGGTCCCTCTTTGACCAGCCGTTAAATATTTCTAAAGCCATCTGAGGTCAGCAGTCCTGATCTTTATCAAAATCAGGTGCTTCACATAAATGTATAAAAAAAAGGTCTTAGGGGTTTTACATCATCTTCTGGCCATGAGGCCTGCTAACATTTTATGATCCTTTCTTTCTGATAACCAAAAAACGTATTTTTTCCAAGGATGTTTTTTCTTAAAACAGGCACCATCCTCCAAATAAAGTTGCATTCCTATAGGGTGAGGGTGTAGTGAGTTACAATCAAGAAAGGAATTTATTTAACCCAAGGTTAACATGATTAATCTTAAAGGTTAATACTTATTTCTCCTATAAGCTAGTTATATTCATTATAAGGGCAGGGAATATGAGATTTAGCAGCAAACATCAGCCCAACAAATGAAAATCCTTTCACCAATGTTCCCCTTAAGATCTATTTAGTCTTAAGATAGTGATAAAGTTACATTCTTAGTAGCAAAGACACAGTGATTTATAACAAAGTACAGTCATCTATAACAAAAGAGAAAATTCACTAACTCAAAAAGTCTAGTATTGCTAACATCAAAAACTACTATATTTCCTTTTCTATATTCCAAATACATTGATTAATATATTCCCAGGTGCCTAAGGACATGGAGGCCTGGCAGCAATCATTGACTCAACAATGAGAAAAGCCCTATGCTAATTAAGACTTTCAAAATACTCCAAACTCTCTGTGCTGTTTATGGTTGAGAGGTAGTAAACAGGAGTAAGGATAATCTTGTCACACAAACTAGTTTGCCGGCAGAAAGGTTTGACCTGAGACACCCTTGTCACACCCAGGGCAGGGAATTAGCAGCAATTATTGGCACAACAAATGAAAAACCCTTCGCCAACACAATTCCTAACCAACCCACTATACTAATAATTTCTAACTTCCCAAAAGAATCTGCCTTTAGTAAGTCTAAAACATCTCGTGCCTCTCCCATTTGGGAGGCTGTAAACAATCACATGTGGCCAGACCAACCTGTACAGGCAGGCTAGATAACCTTCAGAGGAGTTCGTAAGCTGAAACACTCTTGTCATGCCCGGGAATTTTTATTGACTTGGAGCTGTAAGCTATCTCCTTCTCCGAGAGAGGTAATGGGGGTCAGCCCCCCCCGTAAAGTCAGAGGTATAGGTGAGAGCATAAAACAGACTCTGGTTTTGGGGGTAGATGCTTGGGAACAGGGTGTTTTCCTGAGGCTCGATCCCGCCTTTGCGTATGCCAAAGCCTCCTTCCTCATGACCTCTGCCATGGGCAGAGTTCCTCGCTCTGGCTCCCAGCACAACAGTGTATGGGCCTTTCCACTGTGGGGCCAAGGAGTCACGGTTCAAGTGCTTGACCCACATCTGATCCCCGGGCACAAACTCTGAATCTGTTTCTCAAGAGGCAATGGCACCCTTTCTTGGACAAACTTAGTTCCCTGGTTTATTACCTTACCTAATTGTTCCATTTGCTGCGAAATCCCATCTCCTCCTATTTGTGGCAAATTTGCCGACACCTGTCTTACTATGGGAGAGGGTCTCCCATAGACAATTTCATAAGGAGAATAACCGTGGCAATACAGATTCACTCTTAATTTGAGCAAGGCCACTGGAAGTATAAGTACATCCATGAACAGTCAGTCTCTATGATACATTTTGAAAGTGTTTCTTTAAGGGTTCAGTTAGTTCTGGCCACCATTACGGAACTCTGGGGCCAATATGGGCATGTAATTTGCATTTGACATTTAGAGCTTTACATACCTGTTGAATTAAATCGGCTACGAAAGCAGGGCCGTGGTCTGATCCTATACTGGTTGGGATCCCAAATCTGGGGATTATTTCTCGAATCAGACAGCGAGCCACTTCATTTGCTTTTTCAGTTCAGGTGGGGAAGGCCTCCACCCATCCTGAGAAGGTGCATACCGTGACCAGTAAATAACGATAGTGTCTGCAGGGTTTCATGTTAGTAAAGTCCACTTCTGAATGTTCAAAGGGCAGAGTGCTCCTTAACTGTATTCCTGGGGTTTTCTGTTTATGTCTGGGGGCAGCATTGACCTGTGAGCAAGCAGAACAGCTCTGGGATTCCATTTTACACAGGGAAGAAAGCTGTGGTATTAAGAAATATTTCCGAATTAACTTTTCCATTTTGTTACATCCCAAGTGGGTAGTCTGCTGTGCCAGAGACACTGATGAAGGGGCCAATGCCTTGGAAACTAGCAACCTGCCATCGGGCAGTTCCCACCAACCCCTTTCATTCTTGGTGGCCCTTTCTGTTTCAGACAGCTGGTCTTGGGCCGGGGTATACTGTGGGAGAGTTGTTAAGCACAAAAGTCTTACCAACCCCGCCCCCAGCGCCTCCAATTCCTCTGCCGCTGGTTTTGCGGCTCTATCTGCCAGCCGGTTTCCCCGCTGCAGGCCGTCCTCTTTTGGGTGACCCCGGCAATGTCTCAGTGGTATTTTTACAGCATCTAGCAGGGTCAAGATTTCTTCCTTGTTTTTAACGTCTTTTCCGCTAGCTGTCAAGGGCCGTCTCTCGGTGGATAGGGCCCCACGCACGTGCAGAGTAGCAGTGACATACCTGGAGTCCGTGTAAATGTTTGTCTCACCTTTCGACAACTGGAGGCCTGAATTAGAGTCTGTAATTCGGCCCGTTGAGCAGACCAGTGGGATGGCTGAGAGCCAGCCTCGGCTATGGTCTTCTCTGTGACTATCACGCACCCCGACAGCCGCTGCCCTTGTTTCACCAGCCTGGTGCCATCGGCATCCAGGGCCCAGTCTCTCAGGTCAGGTCTGGAAGCATAAACTTCCAGGATTGCTTCACGATTATGTGAAGGTCCACCTTTCCCCACAGGAAGGAGTGTAGTCAGATTTAAGGCCTGACAGAGCTCAATAGTAAGATGGGGGTTCTCTCATAAACGTCCCTGGTGTTGGGTAATCCGGGACATTGATAACCATTTGTGGGGACCCCCCCCCCTCGTAGTGAAGGAGGAAACAGAATGGGCTTTCTCTTGAAAGCAGGACTCCATCTTGGGCAGGACCATGGACTTTGAGCTGTATGCCCAGTATCTATGGAAACGACATACCAACTGGAAAACCAGGCCCCCGGAAGGAAGAGCCCCAGGGCTCTCCATCGCCTAAAAGAATAAATAAATACCCTAATTATCTGTGTAACCAGATAGAATCAAACATTCTATTACCCTTATCGGGGTATGACCACAGGCCTATTGATAACTGCCCACTGTTAACTACCTAGGCTTAAGGTATATGATCACGGGTTAACTTTGATTGTATCTTTCTTTTTCTTTTGTTCAGACTAGTTTCAGGGAACCTTATACACTTACGGTATATAAGGTTTTCATAAAAACTGGTGGAGTCCTTGGCTAAGAGGAGACTCTGCCTTGGGCCTGCTGGTGTAATAAACTGCACTCTGTATCTGCATTGTCCTTCTGAGTGAGTTTGTTTCCCGGAATGCGTGGCTACACCAATAGGAGAGTGTTGACCTCATGGGGGACTTTTACAGTTAGGTTTTGGCCCAGTCAGCTTGGTCGCTTCTCGGACCAGTAAGGCAGCTGCGGCAATCGCCCGTAAGCAACCAGGCCATCCGGTAGCAACGCTGTCCAGCCGTTTTGAGAGATAGGCCACTGATCTGTCTCATGTTCCCACAGTCTGGATTAATACCCCCATAGCCACGTTGTCCTTTTCAGTTACATGAACAGCAAATGGCTCAGAAAGTTCTGGCAGACCCTATGTGGATGCCGATGTAATAGCCAATTTTAACTTTTCAAAGGCTTGTTATTGCCTCTCTGTTCAATTTAGTGAATCCCCTTCCGGCCCTGCTAGGAGTTCATATAAGGGCTGGGCCATCTGAGAGTATCCTGGGATCCAAATTCTACAGAACCCAGTGGCTTCCAAAAATTCTCAGACCTGTTGCAGGGTTTTTGGTTGTGGGATTCTCAAGACTACGTCTTTCCTAGACTGGTCCAACAGTCTTGTGCCCCTTCTTAGGACAATCCCAAAATATCTTATCTCCTCCTTGTAGATCTATGCCCTTTTCCTCGATACTTGGTAGCCTGCTTCCATTGAGAGGGTAACAGGCAGGAAGGCCAGGGGTCTCCAAACGGAGGAAATAGCCGGCAAATGTCAAGACATTTTTATCTCACTTAAGGGGCAGGAGGAAACAAACTAGCGATATTTTTTCCTTCTCACAAATTTAAAAAAGAGGTTTTTCTTAAAATTCTGTGTTGCCATGACACCTGGTTTCACCTGAAGTTAACCAATGCCTTTTTCTTATGGAAATGTTTATCTTAAGCTATGCTAATGTACTATGCATTTACCCCAAACTCTGTCTCCAAGTCAGTTCCGCCTTTTGGGCTCAGAACCTACTTGATAAACCAGTATGTTATACTCTGATATTGTTCCTCTAATCTATGTAAATGAAACTATTTGTATGGTATCTGCCCTTCTTCAAGATTCAAGTTAATCATTTTATGGCCCAAGATAGACCATTTGGTGCCAAGATTATCCCAAAATACATCTTATGGGTGAGAGGCCTGGTGCCATTCTGAGTTTTGAGATTCCTTTCTTTCATTAACAGGCTGCTTGTGACTATATAACATCCAGCTGAAGACTAGCAGGGGGGTACCCTTTCTGCCCTCTTCTGATGCCTATGTCAAAAGCTTTCTCTATCTCCTTTATACTTTAATAAAACTTTATTACACAAAAGCTCTGAGCGATCAAGCCTCGTCTCTGGCCCCAGATTAAATTCTTCTCCTCCGGGGGCCAAGAATCCCAGCGTCGTGATTCAACAACAACCTTTCACCATCATCATCTCTAGCAAAGCCTTAGTTCCTTCCCAGCAGTCCTCTTTATTCTCAGCAGCCAACAGCAAGTTGTTCCCGTACTGTAGCAGCCAGCATCTAAACCATTCTGGCTGGAGTGAGTTCAGGACGGAAGCCAAGGCTTCCCGAAAATGGTCAGGGAGTTCTTAAATCCTTGTGGGAGGTGAGTCCAAGTAAGCTGTTGTTTAGTGCCCCCTGCTGGACCCTCCCATTCAAAAGCAAAAATGGGTTGAGACACCGGAGCAATAGTCATATATTTTTCCAGTAGTCATGTAAGGATGTGACAACTGGACTATAAAGAAAGCTGAGCACAGAAAAATTGATGCTTTTGAACTGTGGTGTTGGAGAAGCCTCTTGAGAGTCCCTTGGACTGCAAGGGGATCGAACCAGTCCATCCTAAAGGAGATCAGTCCTGTGTGTTCACTGGAAGGACTGATGTTGAAGATGAAACTCCAATCTTTTGGCCACCTGATGCGAAGAGCTGACTCATTGGAAAAGACTCTGATGCTGGGAAGGATTGGGGGCAGGAAGAGAAGGGAATGACAAAGGGTGAGATGGTTGTATGGCACCACCGACTCAATGGACATGAGTTTGAGTGAACTCTGGGAGTTGGTGATGGACAGGGAGGCCTGGCGTCTGCGGTTTATACAGTCACAAAGAGTCGGACACAACTGAGCGACTGGACTGAACTGAACCGGAGCAATGTGGATACAAAAAAAATGCGTCCTTCAAATCTAGGCAAGTATAGATCTTAGCACTCGGTGGGAGGAGGCTGGCAAGGTGTAGGGGTTAGGAACTGTGGAGTGGAGTTACAGCTGCTTGGTTAACCAGTCTGAGGTCCTGCACAGCCCCCTTCCTTCTTAACTGGCTGGATCGGTGTGTTCCAGCCTGACTGGCATTCAATCAGGATGCCCGCCTGCCATAGCTTATTTATATGGCGCAAGATGCTAACTCGGGCCTCCAGCAGTAGTGGGTACTGATGTTTTCTAACTGGTATGGCACCGGGTTTGAGTTCTATTATCACTGGAGCTTGATGTTTGGTGAGTCCAGGGGTGGGGGGGGGGGGGTTATCTTCTGCCCAAACCTCAGGGAATTGTTGGATCAGCTTTCTCTCTCTCTCTCTCGAGATCATCTAACCCATCTGGCTTCCCTTCCGGAGGGTCATGCCACCTCCATTCATCTTGAGGGGTTACCAAGAGGGAGAGTAAATAGGTGGCTGAGCCCTAGGTGGGTCTTTCTTGGGGGGAAAAGGTCACTTGTGCCCCCAATTTAGACAAGTCTCTTCCCAACAGGCATTCAGGAATATACAGGAATTCATGAGTCACTTGATGGCCCCCCATCTGGCATTCCCGGGGTAGATGGAATGGTCTGATCAGCTTTTCCCCAGTTATTCCTCCTATAGCAGCGGCCTTCTCTGAGAGAGGAGTGCCACTGGTTTGGTCACCGCTGACATTTCTGCTCCAGTACCCACCATAAAGTCAATAATTTGGTCCCCCACTTTTGGTTATACCGTGGGCTCTCAGGGACCTTTTGTCTTTGAGCCCCTGTACCCCTTTTCAGTCTCTAGTCCGGCCAGCCCTATAACAGCTGATGCCAGTTCTTCCCGCCCTCCCCCCGGCTATTCTGGGGGCATTCATTTTTCCAGTGGCCACAGCCCCATCATGGGGTGCATTGATTTGGTTGCAGGGTGGTCC
>SJXQ01005862.1:122862-176572 GCA_006408695.1 Aepyceros melampus | reverse complement strand
ATTTGGTTGCAGGGTGGTCCTGGGCTTCCTTGTAGGAGGCTTGCTGGAAGACTGACCCCAATTTAGAGGGGGTGGAGGTTTTGGGGAAGGCCCTCTGATCTGTTGTCTTGTTATCTTCCTTCCGTTTTTTTCTCAGCCTCCTTTTCCTGCCTCCACGTCTCTGCTTCTGAACACCTTACGAGCAATCTCAATTATTTGTGAGCTGGTCATGGCTAACACTCTGTCCACCTTTTGGAGCTTGCGTCTGATATCAGGGTAGCCCTGAGGTACAGAGGCTGTGTTTATCACAGTTTGAGACCCAGCTGCCTCCGGATCTACCGGTGTATAAAGTCTATGGGTCTCGCAATATTTCGTAAAGCTCAGTAGGTGTTTCAGTCTCCTTTTGGACTACTTCGGTAAGTTTTGCCATATTCATAGGCTTGCAGGGCACCCCCTCTTGAGACCTTGTGAAATGGACACCCGATATCTCTCAAGATGGGCCCGTCCTTCCTCTGTGTGATAGTCCCAATCGGGCCTCCCATCAGGGGTGGCTAATTCTGCCCACCGACGTGAGTTCGCGGTACCCTTGGGGCCATTTCTCGTAGCCATTTTCTAGCCTCAGTATGGGCCCTGTGTCTTCAGTGCTGAAGAGGGAGACTAGCAGCTGGATTATGTCATCCCACCTAGGACAGTAGGTTGGAAAAATAATCTGCATCAGCCTGATCATGCCCTGTGGCTCCTCCGAGTACGGTGGAGTGTGTTTTTGCCAAATTAGTATGTCCATAGAGGAAAATGGTTGGTAATCGTAGGCTACGTGAGGCCTGAACCGGGGGCTGTTGTAGCTCTCAGGGACATCGGTAGTGGGACCCTTTCCCCGGCTCCTTGGCGGAGCGCAGCCTCTGTCTAATTCCTGTGTCTCCTTTCCCCTCTGTCTGTACTCACCGGGAGAGGCAGGTACAACTTAGGAGGTTAGGCTGGGGCTGAATCCTGTGGACTTTGACCAGAGGCTCCTACCGCTGGGATCAGAGCCTGCTAAGGTGGCACTCTACGACCTCCAGGGTGGGCAGGTAGGGGAGCAGCGGCTGCTGGATCGGGCTTTCAGATGGCCCCCCGGTCCCAGGGCAGCATTAGGTGGCAGGCGTGTCATCCAGCCTGGGGGGAAAGGGGGCAGATCGTCCCTGTCTGAATTCTGTAGACTTTCCTTTTTGTCATTAGTCAATTATTGTGCTTTGAATATTTTCCCCTTCCATTTCTGAATATAGAATCTTGCCCAAGGGGGAGGATCTTGAGCTAGTCATAACCATGAATCAATATAGGGATATTGATCCAGGTGTCCTGGCTCTCCTGGGACCACTACATAGACTTTTACTATATTTAAGTCCATGGGGCCCTCTGGTGGCCATCCAACTCCCATAGAGCGCCATTCAACCTCACAGAGTACAGGGAGCTGGTTAGGCGCCATCTTCACCCCATAATCTCCTCCAAATCACTTCTTAAAATTCTTAATCACACACTCCACTACAGTCGCCTCAGATTCACTTCCTCCCATTTTTCTTACCTCCTGGGATCTTCTTCTCTCTTCCCTTTTTGTTCTATCTCCACTCAATGAAACATTTAAATTGCCATTCTGCCTCCTTCTTAATTGGGGTGAGAAGAGCCTTACCTGCCAGATCCCAAAGGGAGAAGGGGTATCGGTGTGTCTTCACCTGCTGGCCGGCCTGGCCGAACCAGAACACCACGTGGTCCAAGACTGTTCCTCTGATTTTGAAAGTCGGTTCTGCCTTGGTGGGTTTGATCAGGTGCGGATGAAAACATAGATGGATTAAGTATCCCACATCCCAGGCCATCTCTGGAAAGGCCAATTCGTATTCAATTGTGTAACCCCGTCCTTCTAGCCTAACAACCCTGAGGGGATCAAGAATTCCGCAGCAGATGGGACGTCTCTTCGGGGAGGGCAGAATAGGAGCACACAAAGATCAAGTTTCTTCCCCCCAAGCCCTCTTTCAGTCGCCTGGTAATAATTTACCCAAGACGGCGCAGACACCACCTCCTTTGTGACATTCACCTCAGTGTGTGTCCCCTGTTCCCTCCCAGGGGGTTGATCAGGAAGGTGGGAACCTCCTTCCCTGAGCGCTCAACTCCCCTGTTGCCGTCCACTACCCACTAATGTGAAAAATCCGGGCATCGAGAAATGGAATCTTTCCAGAAGGGCAAGGCACCTATCCCCCTCTAGAAGATCCGAATCATGAAGACTCGGAGCAGCCCCAAACGGGACTTGCCTCCTCACAGTGAGAAGCTTCCTGGCCAAGGCACCAAATGTTATAGCCAAACGCCCCTGGAAGCAAAACTCAGAACGACAGTGTGGATAGTGGAGTGCAGTTTATTACACCAGAGGGTCTAAGACAGAGTTTCCTCCTTAGCCAAGGACCCCAACTGATCTTTGTGACGAAGGCCTTTTATACCAGAAGTGTACATGCCCAAGCCCACATCCCCAAATTTCTCAGGTCTGCTCTGGAAAATGTTAGAAAGAGATACAAACAGCTTACAGTCATGATTCATATTCTAAAGGTTATCTAGTCATGCAGTGTAGCCCACATCAATGGACATTATTAGAACTACAGAAAGTGACTGATGACATAGAGGATTATTGCGTTCTTTTTGGCTCTGAGGAGTCTAGGTACAAGGTCAGCCTGGTCTGGTGCTTATCCCTTGGGGAGGCTTGTTGGTATGTTATCTCCATGGTTACCAGATATGTAGTCCAAAGTTCACGGAGAGTGCAAGATGGAGTTTCCTTCCCTTTAAAACAGAATCAGTTTAGTCAGGGCAACTCGCTCCTTTCCTCCTTCAGGATGGGGGAGTTATTTTGGCTTATTGATAGGGTCTCCGTGGGGGCTCTGGTTGAAATGGCTCAAGATGCTGACCTCGCAAACAAAGAATAAAATCACAGTGACCCTTGACTGATCAAATTGCCCAAATGACATTCTGTTTTCCCGCTGGCATCTACCTGCTCAAGGCTATGAGACCGCCGGATTCCAGACCTCCAGCTATGTGACCACAGGACTCAGCTACAGGCTAAAAATTAACCATCCTTTAAAGAACTTTTCATTGGAGGGGTATAAGAAGGACCCCGTCAGAAAGGGAGGGCACAGGTTCTCCTTAAGGGCCAGTCACCCTCTCATTTCCCTCTAATAAATGCCCCTTTTCTTGCCTGATTGCCCGGCTCGGTCTCTTTTTCTCTGCACTCGCCTTGCATTCGGGTGTCAACCGGGGAGGGAAGATCCACCTCAACTGGGTGGGCTTCTCTCACAAGCCCACCTGCGGTGATCCCCTCCCTGGGACCTCGCTGAGAAACTGAGAGAGCCCTGGAACGGGACTCTCCACGTGCCTTGCTGGACTGACGTCCACACACCCACACCGGCCACGTTTCATCCATCAGTTACAAGGATGAGTGAAATCCCATCCTCTAGGCGGGAGGATCTCCACGGTCCTCGGCCTCTCCGCCTTGTGCCCCATCTGACTTTGAAATAGGGGACGCCCATTTTCAAGCCGACTATTCTATTACTCTTTGAGAAAGTCCTGAGAACAGGGAATGCCTTTTGTCTCAGACCTTTCTCCTCGCTCTCTAGTGCCCTTGTCTACCCTTTCTGTTCGGCTGCAATGGGAATTTCTCAATCCCAGACCACAAAATCCACTCCTCTAGGATGGCTTCTCCGAAACCTAAAAGCCTTGGGCTCCAAGGGGAGATAAGACCAAAAAGACTTACTCTTCCAGCACTGTCTGGCCACAATGCAGACTTGATAACAGGTCCCAGTGGCCAGGAAACGGAACTCCTGATTATAATACTCTACCGGACTTCCATAACTTCTGCCGCTGCAAGGGCAAGTGGCTAAAAATCCCTCCTGTCCAGGCTTTCTTCGCTCTCGACCCTCCCGCTGGGAATCCTGTTCTGCTTCTCAAATACTCTTAGCCCACTGTGGGCCACATCCTCCTAATACAAGGTCTCCTGATCCCCGTTCAGACTTTACTTCTTCCTTTGACCCTTCTGCCCACAGCCCGCTCCCTAGCGCTCCCAATCCCCTTGCAGCCTCCAGATCCAGTTTCACAGCCTCAATCTGACTCCCTCCCCACCCTTCTCAAGCGCAGGCCACTGCCGCGGCTCCCAGCCGCCCTCCCCAGTCTGCGCGAGGCAAGCCCCACCCTCTACCCCCAGGATCCCAAGGCTCTACCTTGACCTCCCTAGATCCTCCCCATACCGGGTCCCGAACAACTTTGAAGCAGGACACTTGGCAGCAGGACCCTGCTCCTTCCCCGGCTCCACTCCTCCCTTTAGGGGAAGCAGCTGGGTCAGAGGACAGTGTTCGGTTTCATACCCCATTCTCCCTCACCGATCTCTCAAATCGAAAAGCTGCTTGGCTCCTTCTCTTCAGACCCGGATAATTATTTTTAAAGAATTCAAGTATCCTACCCAGTCTTACAACTTAACCTGGTATGATATTTACATCATCCTTTCCTCCGCTCTTCTCCCAGAAGAGAAGGAACGAGGATGGGCAGCCTCTCCAGGGCATGCCGATGAGACACAGGGGACAGATGACACTAAGCCCTGAGGGGCCACGGCTGTCCCCTGAGATGATCCCAACTGGGATCATCAGGAAGGGAGACCTGGCTGAGCACCCTGTAATCATATGGTTGCTTGTCTCACTGTGGGCCTTCAAAAGGCAGAGCATAAAGCCGTCAACTTCAACAAGCCCCAGCTGATAACTCAAGGACTTAGATGAAAACTGGAGAACAATTTCTAGTTAGGTTAACAGAAGCCCTACAAAAATATCCAAGATTAGACTCCGCTTCAATAGAGGATACCATTGTCCTTAACACCCATTTTATCTCCCAGTTTTCCCTAGACATCCGAAAGAAATTAAACAAAGCAGAAGCCATTCAGACCCCTCAATGAGACCTTTTAAATTTAGCCTTTAAGAGTTTCAATAACCAGGAAAAATAGGCAAAGCTAGAGAAGACACAATAAGATCAGGCCAAATGCCACCTTTTAGCAACTGCCCTACCTGGCCCAAACCTCCATCAACCAACAAAGACAGGAAGCCACCTGGGCCTTGCTTCAAATGTGGCAAAAGAAGGCACTGGACCCACTCGTGCCTGAAGCTGAGGCCCCTTCCAGGTCTGTGTCCCAGCTGTGGAATAAAGGGATATTGGAAGGTCGACTGCCCAAATCCCCCTCCAGGGATCCGGCCATCCCCTCCTGGTCCCGAGCAGGAGTCCTCCAACCCAGCTCTGCCCAGCCTCCTCCTCCTTCAGCTGCTGAAGACTGAAGGTGCCCAGGGTTCCAGGCCCTGACCCTCATCACCTCTAAGGAGCCCAGAGTAACTCTCACAGTGGCAGGCAAGCCGATCTCTTTTCTCATCGACTCAGGGGCCACTTACTCTGCGATGCCTGCCGACTCTGGAAAAACCAACATGTCCCAGGTTTCTGTTATGGGGGTTGATGGTTTAATGTCTATGCCATGAATATTTGCACACTTCAAGATACCCCATTTTCCCACTCTTTTCTCATACTCCCAAAGTGCCCCACGCCTATTCCTGGGAAAGACCTTCTCTCAAAATTCAAAGCCTCTATTACTATCCAAGCCCACCTTCTGATCTAGCCTGGTTATTGCTCCTTAACACCCATCACCTCGGACATATATCTACAACAGGCTACTTTCTGTTTCCAGACAGAACTCTATAAACAATTCTGACCCCCAACTAGGAACTATACCGTCGCACCTCTGTAATCACACTTCACATCTCTCCTTCCCTTCAGGCCGATCTGTCTATCATGTCTCAGGAACTGCAGGACATTCTCTTACTTTCTCAGGGAGGCTCCCTTCTGCCTGTGGTGTAAATACTCCTCTTGTCGGACACGACTGAGCGACTTCACTTTCACTTTTCACTTTCATGCATTGGAGAAGGAAATGGCAACCCACGCCAATGTTCTTGCCTGGAGAATCCCAGGGATGGGGGAGCCTGGTGGGCTGCCGTCTATGGGGTCGCACAGAGTCGGACACGACTGAAGCGACTTAGCAGCAGCAGCAGGGCCTACACTGGCCGAATTCACTGCCTGTCTCAGAGACTCCTAACGAGTTCCCAGAAAGACTCCTATTTGTATCGATTTCAGCTGTTGTCTTCTTACTCCTGGAATATTTTTCTTACGTGGAGCCAGAACCTACCTATTTATGTCTTCCCACTAACTGACAGGAACATGCACCCTGGTATATCTGCCCCAGATATTTCTATTGCTCCTAACAATCAGACCCTCCCTATCCCACTAACTCATAACCAACCCAGATGGGCAATTCAATTTATTCCTCTATTGATCAGTTTAGGAATAGCTGCTGGAAACAGAAAGGATTGGGACGGGGACCACAGGACTCACAACCTCTTTAAATTACTACCAAAGCCTTTCTAAAGACCTCACTGAGAGCCTAGAAGAAATAGCTACTAGCCTTATCACTACCCAAAACCAGTTAGATCCCTTGGCATACAGGGTCCTCCAAACAGAAGAGGGTTAGACCTCCTCACAGCAGAAACAGGAGGCCTATGTCTATTTTTGAAGGAAGGCTGGGGCTTCTACACCAACAAACTGGGTGTTGCAAAGGAAGCAGCAAGAACTGGAACAAACGGCCTCGAGAACACATCCATGTCTCAGTGATTCATGGGAAAACTGACGGAGGAATCGGAATTGGGTGCCCTGGATCCTACCTTTTCTAGGCCTTCTCATTCTACTTACCCTTATTCTAACTTTTGGCCCATTTTTAATGTGTCTTTTGCAAAATTTCTCCAGGACCGCTTAGAAGCCTTCACCAGCTGAACTATCCATGAGCTACTTCTATCTCACTCAAATTATAAAAAATTTCGACCCCACACAAATCCTCTTGACCCTCATTCCAGGCTTTTCTCATCTCCTCCTGCCCCCCACAATGCCGCTGTCCCGCAGGAAGCAGTTAGGGAAGACTGACCTTTGGCCCTTATCCTAAATCAAAAAGGCTGGAATGATAAGGCCTCCATGGGAGCTCATGGTAGAAATGGCTCATGAAGCTGACCTCGCAAACAAAGAAGAAAATCACAGTGACCCTTGACACTGACCAAATTGCCCAAAGGACATTCTGTGTTCCTGCTGGCGCCTACTGCTCAAGGCTTTGGGAACACCAGATTGCAGACCTCTGGCTATGTGACTGCAGGACGCAGCTACAGGCTAAAGATTAACCATCCTTTCAGAGAATTTTTCATTTGCAGGGTATAAGGAAGACCCCATCAGAAAGGGAGGACGCTGGTTCTCCTCAAGGGCCAGTCACCCTCTCTTTTCCTTCTAATAAATTTCCCCTTTCTTTGCCTAACTGCCCAGCTTGCTCTCTCTTTCTCCACACTCGCCTTGCACTTAGAGGTAATTTAGTTTGAATTGGACACTAACGCTGTTTCCGGTCTATTAGATCATCCTGTTTACGGCCTGTTAGACATACTGTGTATATCTGCTTTAATCATTCAAGAAAAGGGTGAATTGGCCATAAGTAATGGAGAAGGGCATGGCAGCCCACTACAGGATTGCTGGGAGAAAGCCATGAACAGAGGAGCCTGTCAGGCCACCTTCCATAGGACTGCAGAGTTGGGACACGACTGAAGCAACTTAGCATGCATGCATGACCATAAGTATACAATGTCCTTTTTAAAGATAAAGATGCGTGAATATTCAATCTGAGCCTGTTTTTCACTGCCCGTGACCCAAAAGTGAGAAAGCAGCTTTTTAAACAGAGATTTTCATGCCATAATTTGGAGGCCCCAAGCGTTTTGCTGTAATTGCAGCGGAACAAAAATAATTTACAAGTTGTATGTATGTATTCGATGTATGGACGGAATTTTAATATGAGAAAGGCTCTTGCCTGCAGGACCATGTGGCCATTTATCCATACAAACCTGACAGTGGAAAGGAATTAAACTCTTGTTAGTCCTTGATCAAGGGATGATGTAAGCCAGTGAGTATAAGTCCCAAAGTCTTGTTCTTGGTTGGGACTGTTCTGGGTACATCCTACTTGATTTCTCAAAAGATTCCCTCTCCGCCCTCCCCTCATTAATTTTTGCATCATTGTTTTGTGGTGCTGGAGAAGACTCTTGAGAGTCCCTTAGACTGCAAGGAGATCCAACCAGTCCCTCCTAAGGAAATCAACTCTGAATATTCATTGGAAGGACTGATGCTGAAGCTGAAGCTCCAATACTTTGGCCAATACTGCTGCAAAAAGCCGACTCATTGGAAAAGATCCTGATGCTAGGAAAGACTGAAGACAGGATGAGGAGAGGGAGACAGAGGAAGGGATGGTTGAGTGACATCACTGACTCAATGGACGTGAGTTTGAGCAAGCTCTGGGAGAAGGTGAAGGACAGGGAAGCCTAGCGTTCTGCAGTCCGTGGGGTCATAAAGAGTCGTACACGACTTAGCAACTAAACAACAACAACATTGGGCCAAGAAGAATCAGGAAATCAAGCACGATCCTTCACTTCATCATGTGTACAGAGACGGATTGTAGGTTACCGGCTTAGAGTTGAAACTCGCTCTATTGCCACTTACTGTGACGAGCTCAGTCACAAGTCTCGTGCTTTGATTTTTGCCATAGAAGCAAGTCAAGATAAAACTCCGAATTCTATACCTGGCACCACACACGCACACATGCACGCATGCACGCACATGCATGCATGCACGCACGCGTACGCATGCATGCACGCATACCCATGGCAGACAGGACCACATATTTAAGCAGTTACCTCTCCAATCGCCAACATTTTCTCTTCCATCTCCATGTCTTCTTTTGCATCTTGGGCAGCACAGATCATGTCTAATTCAGGAATCAAAAGTTGAACATTCTTCCCGATGTAAGTTTTTCCTCACTTTTCTTCAGCATCTGTGAATTTGTTGTTGGTTGGCAGGAAACCTAACTACCTGACTTGTGTGTTGATGGCATATTATGACTGACTTGTATGTACCTGCTTATAAGTCATCTTACAAATAAATAACCCAATTAAAAAATGGGCAGAGGGCCTCAATAGACATCTTTCCAAAAGAAGACATACACACAGCCAACAGGAATAGGAAGAGGTGCCCAACATCACTAACCATCAGGAAAATGCCAATCAAAGCCACAATGAGCTATCATCTCACACCTCTGAGGATGGCTATTATCAAAGGTCAAGTGATAAGAAGGATAGGTGAGGAGGTGGAGGAACAGGGACCTTTGCACACAGTCTGTGGGTTGGCAGCTGTGAATCTGGAAGTAGCATTTTAGAAATGGGTCCTGTTTTGTTATTAAATCCTTAAGTGAATCATGTGTACCAGTTAGCAAAGGAGATGTTAAGCACAGTGATATTTTCAGTTCTCCTCCTCAACTTTCAGTGTTTGGAAAATCAACAAAGAATGTAGCTAGCCATTCCTGTGTCCTTCCTTTAGTTTGGTCAAGTGATCTATGTTTCCTTTTAAATGATTTGGTCTTCAGTCATCTGCCTTAATTGCTACAAGCGTGTGTCTATTAAAGCATAATTTTAGTGGTGTGGAACACAAATCAGGTTACGTTGACATCATGTTACCTCATCCAAGCCTGTCCTACACACTGTACAAGTCAATAAATTGAGAGGTGAGATGTTAGGGCAAGAAATAGTGACTTTATTCAGAAATCCAGCAGAGAAAGAAGATGGTAGACTAGTGTTCCAAAGAACCATCTTCTCTGAGTTAGAATTCAGGTTTCTTTTATACTAGAAGTGAAGGGGTTGAAATCCTGGATCTTGGGTATGTTAATTTCTTCCTTCCTGCAGCCTGTTTCATGGGCTTGGTCAGGAGGTTTCCTGTGAGCTAAAGAAAAGTGTTTTAGCTTAAAGTTCATTCCATGGGAGGCAGGTTCGCAGAACTGGACTATTGTGCATGCTGTTTAGTTGCTAAGTGGTGTCCAACTCTTTGTGACCCCATGGACTGTAGCCACCAGGCTCCTGTGTTCATGGGATTTCCCAGGCAAGAATACTGGAGTGGGTTGTCATTTCCTTCTCCAGGGGGCTCTTCCTGACCTGAGGAGTTCATAAATAATAATAGCAGTGAAAATCTGCTCTTTAGACACAGTGCTCTTAAAGACACATATTTTCAT
Source organism: Aepyceros melampus (assembly GCA_006408695.1). Classification (NCBI taxonomy): domain Eukaryota; kingdom Metazoa; phylum Chordata; class Mammalia; order Artiodactyla; family Bovidae; genus Aepyceros; species Aepyceros melampus. The sequence continues at coordinate 166,428 of SJXQ01005862.1, read as the reverse complement.
GGTACCAAAGAAACATCAATTATTTCTAAGAGGGGAAAGAGTGTTTCTCAAAGTAGTGGGGTCAAAATTGGTTTTAAAAATGAACAAAATATATCCTTGTTGAAATAATAAAGAAAGAAAATGTTCATGGTTCTGGATGTGAAAAGGGGTGCCATTCAAGATATGAGGTCACATGTTACTGGGCAACTGATCCCATTAAGATGTTTCTTATTTTAAGTGCAAGTGGCTCTAAGTTACAGAGAAATATGTCTAATGTTTATGTTTTGGAAATGATCTTCTACGGTCATTTTGTCAATTTTCAATTGATGTATAGTTGATTTACAATGCTGTGTTAATTTCTGTTATACAGCAAAGTGATTCAGTTACACAAGTGTATTTTCTTTTAAAAATATTCTCCATTTTGGTCTATCATAGGATATTGAATATAGTTCTCATGCTATCCAGTAGGACTTTGTTGCTATCCATTTTATATATAAAAGCTTACATCTGCTTACTTCATTTTGCATTATGGTTTGCAATCAAAGCCTAGAATCTGGAAAAAACTCTGGATCAACAGAAAAATGTCCATGAGACTCTGAACAAGAGCTGTGAGGTTGGGGGTGGAAGGCTCTGATGTGATGCACGTGAGATGCATAAATAAGAAATAAGCTTCTAAAAGAAAAAAGAAGAACAAAGAGAAGGAAAAAAAGAAAAAAGTAAGCTGTACTTCAGAAAACTTCAGTCATCCTGTGGTCAAGGAGAAGCCATGATGTAATCAGCTTTAAGCTTGGCAAAGCAATGACAAATGATAAGTTTAAGACTTTGAAATACTGAAATGATCTCACCAGAAACCATTGACTTTTCCATTCTGGGCCATGACCTCATACTTCCACAGTTATATCACTTACATCCATTTACTGATGATCTTTTTGAGTTGGGCTTCCAATACCTTGTTCCCACCTTGGGCATCTTTGCAAGAAAGAAATGACTATCAATATTTTTGCTGCCAAATCCCATCTGGTGACATTGGCACATGATTTTATGAGTCGTTTTTGTTGTCCATGGCACCTCACATTATTACACAGAAGCAATCACAATGTCTATGTATAACTGGATCCTCCCTCAATAGCCTCCAGAAAACCAAGACTCTGCCTGTTGGCTATTTATTCAACATCCGTTTCCTCCTTTTGCCTTCCTGTTTGAATTCTGAGATTTTGGAGACAATCCATTGTTTTTAGCAACATGCCAGGCTGAGAAAACTGACTTTTCCCAGCCTTCCTCATGGTGGGATGGAAGTGTAATTAGACCATGGCAAATAACAGATACTATATTAACAAATACTATTACATTCTTTCAAAGAAAGTGCTGACTTGGCTGGCATATGCTTTCAAGCCTTGGCTTTTCTTTCTCAGTAACTGAAATGTAGACACTTGAGTCAGAACTCTATCACTGAATATGGAGATAACAAGGGCACCCCTACTGAATCTCTTGGTTCCAAAACAGCATAGCATTCTGTGCGCCCAGTAGTAATGGCTAGTTAAGTAAGTGTTAGCCGCTCAGTCGTGCCTGACTCTTTGCGACCCCATGGACTGCAGCCCACCAGGTTCCTCTGTCCGTGAGATTTCCAGGCGAGGATACTGGAGTGGGTTCCCATTTCCTTCTCCAGGGGATCTTCCCAACCCAGGGATCGAACCCGGGTCTCCTGCACTGCAGGCAGGTTCTTCACTGACTGAGCTACAAAGGAAGCCCATCTCACATTTTAATAAATTATAAAAAACAAACGAAAGCACCTTTGTCCCAGGACACAATAAGAGACCTATTGTGTGTTTTGGCCCATAGAAATTTTGGCACTCTGAGCCACAGAAAGAAGTCAAAAGAGCCCAATATCTATCAACTTGAGAATGAACGAAAAATGTTGCTATAGTAATAAATTGGAATATGGAGCAACAGGAAAAATGCATTAACTTCAGCTACCAATCTAAACTTCTATAATTCCACAGATATATCTTTGAGGCTCAAAAAAAAAAAAAATCCAAGTTTAATAACAATGTGCGTGTTAGTCAATCAATTGTGTCTGACTCTTTGTGACCTCATGGACTGTGGCCCGCCAGGCCCCTCTGTCCATGAAATTCTCCGGGCAAGAATGCTGGAGTGGGTTGCCATTTCCTCCTCCAGGGGATCTTCCCTACCCAGGGATCAAACCCTGGTCTTCTGCATTGGAGGCAGATTCTTTACCGTCTGAGCTACCAGCACAAGACCACCAACAGAAAGTGAAGCCAAATAGTATTTTCACAAAACACATGCAGGTTTTAAATTTGTAAGGAAAAGCAAAGGATGATAAACAAAACATAAAGTGATGAGACCCAGAGCTGAGGATCTATAGCATGGAACGGTGACTATAGTTGATAATTTTTCATTGTGCATTTGAATCTGCTGAAAGAGTAGATCTTGTGTTCTCACCAAAAATATAGGAAAAAAAAGAAAGAAGCTATGTGAGGTGATCAATGTGTTAATTAACTTGATTGTGGGAATCATGTCACAATGTATATGATTATCAAACCATCACACTGTACACTTTAAATGTATTACAATTTTATTTTTCAGTTATACCTCAATAAAGCTGGGGGGAAAAATACCCACAATGGTTAACCCTGGGGGAAAGAGAAGACTATGATGATTTATAGAAGCATGCTCAAATGTTCAGAGTTATTGCTAATTTTCTGTTTGTTAAGCTATGTTGTCTGTGTGTATGCATTCTTTTCCCATTTTTATATTTTACATACAAAAAAAGGGAAAAGACTGTGATGCTGGGAAAGATTGAAGGCAGGAGGAGAGGGGGACGACAGAGGATGAGATGGTTGGAAGACATCACCATCTCATGGTGATGGACATGAGTTTGAACAAACTCCAGGAGATGGTGAAGGACAGGGAAGCCTGGCCCTGCTGCAGTCCAGGGGATCGCAAAGAGTCCGACACGACTCAGCGACTAACAACAGCTTACATATTATGAATGAAATATTGAGCAGTAAAACTTTTTATTTAAAATGTAAATAAAAAACATTTAAATCTTATTCTGTGGCTTTAAAATGAGCACTAGAGAGACCTCCTTGTCAGTCCTATGGTTAAGACTCTGCACTTCTGCAGGGGGTGTGGGTTCAATCCCTGATCAGGAATAAGATTCTGCACACCCTGAGAGGTGGCCAAGGAAAAAGGAAAGGAAAAAAGAGAGTCCACAGCACACTCTGTATGTTATAATCTTGAGTGATGCCTGTGTTAGTTGGATTATGATAAAACTCACTGTGCTGCTTTATGCTCGCACTTTATAGAATGTCGAGGAGCTGAAACATGCACAATAGACTCGGGAAGAAAAGTGAATGTGTCCTCTGAGGAGCTGCTCTGGAGGTCACCTTTGATCAGGTCCTAGGGGAATTTCTGTCAGCAGAGTGGAAACTAACTTTGATCACTTGACCAAATTCTGAAGTTCACTTTTTTTGTTTACTTAATGATGTAGATCAACCTGGGAAAAGTAGGTCCCCAGATCGTGCCTTTGCCCCCTTGTCAGTAAATGTAATAAGTTTACCAGGAGAATCATTTTGCATGCGGGAGAGCAATTTGCTGCCCCTCTGGGTGCATCAGGATGACCCCAACAAGCGAAGTGCTGGAGACAGCAGGTGACAAGGGGGCCCGCTGGGAGAAGATGCTCTGCCATCTGGTCCCTGATATACAGTCTTTGCAAGTCAGACCTGGCCTTTCCAAGGTGATTCCACCTTCCTGGGGAATCTGACTGCTTTCCTTAAGGATCTAAGACACAGCCTCAAGAAAGAGACCTCGGTATGCAGACCTTTCCAGTATTCCCATCCCCCATCGGAAGCGTCCTTAATTTTTGTTTCAGATTTAATTTCCTGTCAATTTTCTGTTTGACAGAAATTATCCTTCACCTTCTTCCTTATGTTATCGTCCCTCTTTCTCTTTGCTTCCATATGTGCTGTTTTTACTGTCCTTTATTCTTTTGGTTTTTGGTATCTTATTGCTCTCCACTCTTATTTCATTGTCTCAGTTATGCTTCATTTAAAAACTGTGTCAGATTTCTTCATTGTATTTTGACTTTGCAGTTTATTACTCACAATGATTTAAAAACTCCATACATTCCATGTATTGGCTATACCTCACCTTACTTATGTTTTCATTCTCTACATTTATTTGCTTTTCATATACACTTGATATAATTTGATTCAGTGTCACTGTACTTCTTTTTTTGTTTTTTTTTTGTAATTAAAAGTTTTAATTGAAATGTAGTTGATTTACCATGCTTCAGCTATATGGAAGAGTGACTCAGCTATACATATATATATATATTCACATATATATATTTATTCTTTATCAAATTCTTTTCCATTACAATTTATTACAAGATGTTGAATGAAGTTCCATGTACTATGAAGCAGAACCCTGTTGTTTAGCTATTTAATATATAGTACACATTTTATTTCTTTTTTAATCACCTGTTAATCTCACTTTTTTACACGGCATCATTCTATTGTCATAGATAATATACTTAGTTTGAAATTATCATACCTTGTTTTCAAAATGCTTTATTCACAGACTAATTATAGCATTGTTTTTTAAGAGGTTTTACATGTTGTTATTGTATTCCTAGATTGAACAAATTTTTATATTTAAATGGTATCACTTTTTCGAATGTATTTAAAATTTCTTCTTACATTGGCATATAGAAATCCAAATGATCTTTACCCTCCCTTCCTCTCAGTAACCTTGAAAATCACTCTTTCAGAGTCTAATGAATAGGCCAATGATTTCATTGTTTTCCTAAAGTTTATATAATCTGTCAAAGATTAGATAGTGTCATTTTCTCTCCTATTATTATATATTTTACTTTCTTTAGTATGAAGTCCAGGAAAGAGTCATAAAATCACCATGAAATATAGAAATGGTGATAGAAGATGATTTCACTTATAGCCAATCTCAGTGGAAAAACTTTCAATATTAGACACTTACTATGACACTGTAGACGTTGTAGCTATTATCATCAAGGTAAAAATATACCTTTTTCTTTCTATGTAATTAAATATCTTTATCATAACTATAGGCTGAATTTTATTACATGACCTGATGCATATATTAAAGTCATTCTACACGTCTTGTGCCTTTAGTAGTATGGATAATCATGCAGATAAGGCTTCTGATGTAAAACGTAATTCCATGTTTGAGATAATTATTTAGTCTAATGCTTGATTCTTTTTACACATGGTGGACACAATTTTCCAGTTATTTTGTATAGGTTTGTATTTCCTTTGGTTCTTGAAATAGTTCTGTAATTGTGCGTTTCACATTATCTTTGTTCAATGTTGCTACCAAGTTTATGCCAACCTCATAATGTGATTAATGGAATGTTCTCCGTTCTGTCCTTAGCAGTGGTTCACCAATACGGTTTGTATCTGATGTGTTTGGCGTGCTTCAACACTGAGATGTTTGAGAATTCACCTGGAACAATTTTTGCTCCTGTTCAATTTTATATTGAGGAGGATTGCATATGTATGCTTTTCTATTATTCCAGTATCTTTGTTTGGTAAGTTAGGTCTTCTAGAAAGTTGCCCACAAATTTCTTAAATTTCCAAACATATTGGCATAATCACTTTATTGTGTTATTTTCTAATATTGACAACTTCTCCAGCACTCTCTTTAAAAAAATTTAATCGTGACATCATTTGTGCTTTCCCTAAGGGAAATGTTACAGTCCCCCCTAAAATCTGTTGATTTTATGACTCTTCTGAAGGATCTAACTTTTCTATATGTTTTTACTTTCCATATGAAGTTTGTGATCAGTTAATTTCTGCTTTTGCTTGTGTTGATTCCATTTATTTCTTTGTGGGATTAATTTGCTACTTCTTTGCTCGTGTCATTCTTTCTTCCTTCCTCCCCACATTGGAAATAGTCATTTGAATCCTACTCTCTTTACAAACCTAATTCTGTACTTTCAGACTTTTAAGAAACCCTGGAATTTAATCCCTGGAAATGACACATCTTGGCCTGAAACATGGAAGAGTTGAAACTACCAACTCCCTCTCCTTATATTGAACCATCAGATACCATATTCTTTAAGAGGCTCTATTATTTATAATTTCAAAATATAATTTATTTTGCTTTCTTTGAAACTTGGCTAATCGAAGGAAAACATATAAAACAATACGAAGACAATGTTTTCAAGTGAAGCAATCTTGGGTTTTTCTTCATATCTCTGATTTGTATTGGGCTCATGGGGAACTTGATGCTCTTCATACTATATATAGACACTTTCTTAACTCGGTCTTGCCTGAAAAAGCCCATTGATGTGATATTCATACACCTGACCTTGGTCAATGTTTTGACTATCTTGTTCAAGTTGATACCAGATGTCATGCCATCCTTTGGAGAAAGATACTTTCTGGATGATGTTGGTTGTAAGACGACTTTGTACATATATAGAGTTACCCGGGGTCTTTCCATCTGTACTACTGCTTTCCTGAGTGTATTCCAAGCTATTACCATCAATCCCGTTCATTCTAAGTGGGCGTGGCTTAGATCTAAACTCTCTGTGTGCATTTACCCCTCTTTCCTATTCTTCTGGGTCATCAACTTGCTCATCTATATCCATATCATTGAAACTGTAAGGGCAAGGAGCAATTTCACAACTGCTGGTCTTGGGTATTATGCAGTATACTGTCAAACCAAACAGTTGGAACCCGACTATTCAATGGCATTTTTGAATGTCATAGTGATTCGAGATCTCCTCTTTGTGATCCTCATGATGTGGTCCAGCCTGTACATGGTGACCCTCCTCTACAAACACCGCCAGAGAGCCCGGCATGTTCACAGCCTCAGCCTCTCTCCCCAGGCATCTCCTGAAATCAAAGCCACCCACACTATTCTTTTGCTGGTAGGTTGCTTTGTTTTCTTTTATTGCTTAAACAACTTTATTACCTTCTACTTGATTTATTTACCCAAGAAAAAGCCGGAAACAGAGAGAATTACTGGGATAATTTCCTCCTGCTACCCATCCCTGTGCCCTTTTGTGCTGATGAAAAATAAAATTTCCCAACTGACTTCCTTCCTTTCACGGGTGACAATTACCTTTTCTCAAAGAACGTTTAGTAGATGATCTGATGCTTACATCTTTCCACAGCAGAGCACTCTCCAGCATGGACGGTTGAGCACTTAATTTGGGGTTAGTATAATTCCCATTGAGGTGGAAACTTAGAAATATCTCACATTTGAAATCTTCCAATGAAGAAGAGTACATAAATGTGAAATTAATAATGTTCATAGTGATTCCTTAACTAAATTATACTAATTATGTATAAATTAAAAGTATTGTAAATGTGTCATTGACACTAACTTTATCTGCTTGGTTTTGCTGTTTTCTGAAATGTGGCTGCTTAGAAGTTTAAAATTACATGGTGATCGAGTTAATTTCTATTCAAAATTGCTCTGGGAAAAGTCATTTATGTATTCAATAAACATATAATTGCATGGTTTACTTTTTCCCAGCACTATTTTAGAGGTTGGGCATATGTTGATAAGTAACATAGGCCATATATAGCATACTTATAGTATAGAAAAAGTATAAAGGTATATGACAGAGCTTTAAAAAGATAGTGGGTTAGGAGAACTGAGAAGGATAGGAATCTTACTTCTTTGCATAGTTAAATGCCAGTGTTTGCTTTTCAACGTCTGCATATATTTATACATAATAATAACTCCACTTACATTATTGTGTGTGTACATACTTCAATCCAATCTCTTATGAGAATTTTAATGAAATGTGTTCCTTCATTTTCAATAACTTTTCTTTAGGAAACAAGACCCTTTGCGGACTACTATGCTGTATTTGCTTTAAATAGATGTAATTTGATGAACTATTTCCTCGGCGTCTGTTTATCATTTTAATATTCTGCAATTTTGAGGTCTTTTATTTAATTCACTGTTCCATTTAGGTACCCAGAGATATGTAAGTGAAACGGTAACTAAAATTTTGCATAATGACTTATCACCATGGCTGATGGATTCTGCATCCTCCAGACATTGGATTCTTCAGCTGAACCCTTTTCATTCAGTTGGTCACTTATATTCTATTTCCAGCTTCCCATGGTGCAGACAAGATATTAAATTCCATGTTGATGGGTGCTCTTCCTCTGAAGAGATTTCGTTTTTCCATGAGCTTTAAAATTTGTGCTTCATCCTTAGATAAAGTCTCATAGGGTTTACATTCTCTATGTAGTTTAAAATGGTGTGTTTTTCATTGCTGCTTCTGAGACTCAGGAAGTTAGCAGAGAGTAACTGAGAAGCGGCCTAATAGTCGACTAATCCCACCAAGCAATTTACCAGCCCTGCCCCTAAAATTGAAGAAGGAAATGCCAACCCACTCCAGTATTCTTGCCTGGAGAATGCCAGGGACAACGGAGCCTGGTGGGCTGCTGTTTATGGGATCGCAGAGTCAGACACGAATGTAGCGACTTAGCAGCAGCTGCAGCAGCCCCTAACATGTTCCCACCAGTTCTTTAAAAAGTCAGGGGCCGGTAAAAAAAAAAAAACCACCTGGCGACTGGTGGACCCTCCCTACTCTAGCACATAGGCACGCTTCACACCATCCTGTGCTAAAGCAACCTTGGTGGCCATTGGACTACTCATAAATATTCCATGAATACTGAATACATACATCTGATTGTAACAGACTGAATTATGGGAAGGACATGCATGGTAGAGCATCTTGGTATATAACCTGCAACTGCCAATCAAGGCTGTCAATCAGCGACACACTCCCCCACCCCAGATTATGCAAATAATCCTGCTTTAAAACCTCGGTAACCCAGCCCTCCAGGGCCATTTGCCTGCCTTTGCATGGCCGACCTCTCTCTTGAGGTGTTCTCGCTTTCTTTCTTTGTGTGGGCTCAGTCGCTCAGTCCTGTCTGACTCTTTGCCCGCTGTTCTTTCTTTCCTCATAGTTAGTAAACTTTCTTGCTAAGGGTAAAACCTTAGATTCTTCCTTGCGTCCTTACCAAGAACCGAGGCCCACAGGAGGGAGGGTCTCCAGACCCTCCTTCCACTAACACTTCTACCCAAGATGTGGTTTGGACATGCATGTCAGATGAACTTCAAGTTAGGAAGTTGTCTTCCATTTTTAAATGATGGTCTCTTCTCCACCAGCTACGTTACATCTCTGTGGAATTGTTACCCTCATTTAGCACAAGTGTTATTCCTCCTTAATAGGCGTCCACACCCTTTCTGTGACTTGTCCCCATTATAGTTCTACCTCTTTGGTCTTCACAACGTGATATTTTTTTCTTTGGCCTTGATCTACCAGACTCAACTAAGCATCTGGCATCTTCTTCTTCATGGATCTACTAACTTTTTCCTTAATTTTTGTAGTGAAACTAACATGCCAACAGTTATGCCCTGCTATGAATTTTCAAAATAGACACAGCTGATGTAACCAGCACCCAGATCAAGAAACAGAGCACTGATGCTCCCAGAAACCTTGGCATGCCCTTTCCCAGTCATTACTCGCTAAGGGTAGCTACTATCTGGAACTAATAACACCATATACTGTAACATTTTTCGGTTAAATTCTCCTCATTTATTCTATAAAGTTTTTTTTTTTTTTAAGTTGTATCTGAGTCTTTCAAATATTACCTTAGATTGACTTCCATTCGGTGTCTTGGTTCCATGATGTGCATCAGCAAATCTCACCCCACATGCAACCCCAGAACTTTGGTTCCCGTTATATTGTCTGGTTCTGCTTACCTGGAAATAACACCTAAGGTCAATAAATTCTAAATTTAACTCTGAAGGTTTCAAAGTATTCTGTACTATCAAAACAAATGATTTTTTGGACTTCCCTGGTGGTCCAGTGGATAGGAATCTGCCTGTCTGCCAATGCAAGAGACACAGGTTTGATCCCTGGTTCTGGAAGAATCCACAGACCTCAGGACAACTAAGCCCGTGCGCCATAACTATTGAACCTGAGCTCTAGAGCTGGAGAGCCGCAACTACTGAGCCCACGTGTCCTAGAGCGCACTCCCCACAGCAAGAGAAGCAACTGCAATGAGAAGAAGCTCTCAGTGCGCAACTAGAGAAAGTCCCCACACAGCAGCAAAGACCTAGCACGGCCAAAAATAAATATATATTAGTAACAGATTGCTGTCTTCCTAAAAAAGCAAACAAAAACCCAAATCGTTTCTTGGCAAAGGGCAGTATTTTTACTTATTAATCCCCAACACCACCTTTGAAAAATATTTAAATTGGCTTTACTTTTGTTGCAAAATATGATAAACCTCCAAAAGTAAAATTCCAATCATCAGAACTGAAAATTTTACTGAACAGTCTCTTGAAACTGGTTTACTTTTCAATCCATGACACAAAACTTTCTCAACACTGGCTAAGTTAAGTTGTATGCATCAGGCAACAGGCAGGTTTGCCATAAAAGCAGCAAAGTTGCATAAAACTAAAATAATTTTTTGTTTATTTTTTTTTGGCTCATTTAAATTATATCTACTAAGTAAGTAAAGTCAAACAAAGACAAATAGCATATGATATCACTTATATGTGGAGTCTAAAAAAAGTGATGCAAATGAACTCATTTACAAAAGAGAAACAGACCCACAGACATAGAAAGCAAACTTCCGTTACCAAAGGGGAAAGGTAGGGGGAGGGATAAATCGGGGTGTTGAGATTAGCATACATACACCAGTCTACACAAAATGAAAATTAGCAAGGACCTATTGCATAGAACATTAACTTTACTATACATATATATATATATATATAAAACGGAGTCACCATGCTGTTAACACCTTAAACATAGCATTGTAAATCAGCTATCTCCAAAGCAAAACAAAAATTAAATAAAAAATTATATCACACCTTACAGTTGGAAGGTATTAATTATGTATGGTTTAAAAATACAGATAACATAAACAATACAGAAAACTTTGGTGAATCTACATTTTTGTCTCAATATACTATCTAAATAAATTATTTTCTTAAAATGAGACTATTAATCTCAAACAAAACTATTTTAAATCAACAACAGAAAAAAATAGTATTAAACATGTCTTTTTAATAGACAAATAACACAAGTAAAGTAAACATTTTGGCATTTAGTGTTTTCATTTGGTGGGGCTTAAGATGTTGCATAGAGAAAACTTTAAATCTATTGTGAGCAGCCCATTATTATCCAGCAATTGCTCACTTCTGATTTCTTATTAGTGGTGCCCTGAAAGTAAATATTTTCATGGATGGACTTTTATATTTTATCTGTTGGTGCAGACTACTTTTTTTTGGTGTAGACTACTCTGACATGACAAATAGACTAGGAGGCTTTTGTTTCTCCAGCAAATATGGATTAATTTGGGACCATGCAACCATGGCGAGTCATGATAAGTTCTCGAATGGCAGGGAAAGTAGAGTACTTTCTAGAGAGGAAAAAGAAGTCCGTGTGGGGAGCGGGGGTGGGTTACAGTCAACAAAGACTGCTGCTTTCATTGGCGGAGTCTTTACCTTTTTTTCCTCATTGGGCTCTGCTATCTTTTTAGGGTGTGAGAGAGCCACCTTCAGGTCCCCTGACTCTATTTAGTTGAGGTTGCTGTTTATTCTTTGTAACATTTCCCATTTTGATCAAGATCTTTCTTGGCTCTTGATGGATGATGGATGAGAGGTAGAAACTTCTAGCTATAAAGTAAATATATATCCTAGGGATGTCATGTACAGCCTGGCAACTCTTATCAGTAAGATTATACTGTACATTTGAACATTGCTGCACCATGCTTAGTCGCTCAGTCGTGTCCAACTCTTTGCAACACTATGAACTGCAGCCCACTAGGCTTCTTTGTCTATGGAATTTTCCAGGCAAGAATACTGGAGTGGGCTGCCATGCCTTTCCTTCTCCAGGGGCTCTTTGTGACCTAGGGATCGAACCCACGTCTCCTGCATTGCAGGTGGATTCTTCACCTGTTGAGCCATCAGAGAAGCCCACTGGCAGATATCTAGAAACCAAATAATTTAAAAGGAAATATAAATAGATAATTTGACCAAACTAAAGAAAGAACACAGACATGGTTAGCTACATTCTTTATGTTGATTTTCCAAATACTAAATGTTGAGGAGAACTGAAAATATCATTGTTCTTAACACCTCATTTGTTAATTGGTATACATGGTTCACTTTAGAATCCAGCAACAAAATTGGACCAATTTCTAGATTGTTACTTTCAGATTCACAGCTGCCAACCCACAGACTGTGTGCAAAGGTCTCCGTTCCTCCACCCCCTCAACAATCCTTCTTATCTCCGACCATTTGATAATGGCAGTCCTCAGAGGGTGAGCTGATAGCTCATTATGATTTTGATTGGCATTTTCCTGATGGTTAGTGATGTTGTTCCTGTTGGCATCTGTATGTCTTCTCTGGAAAGATGTCTGTTGAGGCCCTCTGCCCATTTTTTAATTGGTTTATTTGTTTATTTGTAAGAAGCCTTTGACTGTGTGGATCACAATCAACTGTGGAAAATTCTGAAAGAGATAGGAATACCAGACCACCTGACCTGCCTCTTGAGAAACCTGTATGCAGGTCAGGAAGCAACAGTTAGAACTGGACATAGAACAACAGACTGGTTCCAAATAGGAAAAGGAGTACATCAAGGCTGTATATTATCACCGTGCTTATTTAACTTCTATGCAGAGTACATCATGAGAAACGCTGGGCTGGAAGAAGCACAAGCTGGAATCAAGATTGCCGGGAGAAATATCAATAACCTCAGATATGCAGATGACACCACCCTTATGGCAGAAAGTGAAGAGGAACTCAAAAGCCTTTTGATGAAAGTGAAAGAGGAGAGTGAAAAAGTTGGCTTAAAGCTCAACATTCAAAAAACTAAGATCATGGTATCTGGTCCCATCACTTCATGGGAAATAGATGGGGAAACAGTAGAAACAGTGTCAGACTTTATTTTTCTGGTCTCCAAAATCACTGCAGATGGTGATTGCAGCCATGAAATTAAAAGACACTTACTCCTTGGAAGGAAAGTTATGACCAACATAGAGAGCATATTGAAAAGCAGAGACTTTACTTTGCCAACAAAAGTCAAGGCTCTGGTTTTTCCAGTAGTCATGTATGGATGTGAGAGTTGGACTGAGAAGAAAGCTGAGCACTGAAGAATTGATGCTTTTGAACTGTGATGTTGGAGAAGACTCTTGAGAGTCCCTTGGACTGCAAGGAGATCCAATCAGTCCATTCTAAAGGAGACCAGTCCTGGGTGTTCTTTGGAAAGACTGGTGCTGAAGTTGAAACTCCAATACTTTGGCTACCTCATGCCAAGAGTTGATTCATTGGAAAAAACTCTGATCTGGGAGGGATTGGGGACAGGAGAAGAAGGGAACAATATCCCTTCTTGGCTGCATGGCATCACTGACTTGATGGACATAAGTTTGAGTGAACTCCAGAAGTTGCTGATGGACAGGGAGGTCTGGCATGCTGCAATTCACAGGGTTGCAAAGAGTCAGACACAACTGAGCGACTGAACTGACTGACTGACGATGACTTATAAGCAGGCACATACAAGCCAGTCATAATATGCCACATCAACACACAATTCTTATAAAAACAAGTCAGAGAGTCAGGTTTTCTACCAGTTAACAACAAATTCACAGATGCTGAAGAAAAGTGAGGAATAATTGACATCGGGATGGATGTTCTACTTTTGCCTCTTGCATTAGGCATGATCTGTGCTGCCCAAGATGAAGGAGACATAGACCTGGAAAGGAATATGTGGGCACTTGGAGAGGTAACTGTTTAAATATATGTGGTACTATCTGCTGTGGACATGCAGGTGTATGTGTGTGTAGAGTTGGGTATAAAATTCAGAGTTTTATCTTGACTTGCCTCTATGGCAAAAATCAAAGCACTAGATTTGTGACTGAGCTCATCATGGCTTCCCTAGTAGCTCAGTTGGTAAGACCCAGGTTTGATTCCTGGGTCAGGAAGATCCCCTGGAGAAGGGATAGGCTACTCACTCCAGTATTCTTGGGCTTTCCTGATGGCTCAGCTGGTAAAGAATCTGCCTGCAATGTGGGAGACCTGGCTTTGATCCCTGGGTTGGGAAGATCCTCTGGAGAAGGGAAAGGCTACCCACTCCAGTATTCTGGCCTGGAGAATTCCATGGAGTGTATAGTCCATGGGGTCACAAAGAGTCAGACACGACTGAGTGACTTTCACTTTCATCACAGTAAGAGGTGATGGTAAGCCACTAACCCACAATCCTTCATCCTATAGGAGCATCCCTGGTGGCTTAATGGTAAAGAATCTGCCTACCAATGAAGGAGACATAGGTTTAATCCCTGGGTCAGAAAGATTCCATGGAGAAGGAAAGGCAACTCACTCCAATATTCTTGCTTGGAAAATCCCGTAGACAAAGGAACCTAGTGGGTTGCGGTTTGTAGTGTTGCAAAGAGTTGGACACACTGAGCATGCATGCACGCAAATTCCATTCTACATGTAAGTGTAGAATCTTGCTTAATTTCATGATCTTTGTTGTATTTTTTGCTTTGCTCTTGAGTAATGCAATGAAACAAAGTCTTTTCTTATTCTATGGTTGGGGTTGGGGAGTTTCCTGCAAAGAAGTGTGCACAGAGCAAAGGGCTTCCTAATATGAGTCAATATAAATGTTCATTTTAGTGGGCTGGAAACTGGAGTACCATTTACTTGGCTGCCAACAATAAAAACATGACAAGTGAAAATGGACTACTTAAGAATGTACTTCCGTTATATTATCGTGTCATCCAATGGTGATCTCAGAATCACCTTTTATCGAAGGGGTAGTTCATTGCAGAGAGCAAAATGCAAAATAGTTTAAAGAGACAAGAAGAGATAGAAACAAGCTATGAAGGTCTGGAAACAAGGGAGACAGCATTTGGGTTGAGATTTTTATTTTTCAGACAGAGAATCAGGGCTATGTGAAGGACAAATGTGCAAAGATGCCAAAATGGGAATTCACATAGTCTGTTTTTGTCAACACTGAGTGCTTTGTTATGACTGGCCAGAGAGTATGGAGACATGAGTTGAAGCATGAGTTATGCTGTGAGAGGGACATAGGATATTATGAGAATAACCATGGAGAGCTTCACTCATGTGAAGAAAACTCCTGTGGGTTTGAACAGAGGATTGAGACAACATGGAACGCAAAAGAGAAACCCAGAAGGAGAACAAGGAAAGGCTATTGTTCAGAGCTGGCTCTAGCAAGGGAGTCAGCCACCATCACCTGCATTTAGCAGAGACTCAAAGGCAGGCAGAATGGGAGAGCTCCTTAAAAGAAAAATAGGGAAGGCTTCAGGTAAGCCATGATGGGAGGCTGTTGGCCTGGGGCACTAAAATGGGTCAGCAGGTGAACTAGAGGAGAGGGGGCTGAATATCTGGCTGTCTCCAGTTGGTACTAAGTGGGAAGTCAGGGCAAAAATGATCAAATTATGAATCAAATCCTGGCAGTTTGGGGGCCAATTATTCCAGAGTTTATTGCTGGCTTCCTGCACTGGTTACTAGAGATGATGGTAGAGACATGTAGAGACTGGACCATATCATGAGGAACACGAAGAGGAAATCTCAGATCACCATGATGCTCAAAAATTCCATTGAATTGTGTGATGTGGCTTGCATAGTTTGACAGCGTATCTGAGATTGCCAAGAACCAACTATTGCGAAATTGCATCTGGCTTCTACAGGTTTAATGATGTGGATATCGATGAGCATGTTGATGACCCAGAAGAAAAGGAAAGAGTGGTAGACACACATAGAGAGTTCTGATTTAAGCCATGCCCAATTAGAATGAACAGGACTGATGGTGATGGCTTGGTAGGCACTCAGGAGAACGGTGGTACAGATGGAAAGACCCCGGGTAACTCTGTATGTATACAAAGTTGCCTTACAACCTATATCATCCAGAAAATATCTGTCTCCAAAGGATAACATGAAATGTGGCATCAAGTTAAACATGATATTCAAAATGTTGACCAAGGACAAGTGTGTGAATATCAAATCTATTGGATTTTTCATGTGATAATGAGTTAAGAAGGTGTACATATAGAACACGAAAAGCAATGAATTTCCCGTGAACCTGACACAAATTTGAAACATATGGGAAAACCCCAAAATTTCATCACTTGTAAACATATCTTATTGATTTTAGATATATTAATTAGGTTTACTTGGTTTGTAATGAAACAAAATAGAGTATATTGGGAAATTCTAATGGAGCTTGTTAAAGAAATTAATGATTGGCAGTTCAGTTGGAGGAGAGGGTGCGAAATGTTCCACTCTTCTGTATTTCAGGCCCTAATATGGAACTTTCAGAGACTGGGTTCTTGAGAATTCTTGAGAATCTTAGAGTAGAGAATCAGGTTTTCTGAAGAAGGTGGAATTCAATACTAGCACCCTGTTTCTAGTATATTGGGACTTCCCTGGTGGTGCAGTGGTTAAGATTCCATGCTGCCAGTGCAGAGGGCATGGGTTCAATCCCTGGTCCGAGAACTAAGATCCCACATACTGTGTGGTGCAGCCAAAAGGTTAAAATAATAATAAAGAAAACTTATGCAGTATGTTACCTAGGATATGTTGGCCCTATGTGAAATTTGCATGTTAGAGGGCATTTTTTCTTAAGGGTATTAGATCCCAGCTTGTTTATCCCCCCAAGTGGTCACAAGCCAACAACCATGCACTTCAGCTTCCTCAGGCTTGGCAGACTCCATAGACATCCCCTGGAGAAGGAAATGGCAACCCACTTCAGTATCCTTGCCTAGAGACTTCCATAGACAGAGGAGCTTGGCAGGCTACAGTCCATGGGGTCCCAAAGAGTTGGACAGGACTGACTAACACACACACACACACATAGATATCTCCACAAGTTCTGCTTCACAAACTGACCTGGTTGACCAGATGTCCCTAGATTGCATTTTAATATCTGGATCTATATGTTTTAATATTCTAAATTTTCTGTAGAACACGGTGTTCAACAGTTCCGGCACATAAAAAGAATTGTGTGTACATATAGTACCTGTGTGTGCGCTAACTCAGTTGTGTCTGACTATGCAACCCCATGGACTCTCCAGCAGGCCCCTCTGTCCAATGGGCTTCTCCAGGCAAGAATCCTGGGGTGGGTTGTCATGCCCTTCTCCAGGGGATCTTTCCGACTCAGGGACTGAATCTGCATCCCTTATGCCTCCTGCGCTGGCGGGTGGGTTCTTTTCCACTAGTACCATCTGGGAAGTATGGCAAACACTTCAGAAACAAATAATATATACAAACAACTGCTGAGGATAAAAAAAAGGGAGAACATTCCGTTAATCACATTATGAGATTAGCATGACCTTGGTAGCAAAACAGAACTTATAATGAAAAGGACAATAATATGAGATTATTTCAGGAACCAAATTAAAAGCAATTCCACGAAATGATTGTAAAAGTTGAGTCCACAATATGCAAAAAGAATCAAGCACTTGGCCATAGAATTATCCCTAAGTGGAAGCTAATTTTAACATTTGAAACTTCATCTGTATGATTGCTCACAAGGAACAAAAATATATTGTCACTTTGGTGTATGCAAAAAAATCGTGTGACAAAATTCAATATGTGCTTATGATAAAAATGTTTAGTTATGTAGCACTAGGAAGGAATGCTCTTGTACCCAGACAAAAATATTTACTATGGTAGTTGTTCAGTTGCTAAGTCATGTCACACTCTTTGTGACCCCATGGACTGCAGCGCACCAGGCTCCTCTGTCCTTCACTATTTCCTGGAGTTCGCTCAAATTCATGTCCATTGTGTTGGTGATGCTGTCTAACAGTGGCAGTAGTATTATATTAAAGGCTGTATACTGAAAGCTTTTCCTTTGAGATCGGCTGTGAGTAAAAATATCTGCTTCATCACTTTTATTTTTCATGTTTTCAGATTCCCTGAACTCTTTTTTTTTTTTTTTTTGCCCAGCAGCATGGCTTTTGAGATCTTAGTTCTCTGACCAAGGATCAAACCCATCCCCCCAGCCATGGAAGCACAGAGTTTTAACCACTGGACCACTAGGGAAGTCCCTCTCCGGGCTTTATAGTAAAGAAAGAAGCAAAAAATTAGAAAGAATTACTTACCACTATCTTTTATCATTAAACGATTCCATAAATTTTAAGAAGGGAACTGATAGAATCATTGGTTAAATGATTAGAATTTTTAAGAACAATTTTCAAGAGTCCTGAGGAGTCAGAACAAAAATCATTTGGATTTCTATATGCCAGCATGAAAATTTTAAAATACAGTTAAAAAAATAGCATCTTTTACAAACCATGAAAATTTGTTGAACCTAGGAATTAGTGTATAATAAGAAGTGTATTGGGGAAGGAAATGGTAACCCACTTCAGTATTCTTGCCTGGGAAATCCCATGGACAGAGGATTCTGGCAGGGTATTGCCCATGAGTTAGCGCATGACTTAGCGACTAAACAACAACAAGAAATGTACAAAACCTCTAAGAAGAAGCAGGCTTCCCTGGTGGCTCAGAGGTTAAAGCGTCTGCCTGCAGTGCGGGAGACCCAGGTTCGATTCCTGGGTTGGGAAGATCCTCTGGAGAGGGAAATGGCAACCCACTCCAGTACTCTTGCCTGGAAAATTCCATGGACTGAGGAGCCTGGTGGGCTACAGTCCATGGGGTGGCAAAGAGTCGGACACGACTGAGCGACTTCACCTTCACCTTCTAAGAATAAATGATGTTATCAATTAAGGTAAATGTGACTCAAGGACTCTAAAAAGAAAATTAGTATATTATAATTTGAAACAAAGGATATTATAAAAATAGAGTGATGCGGGAAAAAACAAAAGCAAGTATAACAGAAGACTGTAAAAAAGAAATTAAATGAACCTGAGAGGCAGGCTGCTGCTGCTAAGTACGGCAGCCCACTGATGTCAAATGTAAATAAATATCAACTAAGGTGTAGAGTATAAAGGTGAAAAGTGAAAGTAAAGCATAAAATAAGGAGCAGTATTAGCCAATACATGGAATGGTTTGGAATTTTCAAATAGTTGTTAAAAATAAAAATGTCAAAATGCAATGTAGGAAGTGTGATAGATATAGTTTTAAAGTAAAATATAAAATAATAAATAATGGCAGTCGTTCAGTTGCTAAGTCATGTCACACTCTTTGTGACCCCATGGATTGCAGCACACCAGGCTCCCCTGTCCTTCACTATCTCCTGGAGTTTGCTCAAATTCATGTCCATTGAGTTGGTGATGCTATCTAACAGTGGAAGTTAGAATTTCTTAAAAATTAGAATTTTATTTCTTAAAAATTCTGTTCATTTCTTGTGAATAATAAAATAATACAGGGCTGGTATAGTACTAAAGACAAATAATGAAGAAATGAAAAGTAATATCTGTGGAGGAAAGGAGAAATAGGGCCAATATCATGAGAAAAAAGATAAAATACAATCATATCAAACAGAAAATTGATGAGGATTAAATTTGAAATTTAAAAGAAAGGAAGTCTCTGTAAGGAAGCTTATGATGGGGAATGGGAATCTTGAAAAGATATTCGTACCTCTCTTTTCTTCTCAAAACTGAGTATCTCAGATCCTTATTAAAAGCAGCCGGCCTCTGCAAAAAACAAGAGGCTTCTTGGAAAGGGTGGGTCTGACCCGCAAAGCCCCCCAGCGGATCCCCTTGTCACCTGCTGTCTCCAGCACCTTGCTGGAGTCATCCTGATGTGCCCAGAGGGGCAGCAAATTGCTCTCCCAGATGCAAAATGATTCTCATGGTAAACTTATTAGGATTATTGATGAGACAAAGTCATCATCTGAGGATGTAATTTCCCCCCCCAGTTGAACTACATTAAAAAGTAATCTTTAGAAAATTAGAAATCAAAGTTAGTTGCCCCTCCACTGATAGAAACTCCCCCAGGACTTGATAAAATCTGGCCTCAGAGCAGCTCTTCAGAGCAGAAGTTCACTTTTCCAATTCCCTTGCTGTGCGTCCTCTTTTAGGGCTTTCTCCCCACCAAGAGCAGCTATCTAGCTCCTGTGAAGTATAATTGACATATAACACTGTGTAAGTTTAGGTCTGTAAGGTCTGCAGTCCATGGGGTCGAGAAGAGTCGGAAACAACTTGGTGACTAAATCCCAGCAACAAAAGTTTAAGATCTACAGTGTGTTGTTTTGATGCAGGTGTTCACTGCAAGATGATTACCATAATAAATTTAGCTGACATCTCGATACCTCACAGAATTAGCATACTGTTAATAATGAGAACATTGGAGACCTACTCTCTTAGCAACTTTCAGAGATACAATACAGTATCGTTAACTAACTGCTGCTGCTGCTGCTGCTAAGTCGCTTCAGTCGTGTCCGACTCTGTGCGACCCCATAGACGGCAGCCCACCAGGCTCCCCCGTCCCTGGGAGTCTCCAGGCAAGAACACTGGAGGGGGTTGCCATTGCCTTCTCCAGTGCATGAAAGTGAAAAGTGAAAGTGAAGTTGTTAGTCGTGTCTGACTCTTAGTGACCCCATGGACTGCAGCCCACCAGGCTCCTCCGTCCATGGGATTTTCCAGGCAAGAGTACTGGAGTGGGTGCCATTGCCTTCTAGCTCCAATACTTTGGCCACCTGATGCGAAGAGCTGACTCATTGGAAAAGACCCTGATGCTGGGAAAGACTGAGTCCAGAAGGGGGCGATAGAGATGAACTGGTTGGATGGCATCATCAACTCAATGGACATGAGTCTGAGCAAACTCCAGGACATAGTGAAGGACAGGGAAGCCTGGTGTGCTACAGTCCCTGAGGTTGCAAAGAGTGGGACATGACTTAGCAACTGAACAACACCTACTACAGTAACCATGCTGCCCTTTAAGATCCCCAGAATCTATTCATTTAAGAAATGGAAGCTCATACTCTTTAACTCAGATATCCTCATTTCCCCCACACCCCAGCCCCAAACAACCACCAATCCGATCTCTGCTTTTGTGAGTTCGGCATATTTAAATTCCACATATAAGTGAGATCATACAATATTTGTTTTTCTCTGCCTAGTTTGTTTCACATAGTATAATGCCCTCAAGATCCATCCACATTGTGGCAAGATTTTCTTCATTTTTTAAAATTTATTTTTTTATTGAAGTATAGTTGATTTACAATGTTGCATTAATTTCTGGTGTATAGCAAAGTGATTCAGTTATACACATACATATTTTCTTTTCTATATTGTTTTCCATTATGGTTTATCCCAGGATATTGAATCCAGTTCCCTGTGCTCTACAATAGAACCTTGCTTACCCATGCTATATGTAATAGTTTGCTTCTACTAACCCCAACTGTCAGTTCATCCCTCCCCTTCTTCAGCTTTTAATAACTGATAATATTTCAATATAGAGACAGGAAAAAAAATATATATATATACCACATCTTATTCACACATTCATCCACCGATTAACACAGACCTTATTTTGATATCTTGTTCAGTTGCTAAGTCTTAGCAACTGAGTCTTATTCGACTCCTTTCGACCCATGGACTGCAGCACGCCAGGCTTCCTTGTCCTTCATTATCTCCCAGAGTTTGCTCAAACTCATGTCCATTAAGTCAGGGATGTCATCCAATCATCTCCTCCTCTATTGTTCCCTTCTTTTCCTGCCTTCAGTCTTTTCCAGCATCTGGGTCTTTTCCAGTGAATTGACTCTTTGCACCAGGTGGCCAAAATATTGGAGCTTCAGCTTCAGTATCAGTCCTTCCAGAGAATATTCAGGACTGATTTCCTTTAGGATTGACTGGTTTGATCTCCTTGCTTTTCTTTTCTTTTTTTTCCTCCTTGCTTTTCAAGAGTCTCTTGGGTATAAGAATAATGCTACAAAGATGGGGTAGACACATCTCTTAAAGATGGTAATTTCATTTCCCTCAAAATAAATCCCAAAGTGGGGTTAGTGTATTATGTGGTACGTGTTTGCTCAGCCTGACTCTTTGAGACCCTATGGACCGTAGCCCTCCAGGCTCCTCTGCCCATGGAATTTCCCAGGCAAGATTACTGGAGTGGGTTGCCATTTCCTACTCCAGGGAATCTTTCTGACCTAGGGATTGAGCCCACATGTCTCGTGTCTCCTGCATTGGCAGGTGGATTCTTTACTACTAGCACTACCCTGGGAAGCCCTCTGTCTTATACATAGTAGTGTGCGTATGTTAATCCCATTCTCCTAATTTATCCACCCTCTCCCTCCCCTTTGGTAATCATAAGTTTTATTTCTATGTTAAAGTTCAATTTTAAAAGCTCATGGAGAAAATGAAATTTCTTCAAAGGAAAAGAATCACTCATTTCATTTGCATCAGGGAAAATTGGAAGTCAGGGAGAAAGTGAACTATTATGGGTTAAGCCCATAATCCTATGCCTGGGCAAAGTGGAATACATCAAACATTGATTGCTCAGATTGCTCTATTTCACTTTCATCATAACCCTGAGGACTTAAAGCAAACAATGAATTGACCGAACAAAGGCTTCAAAACAATACAAGCTGAAGATGAAGAAAAATGGTTCAGAACAAGAAATGTGCAAATTGCATCTATTTAAAGCAAATGTTGCAGCAGAGTAGATAGGAAAGTGTCAGGCTGTGTTTAATAAAGAATTATTGAGAATGGAGGGACACATTTCATTGACATTATCATCACCTAGCGTATTGAAAATTGCAAATATATGAGCACAGCATTTGTGGGATTATTATCATGGATAGATTCACACAGACATTGACAGATCACTCCTGCAGTTCGCTGTGCATAAGGGTGACAGCCCCAGCACTCCAGATTCACTTATCCTGCTCAAATTATTGCTTTCCTTTTAAGAAAGATTTATTTTAGTGAAATATTGTTTACTTACAATGTTGTGTTAGCTGCTTGAATAATTTATAACTCTATCATGTGCATTTACATTTTTTAGAGAACATTGCCTATAATCTCCCCGGTAATTATATTTTGCCTGTGTTAATCACCCATGCATGCCCCACTCTTTTGAGAGCTTAGAACATGTCTAATGCCTAAACATGCTATATCTATTTGTTAAATAGATAAATGACTTTCCCTAGAGCAGTGCACATTAATAGAAATATAAGGTGGGTCCCAAATGTAATTTTAAATCTTGTAGTAGCCGCAGTTAAAAAAACAAAGAGTAAAACAAAGCAGATTATTTAATGATATGACTATACTACATTTTGCTTAACCCAAATTATTATAATAGAAACAAGTAATCAATATGAAATAGGAAAATTATTAATGGGATGTTTATGTACTCTTCTTCCTTGTGAGATTCAAATCTGTATGTATTTTTAATTTACATTTCATCTCATTTTAGCCAACCAGCCCCATTTTAAGGGTTCAAGAGCCATGTGGCATTTTCTTCTTTATATAAATCATTCCAGAGACCCCTACGTTGCCTGCAGGCATCAGGTCATCTCTTCGGTGTTCTTCGAGAAAAGGTCATTCTCATCTTTGAAATGGAAGAACTACATTTGGAAACAATTTTATTATTCTTCATCAGCACAAAAGGGCAGATCATCGGATGGCAGGAAGAAATATTCCATTCATTCTCTCCAGTCTCCAATTTTTCTCGTGTCTATAAAACAGATAAAGGGTAATAAAGTTGTCTGAGAAATAAAAGAAGACAAAGCAACTGACTAGCAGAAGAATGATGTGGGTGGCTTGGATTTCACGAGACGGCCGGGGAGAGAGGGTGGGGCTGTGAATATGCAGGGCTCTCCGGCGGTGTTTGTAGAGAAGGGTCACCATGTAGAGACTGGAACACGCCATGAGGCTCACAAAGAGGAGATCTCGAATCAAGATGACACTCAAAAATGCCATTGAATAGTAGTGGTGTTCCAGCTGGTTAGTTTGGCGATATAGCGTGGAATACCCAGAAGTAACCATTGTGAAGTTGAGATGGGCTACTACTGTTTTGACGGCGTGGATATAGATGAGCATGTTGGTGACCCAGAAAAAAAGGAAAGGGGGTAAATACACGTAGAGAGTTTGGATTTAAGCCACGCCCACTTAGAACGAACAGGACTGATGGTGATGGCTTGGTAGGCACTCGGAGAGCGGTGGCACAGATGGAAAGGCCCCGGGTAACTCTGTGTGTGAACAAAGTGGCTTTACAACCAGCATCGTCTAGAAAATGTCGTACTCCAAAGGATGACATGACATCTGGTATCAACTTGAACATGATGGTCAAGACGTTGACCAAAGTCAGGTGTATGAATATGACATCAACGGGCTTCTTCAGGTGAGACTGAGTTATGAGAGTGCACATTTTTAACTTGAAGAGGACCGAGTTCCCCATGAGCCCAATACAGATCTGAGATATGAAGAAAAATTCCAAAATTGCATCACTTGCAAGCATTATCTTAATCCTGTTTTATGGCTTTCATTAGGTCAACCAGACTTCAAACAAAGCAAAATAGATTATACCCTGAAATTATAAATTATAGGGTCTGTTCAACTTTCCTGTATTTCAGACCCACATATGGCTCTCTCAGAACTGGATTACAAAGATTCTTGAGAATTTTTGAGTACAGAATTCAGTTTTATGAAGAGGATGTATTCAAATACTAACATTAATTCTAGTATATTACCTATGGCATGTTTGGCAAATTAAAAAAAAAGACAAATTTTAATTTGCATCTTTGAAGGCATTTTAAAGAACATTGATTTACTTGGCTGCACTGGGTCTTAGTTGTGGCACGTGGGATCTAGTTTCCTGACCAGGGATTGAACCCAGGCCCACTGCACTGGGAGCACAGAGTCTTAGCCACTGGACCACTAGGGAAGTCTCTAGAAGGCATTTTTGGTACATATATTCAATAGAATTCTTTTTGTGTGCATGCTAAGTAGCTTCAGTCGAGTCCGACTCTTTGCCACCCCATGAACTGTAGCCCACCAGGTTTCTCTGTCCTTGGAATTCTGCAGGCAAGAATACTGGAATGGGCTGCTCATGCCCTACTCCAGGGGATCTTCCCTACCCAGGGATCAAACCAGTGTCTCTTTGTCTTTTGCATTGCAGGTGGGTTCTTTACCACCAGAGCCACCTGGGAAGCCCCAATAGAATACTACTCAGTCATGAAAAAGAATTGCAGCAACCTGGGTGGACCTAGAGAAATAAGTGAAGTAAGTGAGAAAGAGAAAGACAAATACCACGTGACATCACTTACCTGTGGAATCTAAAACATGCAAAATCCAATCTATCTATGAAACATACACCAACTCAGAGACATAGAGAACAGCTTGTAGTTGCCAAGGGCTGGGGGAGAGGAATGGATTGGGGGTTTGAGATTAGCAAAAAGAAACTGCTATATATGGATGGATAAACAACAAGGTCCTACTGGATAGCACAGGAAACTATATTCAATATTCCGGGCTAAACCATAATGGAAAAGAACACAAAAAAGAATATTTAAAAGATGATATGGGGAATGCATATGAGAGACAATGGTAAGACAGAAAAGCTATATACAGACTGGTTCCAATTTGGGAGAAATTGCTCATAGAAATAGAAAAAAACAGAGGTATAGTGAGCGTTTCTCTGCTAAAAAGATTCCCTCCAGGAAGTGGGATTCAAGAATTATTTTAACTCTCTTAAACAGAAAGTTTTTTCTGTTTTTAATTGACCAAATATAATGAATGTGCTATCCACAGGGACTTCCCTGGTGGTCTAGTGGTTAAAGAACTTCACCTTCCAGTGCAGGAGGTGGGGGTTTGATCCCTGATCAGGGAGCTAAAAGCCCACGTGCCTAACAGCCAAACAAACCCAAAGTATAAAACCGAAGCAATGTCATAACAAGTTCAGTGAAGCCTTTAAGAATGGTCCACACACACAAAAAAAAATCTTAAAAAAATAAAACATATGCACAAATCTATATAATATTTCTTGAAAAAAGAAAACAGTTTTTCCTAAGAGTATTGAATTGCATTTTGTATCTGAACCCATATGTTTCAATAGGCTGACATTTCTAGAGAATGTTACACTTCTAAAACCTAAAGAGAATCATATATATTTGAAGTTCATGTTTAGAATTTTAACTACATTATGTAATACTTCTAAGACAATTACCACTTAAAAATTCAACTCAGAGTCTTCCCTGGCATTCCAGTGGTTAACCCTCTGTGCTTTCCGTGTAGCGGGTTCAGGTTCAATCCCTGGTCCTGGAACTAATATCCTATATGCAGCGCTGCGTGGCTTCCCACTCCCAATACGAATCATCTCATATAGAATTTTCCAAGTGGACAATTTGCCTCATGTTGCCTTTGTCCCATAGGACAACTGCATTTTTCAGTGACATTTTCTGTTCTTTATAGTAAGCACTACAGAGTTTTGGCATCTAATGGGTAATGGCCATGGATGCTGCTAAACATTTTACAATATAAGGGTCTGTTCCCACAACATGAACTTTTTCTTTTAGCCTTAAATAGCAGTCATACTGTGGCTGATAAAACCCAAACTAATCAATATTCCATATGTACTGCTGACTACAAAATATCTCCAATCCATATCTTCTTGTAAACAATTTTATGTGTTTGTTACAAAACCAGAATTAGCTTACAGATAGAGTGTAAGAATGGTATGACCTCCATTAAGGCTGACATTCAATTCACAAGATTATTACCTTATCCATGTTTCTTGGAATTTGGAGTTTCATGATTTCCGGTTTCCTGGGCTTTGTAATAAAGTAAGAAAAAAATCAGAAAGAATTTTTTATCACTATCTTTAATCATTAGCAGAATCTATACATGTTAAAAAGGAAACTGATAGAATCATCAGCTTCATTTTTAGAATTTTTAAAACTGACATACAAGTTTACTGGAAGCAAAGTCAGTATAAAAATCATCTGAATTTCTGTATTCCAGTAGGATAATTGTTTTAAAATGAAATTTAAGGAATGATACATCTCAAAGCATAAAAATTTCCTGAACCCGGGAATTAACATATATTTAATAGAAAATATGTAAAGCCTCTAAGATAAATGATGTTATTGAGCATTTTTAAATGAAAATGAGTGTACTGTAATTCAATTTGAGATAAAAACTTATATACATAAAAATAGAAAGATGCTGGGAAAAACAAAAGTAAAGATAAGATTATAAAACAGTAATTAAATGAAACTGAGAGGCATTGCATTATATCAAATGTAAATAAATATCAGTTAGGGTGTAGACAATAAAGAGAGCCAAAAAAGCATTACAAAAGAGGAGGTATTTGTCAAGTGAAATTGTTTGGAATTTTAAATAGCTTTCAAGAAACAAAAAGGTCAAAAGTACAATGTAGAAAGTATGATAGAGTTTTAAAAGGAAAATGAATTGTAGACAGTGAAAAAGTAATGAACAGCTGTTCATTATTTAAGAAATTTAAGAAACATTATTTACGAAATACTAAAAAAGGAAAAGAATAAAGTATAAAAAACAACATACCTGAAGGAAAAGAAATCGTGACAATATCATGAGAAAGAAGATAAATATATTCATATCAAGCAAAAAATTAGCAGATTATATCTGAGCAAATAATGAAGTCTCTGTAAGGAAGCTTGGGATTAGGAGTGAAACTACTGAAAAGATTTTTAGGGACTTCCCTGGTAGTCCAGTGGTTAAGACTCTGCGCTTCCCATTGCAGAGGGCTGGGTTTGATTCCTGGCAGTGGAACTAGGCTTCCGCCTCCTCCTCAAGAAAATTAAAAAAGGATTTTATACCTCTTTCTGGCTCTCAAACCGGAGTGTCTCAGATCCTTACTGAAAGCAACTGGCTTCCCCAAGAAGGTGAGGCATCTTGGAAAGGCCAGGTCTGACCCGCAAGGACAGTATATGAGGGATGGGATGGCAGAGCCTCTCCTCCCAGCGGGCCCCCTTGTCACCTGCTGTCTCCAGCACCCGTTTGTTGAGGTCATCCTGATGCACCCAAAGGGGCAGCAAGTTGCTCTCCCAGATGCAGAATGATTCTCCTGGTAAACTTATTAGGTTTATTGACAAGAAGGCAAAGGCATGATCTGGGGACGTACTTTTCCCAGGTTGATCTACATCATTAAGTAAAAGTAAGAATCTAGACAAGTGATCAAAGTTAGTTTCCACTCCCTGATGGAAATTCCCCCAGTACCTGATAAAAGCCTGCCTCAGAGTAGCATCTCAGAGGATATGTTCACTTTTCCAACTCAGCCTCCTCTTCTGAAGCTTGTTTTTTAAAACATCTTTTCGGACACAAAGCAATATAGAACATGGGCTTCCCCAGGAAGCTTTCCCCAGTGGTAAAGAACCCGCCTCCAATGCAGGAGACATAAGAGACCCGGGTTCGATCCCTGGATCGGGAAGAGCCCCCTGGAGGAGGGCATGGCAACCCACTCCAGTATTCTTGCCTGGAGAATCCCATGGACAGTGACGCCTGGCAGGCCACCATCCATGGGGTCCCAAAGAATCAGACACGACTGAGCTGACTTAGCACAGGAGCACAATATATAACACCGAGTCAATGTAAGGTGTGATGACTTGAAGCAGGTATATATTGCAAAGCGATTATCATAATAAAAGTTGGTTAACATCTCAAGACTTCACATAATTACCATCATTTTCTGTGTGATAAGATTATATTTAAGATCAGCTCGCTTAGCGGCTTTCAAGTGAACAATACAGTATTGTTAAGCATACTTTACTAGCTGTCCCTTAGATTCCTCCAAGCTGTTTATCTTAGAACTGGAGATGCATGGCCTTTGACTAAGATCTCTCCATTCCCCCCACACCCCAGCCCCTGACAGCTGCCCTTCTGCTGTTTCTATGAGTTTGGATGTTTTAGGTATCACTTGTACGTGACATCATACAGCATTTTTTCTTCACTAACTCACACCGTTTAATGCTCTCAAGGTCCAGCCAAGGTCTTATAGGTTTCTTTTTAAATTTTTCATATTTATTTTTGGCCATGTTGCATGTTGGAACTTAGTTCCCCAGTTAGGGATGGCGTGAGCCCCCTGCAGTGGAAGCTCGGAGTGTTAACCACTGGTGGTGGTATTCAGTCACTCAGTCGTGTCTGACTCTCTTCGACCCCATGGACTGCAGCCTGCTAGGCTCCTCTGTCCATGGGATTCTTCAGGCAAGAATACTGGAGTGGGTTACCATTTCCTTCTCCAGGAGATCTTCCTGGCCCAGGGATCAAACCCGAGTCTCCTGTACTGCAGGCAGACTCTATACCTTCTGAGCCACTTGGGAAGCCCCCAATATCTGAAGTAAACTGATGCAAAACTGGAATTTGGTTTTCTATCTGCTGAGAGGACAATTTAAAAAAAAAAATTGATCTGCACTTGATTGTTGTTCAGTCCCTAAGTCCCATCTGACTTTTTTTGATTCCACGGACTGTCACCTGCCAGGCTCCCCTGTCCATGGGATTTCCCTGGCAAGAATACTGGAGTAGGTTGCCACTTCCTTCTCTAGGGGATCTTCACTGACCCAGGGGTTGAACATGCATTTCCTGCACTGGCAGTGGAATTCTGAGGCACCAGGGTTTCTAAAAAACTTTTTCCTTACCTTTAAGTCATTTGCCTAAATAAATAAATAAAGATCTTGTGCCGTGTCAAAATAATTAGTTATGTTCTATGTTATCTTCATCATGTCTTTGGTTTTTAAGTAGATCTGGTCTTGATAGCATTAAAAGATCTACGTTTTCTCTTAGCTTCTGTATTTGCTACGAAATCTTTGTAATTTTGGTTAAATGGATAACTAAGCATTGTTTCCAACTGACCTATTTGACTAAATGTTTTAAAACCCTTTAATATTTTTTACAAACTTTTAAAACATTAAGTTAAATTCTAAACAAGGTCTTTTTGACTTTGGACTAACTTTAAGATATTCAGAGGCCCCTGAAATATCGCAAAGATTTGTTTTCTCTCCTTATCGAGAAAAAAGTTATTAAACTAACTAGGTATATTTGATATATTAAATTACATGGGAAGCATTGTCAAATAAGTAACATTAACAGTTTATTAACAATGTGTCTATAGAGATATGTTATAAGTGTCCCAGAAATTGTAGGAAATTCCTAGAAGTTGTATAGGTCCTGCCATGAAATTTTATCTGTCATCAAAATTAAGGCTCATACAAAAAGACTGAATTAGAATATCAAGAAAATATCCTGGGCTTCCCTGGTGGCACAGTGGATAAAAATCTGCTTGCCAATGAAGGAGACATGGGTTTGACCCCTGGTCTGGGAAGATCCCACATGCCATGGAGCAACTAAGTCCTTGAGCCACAACTACTGAAGCCTGTGCGCCGTAGAAACCCATGCTCTGCAACAAGTAAAGTCTCCACAATGAGAAGCCCAAGTACTGCAATTAAAGAGTAGCCCCTGTTTGCCACAACTAGGGAAAAGCCCTGGGAGCAATGAAGACTCAGCATAGTCAAAAGGAAATGGATAAACAGTTTTTAAAAAGAAAATACCTTAAATGACTTTTATGAAAATATATATACACAGTCACCCTTCTTAATTTGGGGTATCATATCCTTCAGACAACCTGATGAATATTCTTATAAAATGTTTTATCTATTTACATAAACTCAACATCATAAACATGATTTCATCAAGATGAGATATACCCCCTGATATAGGCCGAAAGATCTATAGGTTATCAAATCCCTGGATGCTGGATATAAAAAAAATTCTGTAATACAACATTTTTTGTAAAGGATTTCCTCATGAGATGGCTGGATGCATCACTGATTCGATGGACCTGAGTCTGAGTGAACTCCGGGAGTTGGTGATAGACAGGGAGGCCTGGTGTGCTGCGATTCATGGGGTCGCAAAGAGTCAGACATGACTGAGCGACTGAACTGAACTGAACTTCTCTATTTGATGCTTATAAAGACTCAGAAAGGA
Source organism: Aepyceros melampus (assembly GCA_006408695.1). Lineage (NCBI taxonomy): Eukaryota > Metazoa > Chordata > Mammalia > Artiodactyla > Bovidae > Aepyceros > Aepyceros melampus. Next base: position 135,517 of record SJXQ01005862.1, on the reverse strand, counting down.
ATGTCTTCAAGAGTAGAAATTCATCACCTCGGGCAATATTATGCAAAGAACCATTTATATAAGACTTTATAAGATGAAATTAGTGGAGGAGCTATGAACTGCCTTAAACTTTTTGAATAGTGTGGAAACATAGGTTAAAATTTTGAATTGTCCCTTGACCCCAAAAGCCATCTTTAGAAATCAATTCTATAACATAAGAGCACCTATACGCAGAGAAAGAACATGGAAAGATATTCCCTGAACTGTTATATGTAGTGGGGGGAAATAAAACCAACTGAATTCCAGGGAATAGTGGAGTAGTTGAAACCAACGTGGGAGAATCCACATCATGAAACTGAAAGGTCGTTGTTGAATTACGACACCGGGATTCTTGGCCTCCGGATGAGAAGAATTCAATCCGGGGCCAGAGACGAGGCTTGATCGCTCAGAGCTTTTGTGTAATGAAGTTTTATTAAAGTATAAAGGAGATAGAGAAAGCTTCTGACATAGGCATCAGAAGGGGGTAGAAAGAGTACCCGCCTGCTAGCCTTCAGCTGGATGTTATATAGTTACCAGCAGTCTGTTAACTTAGAATGGCACCAGGCCCCTCACCCATAAGATGTATTTTGGGATAACCTTGGCTCCAAATGGTTTATCTTGGGCCATAAAACGATTAACTTGAATCTTGAAGAAGGGCAGGTCACCATACAAAAAGTTTCATTTACATAGATTAGAGGAACAATATAGGAGTATAACATACTGGTTTATCAAGTAGGTTCTGAGCCCAAAAGGCGGAACCAACTTGAAGACAGAGTTTGGGGTGGATGCATAATACATTAGCATAGCTTAAGACAAACATTTCCATAAGAAAAAGGCATGGTTAACTTCAGGTGAAATCAGATGTCATTATGGCAACACAGAATTTTAAGAGAAACCTCCTTTTAAATTTGTATAGAGAAGGAAAAAATATCGTTAGTTTGTTTCCTCCTGCCACTTAAGAGAGATAAAATGTCTGACACTTGCAGGCTGTTTCCTTCGTTTGGAGACCCCTGGCCTTCCTGCCTGTTACCCTCTCAAAACGATCTCTGATTCTTTCATTGGGTTCTGTCTGTATGTGCTGATGTGTTTCATTAGGATGGGGTGACTTTGTCACACTGTTGGTGGAGCTGACCCTGTCATTTTGGGGTCCTCAGCTACTGGTCATCCTTCTTCTACTGAATCTTCACAATGTCATCTCATCTCCTGTCCCACGATACTGTCCAGAGATTCAGGGTCACCTGCATGATGAATCTCCTCTTGTCCAGGTAGGCTACTGTCTTGCTTCGGTCCTGTCTATGTGTTGGGACTTCAAGCCTGCAGTCACATTCCAGGGCAGCTGGACACTTGCATCTCCAGGTCTTGGCATGCCTGGTCCTGCTTCCAGGTAAATGTCTGATCGTTCAGATGATAAGAGTCTTTGGGTTTCTTGGTGTGATTTTTTGGATATGCAGATGACACCACCCTTATGGCAGAAAGTGAAGAGGAGCTAAAAAGCCTCTTGTTGAAAGTGAAAGAGGAGAGTGAAAAAGTTGGCTTAAAGCTCAACATGCAGAAAACGAAGATCATGGCATCTGGCCCCATCACTTCATGGGAAATAGATGGGGAAACAGTGGAAACAGTGTCAGACTTTGTTTTTTTTGGGCTCCAAAATCACTGCAGATGGTGACTGCAGCCATGAAATTAAAAGACGCTTACTCCTTGGAAGAAAAGTTATGACCAACCTAGATAGTATATTCAAAAGCAGAGACATTACTTTGCCGACTAAGGTCTGTCTAGTCAAGGCTATGGTTTTTCCTGTGGTCATGTATGGATGTGAGAGTTGGACTGTGAAGAAGGCTGAGCACCGAAGAATTGATGCTTTTGAACTGTGGTGTTGGAGAAGACTCTTGAGAGTCCCTTGGACTGCAAGGAGATCCAACCAGTCCATTCTGAGGGAGATCAACCCTGGGATTTCTTTGGAAGGAATGATGCTAAAACTGAAGCTCCAGTACTTTGGGCACCTTATGCAAAGAGTTGACTCATTGGAAAAGACCCTGATGCTGGGAGGGACTGGGGGCAGGAGGAGAAGGGGACGACCAAGGATGAGATGGCTGGATGGCATCATGGACTCAATGGACGTGAGTCTGAGTAAACTCCGGGAGTTGGTGATGGACAGGGAGGCCCGGCGTGCTGCGATTCATGGGGTCACAAAGTCGGACACGACTGTGCGACTGAACTGCACTGAACTGATGGGAAGGGGCAATGCATATGTCTCCTTCGTCATTGCCAGCATCCTAGATGGCTGGATTCATGTCTAGCCCATATAGACACCCAGGGAATATTGTGATAAACAAAGGAATGTTGCCACACTCTCCATTATTCTTCAAGATCAAACTATTTTCTCTTGTGTAATTGTCTTTCATTTGAAAAAGATTTTTTTTTTTTTTTTGCCTAGCCACTAGCATGCTAAAACCTTAACAGGCATAATGTCCAGCAACAATATTTCAGTTAAAAAAAAAAAACTTTTAATAGGCAAAGCGTGGATAAAATAGGGCAATTATGAATGGCTGGGTTTTTGGACTGGTGAATATCAATCGGATGCAATTAAAAAAAAAAAATAACACAGGTGGGACTTGCCTGGCAGTCCAGTGGCTAAGACAATGCGCCCAATGCCAGGGGCCTGGGTTTGATCCCTGGTCAGGGACCATCATCCCACATGCACCAACTAAAGGTCCCAAGAGCCACAACTGAGGTCCAGTGTAACCAAAATAGATATTTTTTTTTTTAAAGGAAAACCCGCCATTTGGAACAATTTGGGAAACTGAGGATTATTATGCTTTTTGAGATAAGTCAAACAGAGAAAGGCAAGCCACATGATCTCATTTATATGTGGAATCTAAAAAAGCCTAATTCAGGATAAATATCCAATGGTGTTGCTTATATGTGGTGTCAAAGAAAGTGGTACAAATGAACTTGTTTACAAAATAGAAACAGAATCACAGATGTGGGAGATTGGATTGATATATACTCAATGCTGTATATGAAAGAGATAACTAATAAGGACCTACTTATAGCACAGGGAACTCTACTCAGTACTCTGTAATGGCCTATATGGGAAAAGAATCTAAAAAGAGTATATTTATGCATAGGTATAACTGAATCACCTTGCCGTACACCTGAAACAAACACAACATAATTTCAATAAACATTTAAAAACAATAAAAGATACCATAATTTTAATGAAAATTAAGAAAGCCTGACTCCTAGAAACAGACAGCAGAATGTGATTGTCAGGGGCTGGACAACGGGGGAAATTGAGAGATCTTGGTCAAAGGACACAAACTGCCATTTATAAAACAAATAATTTCTGGGACTCTAGTCAATAGCCTGGTTACTATCAGTTCAGTCAGTTCAGTCGCTCAGTCATGTCGGACTCTGCAACCCCACGAATTGCAGCACGCCAGGCCTCTCTGTCCATCACCAACTCCCGGAGTTCACTCAGACTCACGTCCATCAAGTTGGTGATGCCATCCAGCCATCTCATCCTCTGTCGTCCCCTTCTCCTGTCCCCAATCCCTCCCAGCATCAGAGTCTTTTCCAATGAGTCAACTCTTTGCATGAGGTGGCCAAAGTACTGGTTACTATAGTTAACACTAATTAACAATACTGCATTGTATACTTGAGAGTTACCGGGAGTGTAGCTCTTGAATGTTCTACACACAGAGAGAGACACAGGCACACAGGTAATTATGTGAGATGACTGAGACATTGACTTTATTATGGTAGTCATTTTGCAGTATCAGTTGAGCAACAATTCGAAGGTTAGGGGCTCTGATGCCCGCACAGTTGAAACTCCAGGGAGCCCTCTGTATTTGTGTTCTTGGATCAGTGAACTCAGTCGACCGTGGATCGTGTATCACTACAGTACATATTTAATGGGGAAAATGATCCACCTTCAAGTGGATCCGCTCATTTGCAAACCCATGTAGTTCAGCGTATCAAATCACCACATTATACTCCTTAAACTTACACAGTGTTACATGTCAACTCTATCTCAACAAAGCTGCGGGAAAAGTTAACAATAAAAGCAGGAGGCATAATATATGTGGAATTTAGAAAGATGGTAACGATGACCCTATATATGAGACGCGAAAGAGACACAGATGTAAAGAACAGACTTTTGGACTCTGTGGGAGAAGGCGAGGATGGGATGATTTGAGAGAATAGCATTGAAACATGTATATTATCATATGTGAACTAGATCGCCAGTTCAGGTTCGATGCATGAGACAGGGTGCTCAGGGCTGGTGCACTGGGAGGACCCAGAAGGATGGGATGGGAAGGGAGGTGGGAGGGAGGTTCAGGATGGGGAACACATGTACACCCATGGCTGATTCATGTCAATGTATGGCAAAAAACACTACAATATGGTAAAGTAATTAGCCTCCAGTTAAAATTAATTAATTAATTTTTAAAAAAAGCAGGAGGCATAAAAGGCTAAAGAGGGAAAGTGAACCGTGATTTCTGAGGAGCTGCTCTGAGATCAGAGTTGAACAAGCCCTGGGGGAATTTCCATCAGCGAAGTGAAAACTGACTTTGATCACGTCTCTCGATTCTGAAGTGCATGACGTAGATCTACTGGGAAAATGTCCGTCCCCAGATGGTGCCTTTGCCTCCTCGTCAATAAACCTAATAAGTTTACCGTGAGAATCACTTTGCATCTGGGAGAGCAATTTGCCACCCCTCTGGGTGCGTCAGGATGACCCCAGCAAACACGGTGCTGGAGACAGCAGGTGATAAGGGGATCCACGGGGAGGAGAAGCCCTGCTACTTGGTCTCCCATATACACTCTTTGTGGGTCAGACCCAGCCTGTCCAAGATGCTCCCACCTTCTTGGGGAATCTGACTGCTTTCCTTAAGGATCTGAGACTCTCAGCCTCAAGAAAGGGACAGTGGTATGGAGACCTTTCCAGTATTCCCTTTCCCCATCCAAAACTTCCTTATGGACTCTGCCACTTTTTTCAGACTTAACCTTCAGTTAATTTTCTGTTCAATAGAAGTGCGTTTTATCTTCTTTCTTCTAATATGCCCCCAATTCTCTTTTCTATTGCTTTGCTTTCTTCATTCTTTCATTTCTTTTACTCATTAGTATCACTTATAGCTCTCCAATATGTTTCACTGTCCCTCTTTTTGTTTCCATTTAAAACCGTATCACATTTTCTTTATTGTATTTTGACTTTCAGTGTATTATTAGCAACTCTTTGAAAATTCCCCATGGTCCGTGTATCAGCTAATACCACCCTTTATTTATGTTTCCTTTTGTCTCTTCTTTATTCTCTACATTTGGGTTGTGCTTCGTCATTCAGTCGTGCCTCTGTCCCTGGAATTCTCCAGGCAAGAATACTGGAGTGGGTTGCCATTTCCTTCCTCTAGGAGATCTTCCCAAACCCAGGGATCGAACCCACATCTTCCGTGTCTCCTGCATTTGCAGACAGGTTCTTTACTGAACCAGGGAGGAAGCCCATTCTCTATATTTAGTTATTATAAATTTACATGTGATAAAATTTGCCTCTTAGTTTCCTTTTCCAGCCACCAGTATGTCTCACTTTTGTTTTCCTATGTTAAGATTTTATTTTTAATAGATAATACCTTTTGTTATTGTATTTTTATGGATAATACTATTTATCTCAAATTGTTTTACATCATTTTCAATTAAAATGCTTTAATCACACGTAGACAGATATATACCATTGTTTTCTCTTAGAGGTTTTACATATTTCTAATCATACATTAACTCCTAGATTTAACAGATTTTATGCTATATTAATAGCACTTTAAATTGCACTTAAAAACTATTTTTATGCTAGCACATAGAAATCCAAAAAAATTTTTTTACTGACTTTGCTTTCAGTAATCCTGACACTCTTAAATAGTCCAGTAATTCAACCAATGATTCTATTGGTTTCCTTCTTTGAATTTATGTATTGTCAATGACAAAAAGTCTTCCTTCTTCACTTTCTTTCTTTACAGTAAAGGCCATGAAATCTGAAAAAATGAGGAATAGAAGGAGTGAGAGAAAATATTTTTACTTAGTGCCGATCTCAAATGTAAAGCTTTTCATATGTAACCTGAATTAGGAGTCTTGTCATTGTTGATGCTTTTGTCAGGGTAAGAGTATTCCTTTTCATTGTTATACCTAAATATTTCTATCATAAATATATGTTGAATATCTTAAATTTTATCATATGATCTTCTGCATATATTAAGGTGATTGTCTACTTTTGTTTTCGCCTACTAGTTTGGGTAATCATGCAGATGAAATTTCAACTGTTCAGCTTATCTTTTATGTTCAGATAAACCTTTGGTTAAGTGCTTGATGTTTTTATGCACTGTAAATATAATTTTACAGTTATTCTGTAACTTTTTTTTTAAGTTTTTGCTTATGAAACAGAGTTGGCATTGTCTTTTTCATACTTTGTTATTTTTTCCCTCCAAAGTTATGTTAAGCCCATAATATGATTGATGGAATATTCTGTTATTCTCCCCTTAGCAGTGGTTCATAGATGTTATTTATATCTGCTGTGTTTGGCACACTTCAACATCAAACATTCTTTGATATATCTTCTGGATGAATTTTTCCTACTGATCAGTGTTATCATGAGGAACTTTATATACTTATGTCTTTTTATTATTTCAATATATTTTGGGGGGGTAAGTTAAAGTCTTCTGGAGTTTTGTCCCCCAATCTCTTAAATTTCCAAATTTATTGACATAGATAATGATGTCGTTGTTGTTCAGCTGCTAAGTCACACTAGGCTATTTGAGACCTCCTAGACTGCAGCACGCCAGGCTTCCCTGTCCTTCACCATCTCCCAGAGCTTACTCAAACTCATGTCCATCGAGTCGGTGATGCCATCCAACCATCTCTTCCTCTGTCACCCTCTTCTCCTTTGGCTTTCAATCTTTCTCAGCATCAGGGTCTTTTCCAGTGAGTTGGCTTGATAATTGTAGTATCATGTTATTTTTATAATATTTGTCAACTTCTCCATCCTAGCAACAGTTTTTAATTCTAATATTATTTGTGAATTCTCGCTTTTTTAGAAACCTAATTCTATATCAGAGATTCTCGAGAATTCCTGGGATTGAGGGTCTGGAAGTGACACACCTTGGCCGGAAATACAGAAGAGTGAAACATTTCTCCCCTTTACCTTGACGTGAACTGTCAGTCCTTATACCCTTTCACAGCCTCCATTATGCATAACTTCACAATATAGCTGATTTTATTTTAAACTGGTTGACCCCATTATAGTGCATAAAACATCAGTCTCACAATGTTTCCAAGTGAAGTGATTTGGGGACTTTTCTTCATAGTTCAAATTAGTATCGGGTTCATGGGGAACTCACTGCTCTTCATGCCTTGTGTGTATATCTTCTTAGATAAAAACCCCCTGAAAAGACCCATAGATTTGATCTGTATGCATCTGACCTCGGTCAATGCTTTGACCATCTTGTTCAAGTTGATACCAGACATTGTGTCATCCTTCGGAGTAAAACATTTTCTGGATGATGTTGGTTGTAAGGCCACTTTGTACATATATAGAGTTACCCGGGGTCTTTCCATCTGTACCACTGCCCTCCTGAGTGGGTACCAAGCCGCCACCATCAGTCCTGTTCACTCGAGGTGGGCGTGGCTTAGATCTCACCTCTCTGGGTGCATTTCCTCCTCTTTCCTTTTCTTCTGGATCACCAACATGCTCATCTATACTACATCACTGAACCTGTAGAAGCCGACCGCAATGTCACGATTGTTGGTTTGGAGTATTCGACACTATACTGGCAAATGAATGAGTTGAGACAGAATCATTCGGTTGCATTTGGAAGTGTCATAATAATTCGAGATCTCCTCTTTGTGATCCTCATGATGTGGTCCAGTCTCTACACCGTGAATCTCCTCTACAAACACCGCCAAAGGGCCCAGCACATTCACAGCCCCAGCCTCTCTCCCCAGTCATCTCCTGAAATCAAAGCCACCCACACTATTCTTTTGCTGGTAAGTTGCTTTGTTTTCTTCCATTGCTCAAAGAACTTCATTGTCTTCTATTTGTTTCATAAACCTGAGAAAAATTCAAGACTGAAGAGAATTACTGGGATATTTTCATCCTGCTATCCAACCATCTGGCCTTTTGTGCTGCTGAAAAACAGAAAGATTACTTCCAGATTGACTTATTCCCTCTCCAGCTGAGAATCTTTTCCTGAAAGATATTCAATAGGTGGTCTCATATCCACAACTTCCTGTGACAACCAAAGAGTCTCTATAATTTACAGAAGGAAGAAAAAACGTGCTGTGTGGCTCTTGAACTCTGAAATGGGCCTGAGTATGAATTGAGACAAGTTCTCCACTGAAAAATACATACAGATTGGAAGTCTTATAATGAAAAAGAGCACATCAATATGAAATTAATAATTTCCATACTGAATACTTGTTTACAATATTTTGAGTTAAAATACGTTATACAATGTGATTAAAACTAACTTTATCTGCTTGGTTTTGCTCTATTGAAAATGTGGCTACTAACTCGCTCAACTAACTCTGGGAATTCAGTAAGTCCCCTACATACAAAACCTGCAGGTTGTGAACTCTCAAAGATGTGGACGTTGTTTGCAATCACATAAGTGGGTTAACGTAGCTGGAGTACACTGTCTTCTTCACGCATTCTCTGTGCTTGTGTTTTGCGTCCTTTACTGGACAGTACTACGTAGAGTTCTGTGGTACCGTACCTTTATTTCAAGCCAGATCTACAAGAGGATGACTTCATTGAACTCCCTGGTGTGCAACGAGGAGCTTACTAATGAAACTGATGAAGACCTGATGGAATCAGAAGGCCGGAGAAAGGACAACGAGAGATAAGAGGAAGAAGAACTCACTGAAGAACCGAAGAGATTCACGATGCAGGAAAGGGCAAGGGGATTTTCTTCATTCCAAGAGGCACTGTTCGTGTTTTGAAGCACAGGATCTGAACGGAGAATGGTACAGGGAGGTTGCGGCAGCCGTTTAGAATGCAATCCAGGACTGCCCTGTCATCTATGAGGAGAGAGAAAAAAAAGAGCTACGAACCAGACATCACTGGATCGTTTTTTCACGGGAGTAGATAAAACTGAATCCAGCAAGGAACCAGAATCTGTGCCATCAGTGTCAGGAGTGGGTGAATTTGTGGCTTGCCCGCTGTCTCCTATTGCTGATGACCCTTCAGCTCTGCCACCCCCACCACGTCTCTCCTCCGGTTAGTGATTCTTCTCTCCTGTTCACTCGGTGCCAGCCCCTGTATGCCAGCTGCTGTACTGCACTGCTGTACTTTTCGAGGTTCTCTAAAATTAAAAATGTTTTCTTTATTTTTAGTGTCTGTTTTTTTATGTATTATTTGTGTGAAAAGTATTATAGATTATGGCACAGTACTATATAGACAATTGCATTGTCGACTTAAAAAATAAAAATAGTCACCACCTAAAAGTTGACAGTTATGTTTTATTCAGTGGGAATTCTTAGGACTTCAAGCCTGGGAGGCAGCATCTCAAATGACCCTGAGAGAACTGCTCTGAGGAGGCAGGGGGACAACCCAGGTCATATAGACATTTTGCAACAAAGGGCAGGTAGTCAGAACATCAAATGATTATTGTTAATCAAGGAAAACCAGATATTCCAAGTGAAGGAATTCAGCACTTTTTTTATGCATGGGAAGACACAAGATGACCACATAACCTCATTACCACACTGATGTTTTAAGAAGGAAAGCTGAAACAGCCAAAGGGCCACCTAACAGGCTACACCTGGGAGCAGCTGTGATTTGATCAAATTTATTACCATGTACATTTACACCACATAATAGCAGTGTGTTGGGTTTCAATGTGTGTACTTTCTGCCCTGGAATGAGATTTATAAACTTTCCTCTTGGCTTTGAAAGGAAACAAAAAAAGGCTTTGTTAAAGGTCCTCTGCAAAGTCCTTCTCAAGAATATTAAGTGGCTCACATGGGCGTGTACAGCTATTCTTCAAATGTCACAGTCATGGCCGGGCATCCCTCATGCCTTCAGGCCTTAGACTTGCACTGTCTAGGATGGCAGCAGCCAGACACCAGTGGCTATTTAAATGGAAATTGATTTAAATTCAGTGAGCTTAAATAGTCACTTATGTTTTGGCGAACTCTGAATAAGATCTGTACCTGAGTTAACAGAATCTTATTAGAGTCAATTTCCTGGTTATTGGCAGTATGCTGGGGCTTCCCAGTGGCTCAGTGGTAAAAACAAAGACAAAAACCCCGCCTGCCAGTGCAGGAGATGCAAGTTCAATCTCTGGGTCGGGAAGATCCCCTGGAGAAGAAATGGAAACCCGCTCAGTATTCTTGCCTGGGACACCCTATGGACAAAGGAGCCTGGCGGGCTACAGTCCAGGGGGGCGGGTCGCAAAGAATCGGACAGGACTGAGCATGCTCGCAGGCACACAGTGCCAGGAAGGCTAAGACGGTATCCATGGCGGGGAACTGGGTGAAGGGTACATAGGAAAGCTCTGTGCTAATTTTTGCAACTTCTCGTGAGTCTTAAAGAACTGCAAACTAAAAAGTTACACCTCTCCCAAAAAAATCACGTCCGCAGGGGCACTAACCATGTTTCAAATGCTCAAAGGAACCACAGGGGCCTGATCGCTAAGATACTGGACAGCCTAGATGCAGAGTGTTTCTGGAGAGATGCTATTGGACGGCGCTGTCTGAAACTGGGCGTCCACTGGACCGGGTTCCCTCCCATTCCAGCTCTGGGGACACGGAGCCTTCGTTGGCCTCCTCGCGGCCCCACACCCCACCCTCACCCATCCGGATGCACGCTCTGATGTTGCAGCAGGTTGCTGGGATGCGCGAAGCCCTTGCCACAGAGACCACACTCGTAGGGCGTGTCTCCCGTGTGCAGCCTCTCGTGGACTGCGTGGTAGTTCAGGTCCTTGAAGTGCTTGGGGCAGAAGCGACAGGCGTGGGGACGCACGGGGCTGTGTACCCGGCGATGCTGTAGGAGCAGCGAGGGCCTGGAGAAGGCTTTGCCGCAGGCTTCGCAGGGGTAGGGCCGCTCGCCCGTGTGCGTGCGCCGGTGGATGGCCAGGTAGGACGACTGCTTGAAAGCCTTGCCACACGTGGTGCACCTGTAGGGCCGCTCCCCCGAATGCACGCGGCGGTGAGAGGCCAGCGCGTTGGACTGCTTGAAGGCCTTGGCGCACAGCGGGCACACGAAGGGCCGATCGCCCGTGTGCACGCGCTCGTGCACCGCAGGCTGTGACTGTGGGTGAAGCGCTTACCGCACACCCCGCACGCGTGCGGCTTGTCCACGCAGTGCTGCCGCCGGTGGAGAAGCAGGGCCGGCCCTGCTGCGAAGGCCTTGCCGCAGTCCGGGCAGGGGAAGGGCCGCGAGGGAGCGTGCAGCGGCTCGTGGCGGTGCAGCTCGTAATGGGTCTTGAAGCGCTTCGGGCAGGACTGGCAGGGGAAGGGACGCTCGCCCGTGTGGATGCGGCGGTGCTCCTGGGGACAGGGACGGCAGAGGAAGTGAGGACACGCATCTCTGCACGACACTCCTCTCCAGACAGATTCACCCCTAGTCCTCGTAGGTCTCCGGGAAAGAGACTAGGTGAAAGTACACATTTGCTGTGGTTTAGTCGCTGCATCACGCCCGACTCTTTTGCGACCCCATGGACTGTAGCCCGCACGCTCCTCTGTCCATGGGATTTCCCAGGCAAGCATACTGGAGTGGGGGTTGCCATTCCCTTCTCCAGGGGCTCTTTCCAACCCGGTTGAACTCATTCCTCCTGTTTGGCAGGTGAATTTCTTACCACTGAGCCATCAGGGAAGCCCATGAAGGTACACATACCAATTGTTTAAGCATTTTTTAAAACTACAAATCAAACTATCAAATAAAGTAAGTTCTTCCTTCTCCTGGGGCTTCCCTGGTGGCTCAGAGGTTAAAGTGTCTGCCTGGAATGAAGGAGATCCGGGTTCGACCCCTGGGTCGGGAAGATTCCCTGGAAAAGGAAAGAGGAGAAGGAAATGGCAACCCACTCCAGTACTCTTGCCTGGAGACTCCCATGGAGGGAGGAGCCTGCTAGGCTACAGTCCATGGGGTCACAAAGAGTCGGACACGACTGAGTGACTTCACTTTTTCACTTTCTTCCTTCTCCTTAACACATAGACCTTCACCATGATCTAGAAGCCTAGGTTCGAATTCACAATCTTTGGAATCCTCAGAATTGCACACTAGAACTTGGTGGCCCAGGTCAGCTGGCAGGGGCTTCCCAGCCTCAGGGGATATTGCACCCACAGATGGACAGCCCTGCCCAGATGCCCAAGCCTCCCTGCCTCCCTTCCAGGCTAGAGGGTTATGCCTGCTAGAGGGGGCAAAGTGCACCCTGAGGATGGTGGATCTGGAGACAGCCCTGGAAGCAGCCTTAGGGCTCCTTGGGCAAAGAATTTCAGGGTCCCTGGACTCAATGGACGTAAGTTTGAGCAAACTCCGGAAGATAGTGAAGGACGGGGAAGCCTGGCGTGCTGCAGTCCAGGGAGTCGCAGAGTCAGACGCGACTGAGCAGCTGAAGAATAGCTGGTTCAACGCCCTGCCCCGCCCCTTTCCCGC
>SJXQ01005862.1:111670-121935 GCA_006408695.1 Aepyceros melampus | reverse complement strand
GGTTACCCCCCCCCCCCCCCCCCACTGCAGCTGTCTCATCTGCAAAATGGGCAGATAACGGGACCTCCCTCCTGGAGCGGTGGTGATGCGAATCAAATGGGTTATGATTGAAATCCTGTCCCCTCACTCCATGCCTGCCCCTTCTGATGCCTTCATCTTCGAGGAAAAGGCAGCTTCTTTCCTTCCAAGTGCTCGGGGCAAAAACCTGCCACCTCTTTCTCACACACCTTCATCTAATCCCTTATTAAGCCTGTAGGCGCCAACTTAAAAATACATCCAGAATCGGACCACATCTTCACCACCTCCACAGACAGCACCCTCTTATGAGCCCAATCATCTCTTGCCCGTGCGGCGTGCTTAGTCGTGTCCGACTCTTTGTGACCCTATGGACCGTAGCCCGCCAGGCTTCTCTGTCCATGGAATTCTCCTGGCAAGAATACTGGAGTGGGTTGCCGTGCCCTCCTCCAAGGGATCTTCCTGATCCAGGGATCGAACTCGCGTCTCTTATGTCTTCTGCACTCGCAGGCGTGTTCTTTACCGCTGGTGCCACCTTGGAAGCCCCATCTCTTGCCCGGGTTACTGCAATTGTTTGCTCTCTGGGTTCCCTGCCTCAGACCCCAGTCCCCAGGTCTGTTCCCCATGCGGCCGCCAGAGGGCGCCTGTTAACACCTACGTGAGCTCACGTCGGTTCTCCGCTCAGGGCCCTCTCCTGGCTCCGCTCTAACTCCAGGAGCCCGAGTCCTCACCAAGACCCAGGAAGCCCTGCACCACCCGCCTGCGTTCCCCCTTTGACCTCATCTCTCGCTGTCTCCCCTAGGCTCACTAGGCTCTGGCCACACCCAAAGCCTCCTCAAGGGAGTTGGTGCCTGGAACCCTCTTCCTCTCCCTCACCTTGATCGGGTCTTTGGTCAAATGTCACTTCTCCCCGAGACCTTTCCTTCTCATCAAGCCAGGAGGTGATAGACCTGGGGATCAAACTCACAGCTGCTTGAACCTCTATGCAGACTGAGACCCAGCCCCTGGGGGTGGGGGGTAGGGTCTCACCTCTTCTTCTGGGTCCTCAGCATCCTCAGGGTGTGTCCTCAGGTGAGACGGATCGAACCCCAGACAGTCTGGGGGTTCTCCGGGACCCACTTCTCCATCTCCCGGCTTCATGAGGTGGAGTCTGTCCCTGATGCTGAAGTGAGGGTGAGGCAGGGCTGCTGCAGGTCAGCTCCTAGTGGTGAGGAGGCAAAGGGGGCTGAGGAAGAAAGAAGGCAGGTGACAGGGAGGGTTTTCTCCACGCCGCTGGTGTTGAAAGGGAGAACTCAGAGTTCTCATCTGCCTTGGCGGGGGGAGGAGGGGTGGCAAGGAAGGCCATGTCTCTCCAAGACCCTCCTCGGAACAACGGCAGACATTCCCACGGCCTCTGCCACCGACTACGCACTGTACTCTCCCTCGCCACAGCCCTGAAACCGGTGTCCTCGCCCAGCCTCCTCCCGGGCCTCCCTGCCTCCAGCCCTGAAACCGGTGTCCTCGCCCAGCCTCCTCCCGGGCCTCCCTGCCTCCAGCCCTGAAACCGGTGTCCTCGCCCAGCCTCCTCCCGGGCCTCCCTGCCTCCAGTCTCTCCTCTCCAGTCCATCTCGCATACGGCCCCAGGCAGCTCTTTCTACACCCGGAGCTGATCCTGCCCCTCTCCGGCTCACCACCCGCCCAGGGCTCCGCAGTACCGCGGGACGGCGTCAGGCCCCTCAGCCTGGCCGTCCAGGCCGCTCTGATATGTCCCCTGCATCCTCTCCAGCATCACTCTCGATACATTTGCCCGCGGACCTTACATTCCAACAGGCAGACCCTCCTTCTGCAAGTAAGTCCTTGACTCTTCCGTCAATGGGGCGTTTGCACCTGTTGTTCACCTACATCTCAGAGCCTCTGTTCTCTGTCAGAATTCAACTCCTGCCTCAAAGCACAGTTCAAACCTGCTACCTGCGCATCCATTCATCCGGACCCTCCCCATTCATACACGCAGAGGTCACTCCCAAACATTGCCCAAATTTCTCCAAACAATGTCTCTCCCAACCATTCATACCTCATCGGACACGCAATAAACTCGCCCACCCCAACTCCCACCTTCCAATAAACTCGTCCATCCACCGCCTGCTTTTTTTGACAAAGGTCTTCCAGGTCCCGCCCCCTTGACACGGTCTCCTGAAGGCCTCCCGGCTCCTCCTCCGCATGGACCCCCTTTCCCGCCCCCATTTTTTCTTGACCTCGGAGATAAGGGTCTCGTCTGCTGAATGGTCTACTGCCCTACCCCTCCGCTGAAAACGTGGTATGTCCTGGAGTGGTGGAAGAGAACGGGAATCGGGCGAGACCATTACCCGAGCGGGGCGGGGTGCGAAGTATAAAAGGAATCCCTTCAGCTAGGACTGAGCGGACCTCTGGCTCCCCCAGTGCCTTTCAGATTCGACCCGTGTCTTCCCAGACTTCGTCGCCTCACCTTTCGGTTCAGGTATATTGTGGATTCACAGGAGTCTGCACCCACAATAGGAATGGAGGCAGCGGCCCATCCCCCACCCGAATGCGCATGCGTAGTGCATTTCTGGTACAGGGGCTGGTTTTTATCAGGTTGACAAGGGGGATTTCTCTCCCTCTGTAACTTAACTAATCTCCACTGAACGTCAAACCACTGCTTCAGTCTCTCAAAAAGAAACGAGGAGGGCAGATATAGTGCTGAGTCGCTTTAGTCGTGTCCGACTCTGTGCGACCCCATAGACTGAAGCCCACCAGGCTCCCCCGTCCCTGGGATTCTCCAGGCAAGAACACTGCCATTTCCTTCTCCAATGCAGGAAAGTGGAAAAATGGAACTGAAGTCGCTCAGTCTTGTCCGACTCTTAGCGACCCCATGGACTGCAGCCTACCAGGCTCCTCTGTCCATGGGGTTTTGCAGGCAAGAGTACTGGAGTGGGGTGCCATTTCCTTCTCCACAACTCTGCTTAACATCAGCTAAATATAAGCACAGCATTCTCATTTTTCAAAACAGCCTTGGTGCGTTACTATTAGCCCCATTTTCCACATGAGGAAACTGAGCTCAGATAGAAGGAGCCTCAACAAATGCGTGACAGCCATATTGGTGGCCTGCTGTGTAGGACTCCATTCAGACATTCTTTGCTAAAATGAGAGCCATTGAAAGTGCAGGGGTGGAGGTTGAGCGGGGAACTACCCTCCTCTCTGCTGTGTGTCCTTAGGAAAATCACGGAACCTCTCTGATTTAATTTCCCCAGCTGGAAAGCCGTCAGGATAGCCACCTCCTTGAGTGTTTGGGGTGATCTCATAGGTAAACCACCTGGCACAATGTAGTAGAGGGCTAATTAAATACCGACACGGGGGCAGGCATAAGATTTTGATGAGGGAAGGCGGCCAACTGTGAAGAGAGTTCTGTACTATCTACACAGAGAAGAGTTACTGCCACCCTTTCTTTACTACAAAGAACACAGGCCCACAGTCTCAAATGGCCTTCTTCAGCAGACTGGGTTTCAAACCATATTTTTAGGGTTCTTCCCAGGTTCATGAGACCAAGCATGAGGGTGGGGCAAGGGGGTAGGACCCTGTGTATACCAACTCCTGCTTTAACTTCAGTAGTCATTTTGATGATGACAGGCAGTCTTCCAAACATATTGCATGTATTATTCCTTAAGTTATTCTTCAAACTTATCAGATGGATACTACTATTATTTCCATTTTACAGATGAGGAGAATGAGGCACTGGGCATTTAATAATCCTGCAAATAGCAATGAGTTCCACGGAACACCCTAAGTCTTCCTCTACCACCCCCACATTTGTGTGTCTTCTTGTTTGTTTGCTTTGTTCATACATTTTCTTTTAAAAGTTTTTTTACTTTTTAATTGGAGCACACATTCGTTTTCTAATGTAACACTTATGTCCCAATTCCTTATCACTTGAATTCCTGGTATCAGTTCCTCTTCTTTGTCCCCCAACTCTACTATGACTCCAACACTCCTCCCCTGTAACACCACAGCTCTCAAATTCTGAATCGCCTCCATTCGTTTAATCGACAAAATTTATGGAGTGTCCTCTCTGTGCCAGGCACCTTCTGGGCGCTGGAATTTTTCATGGTAAACAGCACAAGACCTCCCCCTAGTGGGGAAGATGAGCAATTAAAAGATAAATGATGAACAATATACTCTTTGATTCTGATAAAGTTTCTGTAAGAAATAATACAGGGAGATGGGATAGTTGCTGGTGGTGGGAAGAAGGCGGTGGCTACTTTAAATAGGGCTGTCCAGGGCATCCTCTCCTGGGAGGCCTGAAAGGCAAAGAGTTGGATGAGCAATCCAGATAAAGGGAATGGAAGGGGCAAACAATGAATTTAGGTGGTTCTGTTTTTGCAAAGGGATGGAGCCCGCTGTAGGTGAGGCAGGATGGCAAGTGATAAGAGATATGTCCGGACAGTTAGGAGTCAGGAAACTCCAGTTGCCTTTAACATCCCAATTCATCCTGTATATCAGCGCCAGTCAACAGAACTTTCTTTGATAATGAAAATGTTCTACATCATCAGTATCCAAAACAGTATTTGCAATGGAGTGAGTGTGGCTAAAGAACTGAATTTTTAATTATATTTCTCTGTAAGTTAGCCACATGCGGGTACTTGCTACGATACTGGACAATATAATGTACAGTGGGAGCCGCTCAGTCATGTCGAACTCTGTGACCCCATGGACTGTCACCTGCCAGGCTCCTCTGTCCATGGAATTCTCCAGGCAAGAATACTGGGGTGTATTCTCTTCCCCAGGGGATCTTCCCGCCCCGGGAAGGGGATCCAACCCGGGTCTCCTGCACTGCAGGCAGATTCTTCACCGTTTGAGCCACCAGTGAAGCCCATACAACTTCTGCCTACACCTCAACATCAAACTCTTCCTGTAACTACCCCCCTCAACCCCAAACATTCCAATGCTCCCTACAAGCCTCCACTCGTCTCTATAAGAATCCTGTAACAATCGCACAAACAACCCTATTCTCGTTTCTGTTCTTTTTACATATGAATTCGCTTAAACACTCCCACCCTCCTTAGTATCTCATAACGCCCCCAATTTCACACCCGATTCCCCATCAACTCTCCATCCCTCCGAGCATCTCAGTTAGTTCCTCGGGCTGCTATTCTATTTTCTCCCATGCCAACCCTTAAATCCCTTCATCTCACCCCCATCCACGTCTGCCCCAGGGTTGCCATGGCAACTCCTGTCTCTGATCTCTCTACCCGCAGTCCCCCGCAGCAACCCTCCGCGCACCTAGCCAGGCTCATCACTATGGAAACCGGAGCAGTCTCTCCACCCACTTCACGGTGAGATGTTCTGAGACCCAGACCCTTTAGACCCGAGAGAGCCAGAAGAAACTAGGGGGCCCCACAATGCTCAGCGAGCAAAGGGTTCCCCCGCCCCCTATTCTTCTGCTCCCATCCGACCCAGCGCCCTACGCCCGGCACCGCTTTAGTAAAACTCGGGGCTGCAGATTCTACTGCGCAGGCGCTCACGCTTAGCGGGAGGGGATGGGGGCGCTCAGCTTGCTGGGAGTTGTAGTTTTCTGGCTGTTACAGCGGAGACACCGGTGGCCAATGGGTGAGCCGGATAAAAAGAGTTACTGAAGCTGCGAATCGTCTGGCTGGCTCAAGGTCACCATAGCAACAACGAGCATGATGAAGCACTAGCCCTGCAAGCCAGGCTGCCATTTTTATTCTTTCATCTTTCTTGTTCAGGGCTCACTTTGTGCTGGACACTGTTCTAAGCGCTGGCGATACAGTGGGAAACAAAATGGAGCTTATGCTTTGACGGGGAAAGACGGACTATTAATAACAAGGAGGAACACACTGTTAGAACAAATCGCTAGAGCAAACGGTATTTTAATAGGTAATTGAGATGCTTTGGGAGAAGAGGGAATGCAGATTATGTGAGAACATCCGTACACACCCTAATTCATCTATTTCACAAAGCCCTGTGTGAGAGGTACCGTTGTCCCCATTCAGTAACAAACAGATTAAGCTACAGAAACAGAGATTAAGCAGTAGAAGGGCACATGGCAAAGAGTGGAGCTGGGATGTGAACCAAGACCAGTGCTGACCTGGTAGAGATGTGTGGCGCATTGCAGGCAGTGACAGTGCTTGTGAAAAATAGAGCAGAGAAAGGGGGTGGGATGGCTCTTTAAATGGACAGTGTAGGGATGGCTTTTAGAAGAAGGTGACATTTGAGCAGAGGCCTGAAGGGATTGCGCTGGGCCTGTAGAGCATATAGAGGTCCAAGAGTCACTGAACTTTAGAGTTTTCTCTTGCCTTCCCCAAGGGCAAACTGTTACACATGATGTTCCCTCTGCAGAGAATGCACTTCCCCTTTCTTACCCTGTCAAATGCATCCTTCAAGATCCAGTTCTCTGAAGAAACGTCTGCTCTGTCCTGTTTTGTTGACCATATGGCGCCCCACTCCAGTACTCTTGCCTGGAAAATCCCATGGATGGAGGAGCCTGATGGGCTGCAGTCCATGGGGTCGCTAAGAGTCGGACACAACTGAGCGACTTCACTTTCACTTTTCACTTTCCTGCATTGGAGAAGGAAATGGCAACCCACTCCAGTGTTCTTGCCTGGAGACTCCCAGGGACAGGGGAGCCTGGTGGGCTACCGTCTATGGGGTCGCACAGAGTCGGACACGACTGAAGCGACTTAGCAGCAGCAGCAGCAAACCTCTTCTTCCTCTACACTCACATCCAATCCATTTGTCACAAGAAAGGGGTAATTTTATTTCTGTACATCCAACTGAGCCATGGGTGTGTGTGGGTCCTTCACTCAGTCGTGTCCAATTGTTTGCGACCCCATGGACTGTAGCCCGCTAGGCTGCTCTGTCCATGGAATTCTCCAGGCAAGAGTACTGGAGTGGATTGCCATTCCCTTCTCCAAGGGGATCTTCCCAACCCAGGGATCGAACCTGGATCTTCTGCATTGCAGGCAGATTCTTTACTGTCTGAACCACCAGGGGAGCCCCATCAAGCCATGCCCTTGTGTGAAAAAAAATTTTTTGGGGTACGATTTTACCCCATCTCTTTTTAAAAAATTAATTTATTTTGCTGCATCAGGTCTTAGTTGCTGCACAAGGGATCTTCCTTGTGTCACGTGGATCTTTCACTGCAGGGCACCGACTCTTTAGTTGTGGTGTCTGGGCTTTAGTAGTTGTGGCGTCCGGGCTTAGCTTCTCCTTAGTATGTGGGATCTTAGTTCCCCCGAACAGGGATGGAATCCACATCACTGCATCGCAAAGCAGATTCTTAATAACTGGACCACCAGGGAGCACCCCCCCCATGAAAAACTGAATGGCTTCCCCCTGCTCCCAGAATAAAGACTCATCTTCTCCTGTCCCTCCTGTATGTTTAAGGTCCTGATGTCACTATCCACATCTCGCCCTTTCTCATACCCTGACCGTCTTCTACTAGCCCTTTTTCAGTTTACAGTACAGCTGAGCTCTTTCCCTCCTACGACTCTTTCTAACCCACATCCAAGAATCTAAGTATAAGACAGTTAAGTGGGGAGGTTTGGGACATTGATGTGCACTGGACTGCGGTGGGGTTTGCCTGCTCAGAATTCCTCCTGCCTCTTTTCTTGAACAACCCTCCCTCTTTGGAACTTCCCTAATGGTCCAGTGGCTAAGACTCCATGCTCCCAATGCAAGGGGCCGGGGTTCAATCCCTGGTCAGGGAACTAGATCCCACATGCTGCATGAAGACCCAGTACAGCCAAATAAATAATAAATATAAAAACCCTCCAAACTCCTCACTGTTTGTGATCCTGTACATTCTGTCTGCCCTGCTGTCTTATTACAGGAATAGGCATATGTCTAGGCTGACTGATCAGAGCAGTGATTCTCCAAGCATGGTCTTTAAACCAGGTGTGACAGCCTCATTAGACATGTAAATTCTCAGGCCTTACCTCAGACCTACTCAATCAGAAATTCAGGGTGATGTCTATGTCTTAGCAAGATCTCTGGGTAATCAATTTCCTGAGGCTTGCTCAAGTTTGAGCAACACATAAACAAGAGACAATGAAAGACAAAAACAATCAATGCTTATCGTTAAATAGCTTTGAAGTGTCATGGTTGTTACACAGCATTAACGTAACCATAGGTAACTGATACTGATACACTTGTGCATCCAATCAGTTTCTTCTTTGAGACTTGATACAGGGATGCTGATGGAAAGGGGATCAAAATCTGAGGATATGAGATTAGGGCTCCAAGTCACTATCTTTCTCAGCCAAAGGAGATAGCCTTCTTTCGAAAGAACCCATACACAAAAGGCAGAAGCACAGGGGAAAAACCTGACATTATTTGAGCTCCTGGATTCAGCTGCACTTGAAGCCTCTGATTTCCCAGTGGTGTGAATGGCTGGACCACCTTTTATATCAAACTCCTTTGTTGCTACTCAAAGTGTGCTCCACTGTCCAGCGGCAACCGCGTCACTGGAGAACCTTACGCAATCTTGGGGGCTTCCCTGGTGGCTCAGTGGTAAAGATTCTGCCTGCCAGTACAGGAGATGCCAGTTCCCTCCCTGGGTTGGGAAGATCCCCTGGAGAAGGAAATGGCAACCCACTCCAGTATTCTTGCCTGGGAAATCCAACGGACAGAGGAGCCTGGCCGGCTACAGTCCATGGGGGTGTTGAAAGAGTCAGACACGATTTAGCGACTAACCGACAATGAGAAAATATTGGGCCCCATTTCAGACTGACTGGTGATTCATCCATTCATAAAATTTGAGAAGTGCTGTGCTATTTCTGCCTGGATTCCTATCACCTGCAGGATAATTCTGCAGGAGAATCCCCCACACCACCTACAATAACAGAAACCTACTCCAACTGCCATTAAGTATTAACTTATCTTTATCCTACTTAGAAGGAGAAGGCGATGGCATCCCACTCCAGTACTCTTGCCTGGAAAATCCCATGGACACAGGAGCCTGGTAGGCTGCGGTCCATGGGTCGCTAAGAGTCGGACACAACTGAGTGACTTCTCTTTCACTTTTATGCACTGGAGAAGGAAATGGCAACCCACTCCAGTATTCTTACCTGGAGAATCCCAGGGACGGGGGAGCCTGGTGGGCTGCTATCTATGGGGTCACACAGAGTCGGACACGACTGAAGTGACTTAGCAGCAGTTAGCAGCATCCTACTTGGAAGCTTCCCAGTAGGCAGACTCCAGATACAGGTTTGTTTTTTCTCTTTCTTTCCTTTTGGCCACACAGTTTATGGGATTTTAGATCCTTGACCAGGGATTGAACCCGGGCCCTTGGTAGTGAGAGTGCAGAGTCCTAACCACTGGACCACCAGGGAATTCCCGAGATTTTCTTCCTCTCTTAGCTCTGTCGTCATCAATGATATCCTTCATTCTCACATTTTATTAAGAGGCTTGTAAGCAGCTTTAGGGAGAAGGCAATGGCAACCCACTCCAGTACTCTTGCCTGGAAAATCCCATGGATAGAGCCTGGTAGGCTGCAGTCCATGGGGTCGCTGAGTCGGACACGATTGAGCAACTTCACTTTCACTTTTCACTTTCATGCATTGGAGAAGGAAATGGCAACCCACTCCAGTACTCTTGCCTGGAGAATCCCAGGGTTGGGGAGCCTGCTGGGCTTCCGTCTATGGGGTTGCACAGAGTCGGACACGACTGAAGTGGCTTAGCAGCAGCAGTAGCAAGCAGCTCTAGGCCTAACTATCTCATTCCAGGGCTTCTCCTTAGGACTGAGAGAACTTTTAGAAGTCTCCTGCCCTAAGCAGACCTACTGGCCTGGATCAGGCCACACGCCCCATCTTAAATCAATCATTGGCATGGACTAGTCATTGGAGGAAAGCATACACGGATGTTGGCAAGCTGTCCCCATGGCATACTGGTCCAGGCAAGGGAGGACGGGGCCTGAGCTGCCATGGAGATGGATTCATTTTGGGGCCTCACATTTCATCACGCCCCTGTAGGGCCTGCTGATAGAAAAGAAAAAATGGAGAAACGCTGGACCTTTTCAACTGTCCTCTGGGTCTGGGCCTCCCACCCACCCCCAACAAGCCAAGAACTCAGCATGAAAACCAAAATAGTACTGTTTTATTCCAATCTTGAAGCGTCAGAGCCCAGACGGTTCCCCTCCCTCTGGAGAGCCCCAGCCCATCCCATCAGACCCCCAGGGCCCCCCTCTTATTCTGTCTTTCCGGGAATGACCAACCGGTAGGCGAAGGCAATCCAAAACTCCA
>SJXQ01005862.1:89714-108621 GCA_006408695.1 Aepyceros melampus | reverse complement strand
AACTGGGACTCCATTCATTCATTCATTGTTGCTGTTCTCGTTCAGTGGCCAAGTCGTGTCCCATTTTTTGCAACCCCACGGACTGTAGCACTCCAGGCTTCCCCGTCCTTCACTATTTCCTTGAGTTTGCTCTAATTCGTGTCCATTGAGTCTGTGATGCTATCCAACCATTCATTCATTAGTGCCTGCGTTTATCCCTTTGACCAGCAGGAGGCAGTGCAGGGGAATGGTTTAAAACCCAACTCCAGACTGTCTGGGGGCTTCCCAGGTGGAGCCGTGGTAAAGAATCCGCCTGCCAGTGCAGGAAATGCAAGAGATGGGGGTTTGATCCCTGGATGGGGAACAGCCCCTGGAGTAGGAAATGGCAAACCACTCCAGTATTCTTGCCTGGAAAATTCCATGGACAGAGGAGCCTGGCGGGCTACAGTCCATGGGATCACACAGAACGGGACACGATTGAGACACTGAGCACGCAGGCCAGATTGCCTGGATTTGCGATGCTGGCATTACCGTCTAAGAGCTGTGTGGTTTTTGCCCACTAGACAGTGTTTCTGAATGTCTGTTCCCCCTACTGGAAATTGGGTATTCATTCTTTCCTACACTCAAAGGCAGTCTAGGGTAGTGGTTCTCAAAGTGTAAGTCCTGGACCAGCAGCATCAGCATCACCAATTGGTTCCTTGAGAGAAATGCATATTCCCAGGCCCTCTGTGGCCCTGCTGAATCAGAAGTTCAGGGGGAGGGGCCCAGCAACCTGTCTTGACAGCTCTCCCAGGGTTTCCAGGGCTTCGCTGGTGGCTCAGTGGTATAAAAATATGCCTGCAATGCAGGACACATGGGTTTGATCTCTGGGTTGGGAAGATCCCCTGGAGGAGGGCATGGCAACCCACTCCAGTATTCTTGCCTGGAGAATCCCATGGACAGAGGAGCCTGGTGGGCTACAGCCCATGGGGTCACAAAGAGTCGGACACAACTGAAGTGACTGAGCAGGCATGCACGCACCCGGGGTTCCCATGCATGCTCAATCTGAGAGCCACTGGTCTAGAACTCAAGGGCATAAACTGTGGAGCCAATTTGCCTGGCTCTGAGTTCCCGCACCACCACTTTCTAACCTTGTGACTTAGGCTCTCTGTGCCTCAGCTTCCTCCTTAACCTCCTCGTTTCCCAAGTCCCCCTTCTGGGAAATGAGTCATTCTTTCATGCATGGATAGTCAGGTTTAGCACAGCGTCTGGAGCCAGATGGCCTGAGCTGAGACCTTGAAGCCCCCACTTCCTGGCTGTGTGTAGCTTCTGGCCACTTCCCTGATCTCTATCATTTGCAAAATGATGATGATGAGAGTGTGATTGGGCAGATGAAATGAATGGAAGTATTTAGAACATTGCAGGGCACAAATGGCTTTCCCTGGTGTCTCAGTGGTAAAAGAATCCGCCTGCCAATGCAGAAGATCCAGGTTCAGTCTCTGAGTCAGGAAGATCCACTGGAGAAGGAAATGGCAACTCACTCCAGTATTCTTTCCTGGGAAATCCCATGGACAGAGGAGGCTGGCCAGTAGTCCATGGGGTCGCAAAGAGTCGGACATGACTTAGTGACTGAGCATGCATGCACACAGCACTGACAAATATCACTATTATTCAACAATACTCACTCAATAACCAGTAAGTGCTCTTGAAGTGTTTCTTATTATCATAACTATCACCCATGCTTAAAGACCAGGTGCTCACAAAGGTCTTCTCTGAAAATCCCATCTAAGCCAACACCCATCTCTCTCCAGCCACTTCTGGCGGTGGCACTTACCCCCTGAAGCGTGTTACATTTTTATTTGCTGTTTCGCTTATTGCCTGTTTGCCCTCCCTAAGATGTCAGCATCACAAGGATACTGTTTCATTTCAATTTTGCAGCCCTTGGTGCTTTGAATGGCACCTGGCCTGAGCCACAGCTCAATACACCCCTAGTGAGTGAGTGAATGAATGCATGAATGTGTAGCGATTGCCGCTATCTCTGGAGTGGAAGTTCAGGGAATGCTGGTTTTGAATCCTAGTTTCGAATCACCATCCACTTTATAGCTCAGGCCCCAGCACTCAAGACTGACTCTTAGCTCCTCTGTTTCTTCACCCTCCAGATGCAATTCATCCCCTAGGGACTTCCCTGAGGGCCCAGTGGCTAAGACTCCTCGCTCCCAATGCAGGGGGCACGGGTTCGATCCCTGGTCAGGGAGCTAGATCCCAAGTGCTGCAACTAAGAGTTCACAGGCCGCAACTAAAGATTCTTCTGCATGCTGCAACTAAGACCTGGTGCAAGCAAATATATGTATTTTTAAAAATTCGACCCATCCCCAAATTCTAGCTGCAACCTTCAAAATAAGTCCAGGATCTGACCCCATCTCCCCACACCTATGGCCACTGGTCAAAACCATCACCATCTCCCACATGGATTATTGTAGCCACTTCCACTGGGCTCCCTGTCTCTCCCAGATCCCCACAGAGCTGCCAGGGGGCATTTTCAAGATCAGATCACCCCCTCCTCTGCTTGAAAACCTTTCCTAAAAATTCCGATCACACTTCAAGTCAAATCCAGAGTTCACCCCACAGCTATCTGGCTGGATGATCGGGCCCTTGGACCTCATCTCCTGTCCCTCTTGTCTGCCTTGGCCTCCGCCACTCTGGCCTCATTATTTTTGCAGGAAAGTCATTTAATGGGGTAGGGAGATTAGTGGCAATGAGCTTAGGTCCCTTCTACCAGGCGGCAGCTAGGCTGTTTCAGCCAGGCCCTGCAGAGCTGACCCATAGCCGAAGAATCAGGGTTGGAATATAATTTAAGCGTAGATCTCTCCACACACTATTCTGCCATAATCTGAACTCATCCCTCAAAACAGGTCAAAAAGCAATGCACAGTTCTCCACTTTCAAAGTAAAAGAAAAACAAACAAACAAACACCAAAACAATAACAACAACAAAAAAATTCTATATTAAAAAAAAAGCCTGCTGCTGCTAAGTTGCTTAAGTCATGTCCGACCCTGTGCGACCCCATAGACAGCAGCCCAGCAGGCTCCCCCATCCCTGGGATTCTCCGGCAAGGATACTAAAGCGGGCTGCCATGCCCTTCTCCAGGGGATCTTCCTGACCCAGGGATCCAACCCACATCTCTTATCTCTCCTACATTGGCAGGCAGGTCCTTTACCGCTAGCACCACCTGGGAAGCCCTTAAGAATACTGGGAGGACATAAATGTTCAGCCCACTGAAAGCCTCAAACTGAAAACAACTGAAACCACTAACAAGAGAATGCCTAAGCCTGGAGAATCTCAGGGACAGGGGAGCCTGGTGGGCTGCCGTCTCTGCGGTCGCACAGAGTCAGACACGACGGAAGCGACTTGGCGGCAGCAGCAGCAGCAGCAGCAGCAGCAGCAAGCACACTGCGCTATGTCTATATAGTGGCATGCTGCTGCTGCTGCTGCTGCTGCTGCTGCCGCCAAGTCGCTTCAGTCGTGTCCGCCTCTGTGCGACCGCAGAGACGGCAGCCCACCAGGCTCCCCCGTCCCTGGGATTCTCCAGGCAAGAACACTGGAGTGGGTTGCCATTGCCTTCTCCAATGCATGAAAGTGAAAAGGGAAAGTGAAGTCGCTCAGTCCAACTCAGCGACCCCATGGACTGCAGCCTACCAGGCTCCTTCGTCCTAGCAGAGTCCAAAAAGAACACAGAAATTGCCTTCCCCACCCTAAAATTATACATTCAGCATCTTAGAGGCATTCGATACATTTTATGGAAAAGCCTAGTCGGCTTACCACTGAATCAGTTATAGCACCACAATCACTTTTTTCAACCATCATTAATTTTTATACCTACGATTACTTTATGATTTAATTTATCTTAGCAGATGTTTCCATCTAGAGCAGCTCTGTTCAATACAGTAGCGATTTACATTTAAATGAAGACTTAAAAAGATGTAAAAATTAACTTGCTCAGTTACACTGGTCATATTTCACTGCTCAACAGCCGCGCAAGGTTAATGTCTATTCTGTGGGTCAAGGCCGACGGGACATGTCCATCAACACAGAAAATCTTATTCGATGGAGCTGGTATAGAAACCAACGTAAGATAAAAGTTGTCGGATGCTAACTAGACTTACTGAGGTGATCATTTCACAATATATACAAATATCAAAACCATTATGGGGGCTTCCCTGGTGGTCCAGGGGTTAAGAACCCACCTTGCAATGCAGGGGATGTAGGTTCGATCCCTGATCGGGGAACTAAAATCCCACATGTCGTGGAGCAACTAAGCCCAGTGCTGCAACTTCTGAGCCCGACACACTCTGGAGTCTGGGCGCCACCACCAGAGAGTCATTGTTCCCAAAGGAAGATCTTGCATGCCACAGCTAAGACCACACATAGCCAAGTAAATAAATAAAAATAAGTAAATATTTTTAAAAACCCTTATGTTGTATACCTGAAACTAACAGAATGTTATATGTCAATTACATCTCAAAAAAAAAGAAAAAAAAAAAGGATAAATGACAAGGTCCTACTGTGTAGCACGGGCTTCCTGGGTGGCTCAGACGGTAAAGAGTCCTCTTGCAATGCAGGAGACCTGGGTTAGAGCCCTGGGTTGGGAAGATCCCCTGGAGGAGGGCATGGCAACCCACTCCAGTATTCTTGTCTGGAGAATCCCCATGGACAGAGGAGCCTGGTGGGCTGCAGTCCAGGGGATTGCAGAGTCAGACAGGACTGAGCGACTAAGCACAGCACTATATCGCACAGGAAACTATATTCAAAATCCTGTGACAAACCATAATGGAAATAATGCAAAAAAGAATGTATATGCATGTACAACTGAATCACTTTGCTGTACAGCAGAAAGTAACACAGCACTGCAAATCAACTATACTTCTGTTACAAAATAGAAATGAAAATATTAATAGATATAATGGGTTAAAGAAAACCCAGGACGACCTTACATGTTTCCATTGTATTAAGTAAGTTCTTATCTTTTTCTCCTTGTAAAAAGAATAAGAGAAAAACAAACAGAGCAAAGGGCTTCCCAGGTGGCACTAGAGGTAAAGAACCCGCTTGCCAATGCTGGAGATGTAAGAGATGTCGGTTTGATACCTGGGTCAAGGGATCCCCTGGAGAGGGGCACGGCAACCCACTCCAGTATTCTCGTCTGGAGAATCTCATGGATAGTAAAGCCTGGTGGGCTACCAGTCCATGGGGTGGCAAAGAGTCGGGCATGACTGAAGAGAAGCAACTTAACACACACGTGCAAAGTGCTGGGAAGAACTATCTCCACAGTTCTGCGGCATTAACTCTCTCAACCCCTACAACAATCCTGAACAACAGGGCCTGTTATTACCATCCCATTTTTCACATGGGGAAACTGAGGCACGGAGCGGTTCAGTTGCTTGTCTGGGGTCACACAGGTAGTAAGCAGCAGAGCTGGGATTTGAACTCAGGCACTTTTGGGCCCAGGGTCCATGCTTCTGACCACTAGACCCTTCACAAAAGTGCTCGGGCCTGCCTGCCAGGCTTCCAGGGTGAGGTGCACAGTGGATGGTGGGGCACAAGCAGGAATGGAGCAGCTGGGGGAGGAGCAGCTTGGAGGATGCGAATGAGTGTGGGTACCGTCTCAGACCCACAGATCGGTGGCCCTGGGATGCAACACCCATAGACCAGATTCCACATCAGAATGTGATGTGAATATCGGAAACCATACCACTTAACCACCCCCCCACATCTTCCTGTATTCAGGCACACAGCCTCCTTTTTCACAGGTACAGAATAACAGAATAACATGTGGACAGTGTCCAGACTGTCCCCACCCCCCAAAAAAGATGAAGGAATAAAAATAATAGCTAAATAGCCAAATCATATAGAGCTTCCAACTTTATGGGCACTGTTCCTTACACACACACACACACACACACACACACACCTACAAAAGTGTTAGTTGCTCACTCATGTTCGACTCTTTGCAACCCCATGGACTGTAGCCCGCCAGGCTCCTTGATCCATGAGATTCTCCAGGCAAGAATACTGGAGTGGGCAGCCATTCCTTTCTCCAGGGGAATCTTCCTGATCCAGGGATCAAACCCAGGTCTCCCCCATTGCAGGCAGATTCTTTACGGTCTGAGCCACCAGACCTAAACCAAGGCCCCAAACCCTATGAAGTAGTATCTTTGATTATCTCCATTCTACAGATGAACAAACAAAGGTTCAAAGAGGTTGTGTATTAATAACTTGTGTTCACAACTTACTGGATGTTCCCCAGCCAGGAAATGGTACAGCTAGAATGTATATCACATTTTTAGTGTACGTCCACATAAAAGCAAATTTCTAGCTGTTACTATATCACCCCCCAAATGACTAGCCTAATGTAAAAAACAGGACACAGAGAAGATTTGCTTTGGGAGCCAACAAGAGGCAGAAAGGCTGAGACTGAGCCGTGAGAGACCAGGGCAACCACAGACCAGGGGGTGCACGAGCCCCAGACTCAGACAGGGCTCTGGGACACCCTCGGTGAAACGGCTCTATAAGCCTATGCTTGTCTTTTTTACCCGCCAGCCAGCCAAGTGGTTGGAGTTTTCTCAGGGGGATTTGAGCGGCCCAGAGGAAGAACAAAAGATGCTAACGTCTGGTAGGTCCCAGCATACAAAGCAAGATGCAGAAAAGTGGGTGTGATGTGCTGCCTTGCTGGGGGAGGGGTGAGGGGAAAGAAGATTAAAAATAAACACATGCAAATGTTATCTGTGCAGAGAGCGGTGCCGTTCTGTACAGAAGCCACTAGCCGCATGGGGCTACTGAAATTTCCGTTTGTGTAATTCAGTGAAGAATTCAAGGGACTTCCCTGGCAGCCCAGTGGTTAAGACTGCACACCTCCACTCCAGCGGGGCATGGGTTTGTTCCTTGGTGGGGGAACTAAGGTCCTGCAAGTCACAACTTAAAAATCCGGCACAGCACAGCCAAATAAAATAAAATAATTCAGTTCCTCAGTCAGACTGGCCATATTTCCATATTTCAAGCTCAATAGCCACATGAGCTAGCCTACTGGACAGCAAGACACAAATCATTTCTAGCATCACAGAAAGTTCTGCTGGACAGCACTGGGCTATAAAACAGAAAGATACAAATGATGGATAAGCCACTGAATACTCTAGCAGCCTCTGGGAGGAGCCCCGAGGGACAGGATATGTCAAGCGGACTTGTCACTACATACCCTTCCTACCTTTCGAATCTAGGACCATGTGACCATCCTACGTATTCAAAACACCAGTATTTAATTTTTTTTTTTTTTTTAAAGGAAGAGCCCTTTCACTAGTCTGTGTCTTGGTTTTCTGGAACTTCTTCATTTCTTTCAAAAGTATTAAGGCAAGTCGACATATAATCCTGCAATCCCACTCCTGGGCATATATCCAAAGAAAACTCTTAATTTGAAGAGATACATTACCCTTAAGTTCACAGCAGCACTATTCACAAGAGCCAAGACATGGAAGCAACCTAAATGTCCATGGACAGAAGATGAATGGACAAAGAAGATGTGGGGGGTGTGTGTGTGTGTGTGTGTGTGTGTATGTGTGTGTGTGTGTGTAATGGGCTTCCCAGGTGGCACCAGTGGTAAAGAACCTGCCTGCCAATGCAGGAGACATAATATACCCAGGTTTAATCCCTGGGTTGGGAAGATCCCCTGGAGGAGGGCACAGCAACCCACTCCAGCGTTCTTGACTGCAGAATCCCATGGATAGAGGAGCCTGATGGGCTACAGTCCATAGGGTGGGAAAGAGTCAGACACGACAAAGTGACTTGGTGCACACACACACACACACACACACTCTGGAACACTACTCAGCCATGAAAAAGAAGGAAGCAACGCCATTTGTAGCGTCATAGATGGACCTAGAGATTATCATCCGAAGTGAAGTAAGCCAGACAGAGAAATACAAATGTATGATAATGCTTATATGTGGAATCTGAAAAAAGTATACAAATGAACTTATTCACAAAACAGACATAAACTCAAAGACTTAGAAACCAAAAGGTTTATGGCTACCAAAGGGCAAAGGCAGGGGGAGGGATAAACTAAGAGTTTGGGATGAACATATACACACTGTGCTGGGATGTGCTTAGTCGCTCAGTCATGTCTGACTCTGCGACACCATGGACTGTAGCCCACCAGGCTCCTCTGTCCATGGGACTCTCCAGGTGAGAATACGGGAGTGGGTTGCCACGCTCTCCTCCAGGAACATATGCACATTACTATATATAATAGATAAGCACCAAAGTTGAGTATAGCACGGGGAACTAAACTCAACATTTTGTAATAACCTATAAGGAAAAGGAATAGATGTATACATATGCATAACAGAATCACTTTGCTGTATACTTGAAACTAACACAACACTGCAAATCAACTATACTTCAATCGAAAAAATTAAGGCAGGCAAGCCACAGACCCAGGACCAACCTCAGTTTAGGCTGGATTTCATGACAGCCTCCAAACTGGGAGCTAGAAGGATGATCCACTGACTTTGTAGCCTTTCCAATGTGAACATGCTGCTTCTTGCAGAGGTGACCCTACACAGGGTATTTCCAGGGAAGAGCTGGAACTGACAGAGGGGCAGGAACCTCATTTTCAAACTGAGGAATATACAGCATGTCCTTGGATCCAGACTGTGTGGGTCTGAAGTCCAGCTCTTTCGCTAAGTAGCTGTGTGACTTTCAGCCAGTTTGTTGCCCTCTCTGTGCTTCAGTTTCCTTATTTGCAAAATGAAAATGAGAACGGTGGACTCCTTCCTTGTAGTGTGCTAGTGAGATTTGAAACAAATTACTATTTATAAAGCACTTAGGGTAGTGCCTGGAACATAGTAAGTGCCTGATAAATGTTAGTGAAATTATCAATATTACGTGTGGATAGAGGCCTGGGTGTGAAAGGGGGCTTGTTACTGGGCACGAGGTGGAGATGGGAAGCATGCCTGGACTTGATTCTAGAGTGAGTTTGTTACTGGGAAGGGTTAATTTTGACTCCTTGCTGTTTCTATGGATTTAACCCTCATTTTTTTTTTTTCTGTTTTTGTTGTTATGATCATACATGATGGCCTGCCTCAGAGAACCCTGCCCCCTCTGTCTGACCCTTAAGCTAAAGTGCTTTTGTTTAGCTCACAGGGAGATAATCTGACCCTACCCACCCATGAATGATTGTAAAGAAAAACTAACCATTCCCCTGCCTGAGACTGGCTATTCTAGGAGGTATTTTCAAGAATTAAATGGTCTTTTTAACTTGTTTTCTCATTTCCCACCATCTCCTATCCATAAAAGAACCTGGCATCCAGGCCCTGAGAATGTTACTGAGCCCAAGCTCACTCTGCTTGCTGCACAATAGGCCAATGAATCTGAGAGATGAGATGAGGTGTTGAGGCAAGGAAGAGACTTTAATTGGGGAGCTGACAGACCAAGAAGATGGCAGGCTAGCACCTCAAAATAACCATCTTATTGGGGTCTGGATGCCAGGTTGTTTTATAGATAAGAGAGAAAAAGGCAATGAGGAACTGAAGTCAAAAGGCAGAATAGAGTGGGAGATGCAGTGGGGAAGTAAAGTGAAAGGGTCTTCAGTCTTGCAAAACATCTCCAAGGGAATGTCCAGCCTTCAGAAGAGGTGTGTTACTCTCTTCTATTCACAAGTGGGCAAGGACAAACTGTCTCTCCAGGAGTTGAACTAATGAATCTGAGAGATGAGATGAGGTGTTGAGGCAAGGAAGAGACTTTAATTGGGGAGCTGACAGACCAAGAAGATGGCAGGCTAGCACCTCAAAATAACCATCTTATTGGGGTCTGGATGCCAGGTTGTTTTATAGATAAGAGAGAAAAAGGCAATGAGGAACTGAAGTCAAAAGGCAGAATAGAGTGGGAGATGCAGTGGGGAAGTAAAGTGAAAGGGTCTTCAGTCTTGCAAAACATCTCCAAGGGAATGTCCAGCCTTCAGAAGAGGTGTGTTACTCTCTTCTATTCACAAGTGGGCAAGGACAAACTGTCTCTCCAGGAGTTGAACAAAGGCACTTTAGTTTACAGTCAAGCAGAAGGGCAGGGTCCTCCAGGCAAGCCATTGAGTATGATTATAATAAAAAAAGCAAGTCAAAGAAACAATTTCCAACATGGAGCAGAATTGGCTTCCTCTGGGCAACAAGAAGATGGTTATTTTGAGACGTTAGTCTGCCATCTTCTCAGCCAGCTGGCTTTCTGCATAAAGTCATATTCCTTCCTTCAACACCTTGGCCCTTGGATTTATTGGCCTCTCATGCAGCGAGCAGAGTGAGCTTGGAGTTGGTAACAGGTTCACACCTCATCTTTATCCTGAGTTGGGACCTCTTCCATGCATGAAACCACAGCCAGAAGGAGAAAGGAGAAACCAATTTTCTCTCCTCCCTCCTTCTCTTCCTCCCTCCCTTCCTTCCTTCTGTCCCTTCAAGTCCTTCCTGGCTCTGAAGTCAGATTAAACCAGAGGAAAGATTCCTCACAGAGGAGCAGTATTCTCACCGTTCTTCCAGCACCTGGATCTCCCCCTAGCCTCAGAGCCTCTGCAATGACTGTTCCCTCTGCCTAGAATCCACTTCCCTCAAAGACAAAATGATTGGCGGGGGGTGTCCCCTCTCTCCAGTCTGTCTCCTCAGCTTTACCATCATGTCCTCATAGAAGCCTTCCCTGACCACTCACATTAAAAAGCACCCTTACAATGGTCCCTGTCCACACTCTTGCCCTATTCTCCTTTAGGATTCTTTCCCTACCCCTCCAACCCCATTCATCTCAGTATGTCATGGTGTACCCTGTCTACTAAGATGTGATCTGGTTGACCGGGGTGTTTTTACTTTGTGAACACTCATCAAATTCCATACTTATCATTTGCACATTTTCTATTTGTGTAGTTCAGTTAAAAAAATTTTTTTAATAGCACCGTCCATCACTCTGGATACTTTTCTACCTAGCCCCAACTCTGCTGACCTGATATCACATTGGACACGCCTGTCTGTGGTTTCTCCCGCAACCACTGTGCGGTAATAGTAGCCAGTCGCCACAAGTGGCTATTTAAATTTCAATTCACAAAAACGAAGTAATATTTAAAAATTGGGTTCCTCAGTCCGACTGGCTACATGACAAGCACCCAGCAACCACATGTGGCTGCGGGGCTACCATAGTGGGCGGCGTGGGATCACAAGGCATTCCCATCCTGGCAGAAAGTTCTGCTGCAGGGCACGGCCCTAGAGGATGAGTTCTCTGAGGGACTGTGTGTCTTGCTGGCAGCTGCCTCTCACTCCCATCGAATGCCTCCATAAGTGCTGAATGAATGCGGAAAGGAATGAATGAAAGGCGAGAATGCATGAATGGGAGGATGGATGGATAGATGAACGAAAGACTCGCGAGACTTGGGCGTGGCTCTCCCCCGTATCCCCATCCCTCTCCCGCCTCTCGCGAGACCCCCACCTTGGCCTCAGGGTCGGTGCGGAAGAGCCCTTCGAGCACGTGCAG
The DNA here is from genome assembly GCA_006408695.1 of Aepyceros melampus. Taxonomy (NCBI): domain Eukaryota; kingdom Metazoa; phylum Chordata; class Mammalia; order Artiodactyla; family Bovidae; genus Aepyceros; species Aepyceros melampus. The sequence goes on along the minus strand of SJXQ01005862.1, from coordinate 97,119 downwards.
GGCGTCCAGGACGCCGTGGTCGCGGCCCTTGCAGTAGGAGAGCAGGCGGCGCACGTCGGCCGGGGCCACGAACTGCTTGGAGATCTTGTTGGTGGTGCGCACAGGTAGGCAGGCGTTGGCCAGCAGGTGGCCTGGGCGGAAGTAGTAGGCGAACTCGAGCGGGCAGGCCGGGTGCGAGTGGGTCAGCTGGCACTCCGTCACCACGAGGCGGTCCCGCAGCGGACTCAGCTTGACGATGATGAAGGCCGGGCAGCCAGGCTGGGGGGGCCTGCGGAAGGAAGGATCACGGCTGCCAGTCACATCACCCCACTGCCCGCCCTCTTCTGCCTTCTCTCTCTCTCCTTTACTCTTAGTTTTTAACATTAAGAATTGTTTCAAGGTGGGGGAGGGATCCATTCATTATGAGTTCCGGATTAAAACATACACACTACTAAAATAAAATAAACACACTACTATACATAAACTAGATGACCAACAAGGACCTACTGCAGGGACCTATACTCAATACCCTGTCATAACCCGCAATGGAAAAGAATCTAAAAGAAAGAATATATGTCTTAACTGAATTGCTTTGCTGCACACCTGGAACTGACACATTGTTAATCAACTCTCTTTGAATAAAATTGTTTTAAAAAGAATTGTTTTGAGCATAGAGAAGAGTAGAGAGCCTTAAGAATATGCTGGCTCAGGTCTCTGGGCCTCAGTTTCCTCTTAAAAGGGAGGTAACAATCATCACACATTTCTCATAGGGTTGTTGTGAGGATTAAAAGAGTTGCTACCTGGAAAACAGTGTCTGGAACATGGGGGAGGGCTGTATGTTTGCTAGAATTCTGTATTCACCACCCCCAGCTCTATTAAAAGTGAATGCATGGTTTCTCATACGTACCTTAATCAATCTGAAGAAATAAAGTGTCTCATATACTCCTGTATCCGCTTCTGACTTAGCAATAACAACATTGCAAGCTGAGGCCTTCTGTGAACTCTGTCCCAACTAAATCCCCTCCCTCCTTCTGTCCCCAGAGGTAGCCACTCCCCAAAGGGGGTACTGAGCATTCCCCCATGTGTTTTTATCTATTCATAAGCAATGGAAATGATGTTACAAGGTTTCAAAACTTTGTATACCTGAAAAGGTGCTCAAACTGATTAAGTATAAAAGGAACACAAAACCTCACGGTAAGATATACAGATCTGTATTATATAGAGATGTAGATACATATATGGTAGAATATTACTCAGCCATAAAAATAAAATAATGCCATTTGCAGCAATATGAATGTACTTAGAGACTACCAGACTAAGTGACGTTAAGTCAAAGACAAATATAGGATACTGCTTATACATGGAACTGAAAAAAATGACACAAATAAACTTACTCACAAAACAGACTCAAAGACATATAAAACAAACCTATGGCTACCAAAGGGGGAAGGGGGTGGGATAAATTAGAAGTTTGGGATTAAAATATACACACTTCTATATATAAAATGGGCTTCCCTGTTGGCTCAGTGGTAAAGAATCTGCCTGCAATGCAGGACACATGGGTTTGATCCCTGGGTTGGGAAGATCCCCTGGAGAAGGAAATGGCAACCTACTCCAGTATTCTTGCTTGGGAAATTCCATGCACAGAGGAGCCTGGTGGGCTATTGTCCATAGGGTCACAGAGAGTCAGACATAACTGAAGCAACTTTGCACGCACACATGCACTCAAGGATAGTCACATCTTAGTTGAAGGAGCCGTGCAAATGATATTGTACAGGGCAAACAGACTTCGCAAATATGATTAAATTCGGATTTGAGGTGAAGAGATGATAGCAGGTTATCCAGACGGGCCCAGTGGGATCACAAGGGTCCTTAAATAAAGGGGAAAAGGAAAGAGGAGCATCAAGGTCAGAGAAAGATTGAAAGATGCTATGCTGTTGGCTTTGAAAATGGAGGAAGAGGCTGCAAACCAAGGAATGGGGGTGGGCTCTAGAAGCTGCAAAAGGCAACGAAGCAGATTCTCCCCTGCAGCCTCCCAAAGAAGCACAACCCTGCAGACAACTTGCTTTAGCTCGCTGAGACCCGTGTTGGACTTCTGACCTTCAGCAGTGTAAGATCACACATCTGCATGATGTGTGTGGTAAGCCACGATGTTTGTGCTGATTTGTTACAGCAGCAACTGGAAACTAATACAAGCATCACACTCTGTATAACCTTTTGTAGCTTGCTTTTTCACTCAGCTCTCCAAGACTTTCTGTTTCATTGTTTGCTGCCTAATATTCCACTTCACAACTATGCCAGTTGTTAGGTTGTCTCCAGTTCTCCCTTGTTACAGACAACACGTGAGCTAACACTCCCTTATACATCTCTATGTGTGTGAGCAAAAGCCTGTCTCAAACAGTAGTTTTCAAACTGCAGGGCATGGCCCATCACCTGGGATCAACTTAGGGAAAGACATCCAGCACGGTGAAAAAGAGAATAAGGGAAAAGAAAATCAGAGTACAAAAAAAGAGAAAAAATCAGAGTATATATTTCTCTGATAATGTTTAAATTGACATCTGTTGTCCGAAAGGGGGACCGTGTTTCTCCATGGGGAGGTGAGATTGGCATTTTTTGGTAGATTTCACGTTTATAGAGCAGGGGTCAGCAAACTTACAGGTCCTGTTGCTATACCATAGATACAGCCAAGGTTGATATGTAACTGAATGGGTGTGTCTGTGTGTCAATAAAACTTTATTTACAATGATGAGCTGCAGGTTGCATTTGGCCCCAGGGCTCCTAGTCTGCCAACCCTTCTAACACAGACCATCTGGGGGTCTGGTAGAGTTAAGAAGGCTCCCTGGTGGTAAATGCCAGTAGCACACCCCAGCCCCTAAAATGCTCCCACATTCTTTCTAAACAGTCCTTGAGGAGGGTGATCCTTCTCAGGATCCAACCAAGAAACCTCCAGTCTAAATACTTGGAATTATACTCTGTTAAATCAGAGACAATTCTTTTTTTCCCTCTACGCACAAAGTAAAATCCAAGAGTTTCATACACTGGCGAAGGAAATGGCAACCCACCCCAGTGTTCTTGCCTGGAGAATCCCAGGGACTGGGGAGCCTGGTGGGCTGCCGTCTATGGGGTCACACAGAGTCGGACACGACTGAAGTGACTTAGCAGTAGTAGTAGTAAAAATCCACAAAAAGCATTTGAGACTTTTTGCTTAATTTAAAGTAACAGAAAAATGCAAATTTAGAAAAATATTCAGTGTACAAATCATTCTAAATAAAAGAAAAATGTGAAGCCGCTCTGAGGGGCTTCCCTGGTGGGTCAGATGGTGAAGAATCTGCCTGCAATGCGGGAGACCTGGGTTTGATCCCTGGATTGCAAAAATCCTTTGGAAGAGGGCATGGCAACCCATTCCAGTATTCTTGCCTGGAGAATCCTCATGGACCGAGGAGTCTAGTGGGCTACAGTCCATGGAGTTGGAGAGTCAGACACAACCGAGTGACTAAGCACAGCACACTGGAGCCGCCAGGATGGTATCAGATGAAGCTCAAAAGAATTTCCAACATGCAGTCATTTCTGATCTAACCAAATGACAAGTTCATGGAGTTCTACTCAGTACATTTGTCTAGAAAAATTCATGGGCTTTCTCTCTGGTCTGACATCTTTGGGCCTGGGTGTTTCAGTCCCTAGAACAAGCCCCAACTCCAGGGGAAGCCATGCGTCCAGAAGAATGGACGTACCAGAGAATGGCATGTGCCCTCTATGGGGTCCCAGTATGTCACACAATGGTCCATGGCAGCCTCAATGCCCCTTCTCTCCATCCAACTGGGGGAATAATACCACGAGCCCCTTTCAAAAGAATTTCCAACATGCAGTCATTTCTAATCTAACCAAATGACAAGTTCATGGAGTTCTACTCAGTACATTTGTCTAGAAAAATTCATGGGCTTTCTCTCTGGTCTGACGTCTTTGGGCCTGGGTGTTTCAGTCCCTAGAACAAGCCCCAACTCCAGGGGAAGCCATGCGTCCAGAAGAATGGACATACCAGAGAATGGCATGTGCCCTCTATGGGGTCCCAGTATGTCACACAATGGTCCATGGCAGCCTCAATGCCCCTTCTCTCCATCTAACTGGGGGAATAATACCACGAGCCCCTCACACTGTCAACTCCACACGGGCAGGAATTTTAGTCTGTTTTGTCTACTGCTGGATCCTCAACACCTAGAACCGCTCCAGCCCCTGGGAAGTGCTCAGTAAATATATGAGTGAAGGACTATATGCCACCGTCTGAACCCCAGGTACACCACTTACTACTCATCCCACCAAAATCACCCACCACCAAGTCCTCCCTGTCATGCCTTCTAAACTCCCAAACCGTTCATTCCCCACCCGCCCATTTCCATTGCAACCAACCTACCATAAGTTCTTTCCCTCTTCATGTAACATCCTTCTCCCTTCTTTTCATCCAGATAACTCCTACTCATCCTTCACAACTCAGAGCCAGCACCACCTCCTCCAGGAAGCCCTCCCTGACCATCCCTGGGCAGATTCCATCACAATATTGGCGTGATGATTTGTTTGATGCACATCGGCAATGAGTGCTCCCCACTGAAACCACAGCACCTAAGACACATACACCCTGCATGTGGCAGATGCTCGATATAAACCTCTTGATGAAACGAACAAATGCATGGTACCTAGGACCAAAATATCCTTAGGGTGTTAGCGCACTGAACTCTCACATTAATGATCCATGATTGAAATAAAGATGAGAGGGAAAAGAGGGAGATAGGATGGTAATTAAAAGCCTGGGTTTTGGGGTCAAATTGTGTGGGTCTAAATTCTGGTTTTCCCTCTTAGCAGCTGTGTTATTTTGGGAAAGTCTTTTAACCGCTCTGTGCCTCCAGTTTTCTCATCTGGAAATAGGGGCTAATAATAATACTGACCTTGCAGGGTCGTTGAGAGGACTCAGTGAGATGATTAAAATATATGGTGAGAAAGGGGGCTGACATATAATAAACAGTTAATTAAAAAGTAGCTGCTGTTTTCAAGCAGTCTTTCTTCTAAAAGTACCCTTCCTAGGACTTCCTGGTGGTCCAGTGGTTGGGACTCCGCACTTTTGCTGCCCAGGGTGCAGGTTCCATCCCTGGTTGGGGAACTAAGATCCTGCAAGTCTTGCCGTCAGAAAAACTACCGCTGCTGTGTTCTGCATTCCACTCACATGATTCTTCTGGATCTTTCAGGTTCTCAAGATCTTTGTGTTTTCAAAGGCTGGCGTGTGTTGGGAAAGGTTGGGAGTTCTGTTCTCAAGAAGGGAGTGCTGTGAGAGCTGGGAAAAGTGGGGGAGATACCCCAGTGGCGATTTGGGGGTCACTGTGCAACCTCCAGGAAGGATGGGCTAGAAAGATGGCCCTTGTGTGTGTTCCCTGGACCCTCAGCCCCAGCCACCTCTCTGGCCTCTGGCTTCCCGCTTCTAGTCCATCCCCTGTCAGGCCCCAGAGGGTCTTCCTACCCCCACAGCTGACCCTGCTCACAGCCCTGGGGAGCACCAGGATGAAGTCCCAGCTCTTGGACTCAGCCCTGCAGGTCTAGGCCTGACACCATTCCAGCCATGTCTCCTGGCCTTTCTCATGAACTCATTCCCCAGACTCTGTCCTTGGTCCCTGGACTGCAACACTGGAAAGGCCCTGCCTGAGCAGCTGGAAAGAATACAGGGGCTCAGAAGTGATGGGCCCCCACGTCCTCAGCTACCAGTTCATCAACCACCTCCAGTCCCAGGCTCCGCATCCTGGGACCATCCCACTGTCCTCCCAGTCACCAGGCCCAGCCCAAGGCACGGTGCTCGGCCCCTTGCTGGCCTGTCCCTCCCATCCCTCCTGCCCACTGGGTCCCTTGTAATGTGTAGAGGGACAGTGTCTGCATGTAGTATGTGCCATGTGTTTAAGTCACATACATACATAACACAAACATATAGAGAAAATACCATATACTGGTCACCTCTTCCAGGAAACCTCTGTCTTCCTCCTCTGTCCATGGGATTCTCCAGGCAAGAATACTGGAATAGGTTGCCCTGCTCTCCTCCAGGGGATCTTCCTGACCCAGGGATCGAACCAGCATCTCTTGCATTGCAGGTGGATTCTTTACCACTGAGCCAGCTGGGAAGCCCATTAATATATTACTTCTTCCATTTTCCTAGGGAGGTAACTGAGGCCCAGAAAGGGGATGTCACGAGCTCAGCGTCATGAGCTGATGAGCAGTGGAGCCAGGGTGAGCCCCAGGCTGCCAGCTTCCTGCTCTGTGCACGTGACTCCTGTAACAGTTCTTATGTATTGAGCTGCCCGGTGTTCCAGGCACTGGAAAGCCGCCTTCCTGCTCACAAGAACCTTACAACAGCCCTTTCCATAGATGAGAAACAGGCTTGGAGATGTGAAGTTAGCCGCCCAGAGAGACCCACCCAGGAAGCAGTGGAGCCGGTCTCAAGCAGCTTATAGGCAGAGCCTGTGTTCTTAAGCGAACCCCTCTGTCCCTGGCTCCCCACCCAAGGTTCTCCAACTCACACAGACAGGGGCCAGACAGACAAAGGAAGTGGCAAAGGAGGAGGTGGCAGAGAGTGGTGGGGTCTGGGGCAAACCTGAGTGCCAAAGCCCTATCTGATTGGGGTGGCTGCCTGCCACACGGGAACAAGGTCTTAGCCTCCTCCCGAGTTGCAAGGGAAGTTGGAAACCCAACATTGTATGGGGAATGTGCAGGGTTTAAAATTAGGGTAAGTTAAAATACCTCTGGCCACTTGGCTGGGTCTCCTAGTCCTTTAGGATTCCTCAAGCCCTCTGAAGCATTACAGTTAGAGGGAACTATTATCTGTGAGCTTGTTCATATCATGTCACTCTTCTGTCCCTTTTGAAAGCAGAAGGGCTGGGAATTTGTCTGTCTTGCTGACCACCCCCCCCACCTCCCCCCAAGGGAAATAGCCCTAGCTTCTGGCAGGGGACCTGGCCCTGTATTTACTGAATGCATGAATTTTTTTTTTTTTTGGCTATTTTTGTCCTGTGGCTTTCTCTGCAGCTAGCCTCTTCCTAGGTGTTCTAAATCTGGGCTCTCACCTGTTTTTCTGGCTGGCTGGTGTTTTTGGTGCCATGTCTCCATGTTTTTGGAATTTTCTTTTTTAATGTCTCTTGGGTGTGTGTGTCTGTCTCGCTCTGTGCCTCTCCACGGGTCTCATAAAATCTCTACGTGGAGGCCACACTTTGCAAGTGGCTCTCCATCCCTCCAGCAAACTGCCTGTCTCAGGAAACTTCCCTCCTTGACCCTTCTAGTCTCTCTTCAAGGTTTAGCGGTTTCTGTTGCCATCTCTCCCCTCCCGGTCTCCCGGGTGCGGGCTCGCTGTTTCCCCCTCCCCCGGGACGCACACCACCCCCCGCCAGCCCCCAGCCCGGCT
>SJXQ01005862.1:66889-89005 GCA_006408695.1 Aepyceros melampus | reverse complement strand
CGCCTGCCTCTTCAGAGCTGACGCCTCTCTCCAGGTGGGGCCGGGGGCGGGGGCGGGGAGCGGGGTGTACCGGTTAATCTCCAGCCCATCTTTGGCCTCCTCCCACGCCCAGCTATATTCCTGGGACAGTTGGAACCTGCCAGGCTGATCTTTTAACTCCAGTTCTGGTCTCTTCCTCCATAGACATACGTGATCCCTAGTACAGTTGCGGTCCCTCTCCCAAAATATGACTGTTAAAACTCAGTCGTGGACCCCTTCCCGAATGTGTTCCCAGCTTCCAGGTAGGATTTCCTCCCCTTCCGGATGTGCCTTCTGCACTTGGCGGTAACCTCTAGAGCCTCCGGTCACCTAGAACGCCCTCTTTCATGTGCCTATACGGGGCTGTAACGCACATCCAGCTGCGACCCCCCCACCCCCGCCCTCCGCGGCCCATCTAAAGATGCTCGATCTCCGGATGTGCTCCGCACCTCCAGTCATGGATCGCTCATCCCCAGTCTTATTCTTCATGCACCTGTGGCTTTCTCTTCCCTACATGTGTCTCATACTAGGCGGCTGTTGCCCCTCTCCCAGATGGGGCCCCCAGGGGTTGCCACATGCAGCTGTGCCCCTACTTCCAAGAGATGTTCTCGTATCCAGACGTCCTCCCCACATCGAGTATAGCCCCTTCACGTACAGGTGTGTGCCCCATTCACTTATGGCCAATTCTCTAAAGTGTCACCAATATTCATCTGCGGTCCCCATCTGCCCCGATGCACCGCGCGGCCCAGTTGTGGCCCTCTCCTCCCACGTCCAGCTATCATCCTCCCCCAGATTCGCGTCCTCGCCCTAGACGGGGCCGTCGTCGTTAGACTGGCTGCATAGCCCCCGAAGCTCCCCCACGTCCGGCTGCGCCTCCCCCACTTTTGGAGCCACTCCCAGCCGGCTCCAGGCTCCACAACCCCTCCCAGCCCTGCCAGCCGCGGCACCTCCCATCCCGGCTGTCCCACCCAGCTGTGCCTCTCCCCTCCCCCAGATGTGCACCCTTCCCGCCCCTCCCCACTCACCTACCCGCCCCGGAGCGGCGTCCACCTCCCACAATGCCCCGCGCCGCGGCCCGGCCCGGCCCTTGCTCCCGGGATGCCCCGCGCGGCCTCCCGCCTCTCTTCCCGCCGTGCCTCGCGCGGCGTCTCCCACCGAATCTCCGTTTTCCCGCTGGTCACTCCTCAATCCAGAGCAACAGTAGCTCGGGGCTGTTTCCCAGCGTGCTCTGCGGGAGGGCTCGCCCCACTTCATCCCCCTTCCAGGGAGTCTCACGACCGGGAGACTACAACTCCCAGCGCCCACCTCGCGACGGCGGCTCGGACGTCGCGCGGCCCCGCCCCTCGACTTGGCCCCGCCCCCCCGCCGAAGTCTGCGCGCGAGTCGGTGGCGCGAATTTGGGACTGCAGGGTTGCTCCGGGCGAGACGCTCAGGACAGCGGCGCGCGGGCCTGGCGCGAGGCAAGTGGCACCAGCCTTGCGGGGCTTCAGGGCTGTTGAACAGCGCGCGTGTCGGCAACTCGGGGCTCCAGCTTTCGCCGAGTAGGTCGGCTGCAAAGGAGAGGACTTGGGGGCAGGCTGATGTGGCCGGGAGCGCGCTGCGGAGGGGAGTGCGCGGGCTGCGGGCCGCCGGAGGAGGTGGGACGGCGTCCGTCAGAGGTTCGGGATCAGGTAGAAGGTAGACGAAGACCGAAAACTGCACAGGACTGGAACTGAAGAGAGGCCTGGAGGGACGGGACTACCTGAAAGGGGCGTGGTTATATAGGGATGAGGGGGCGGGGAAAGGCTCTAGGTGGGCGGGGTCATCCGGAAGTTGGAAGGGCCTGGGAGGCAGGGCCACCTGGAAGGGGGTGGGTCTAGGGGAAAGTTTAATAGTGGGCGGGGCCAGGGAAAGGTTGAAGGAGAAGGGTCAGCTTTAATGGGAGAGCCCAGGGAGATGGAGGTGGGGCGGGGCAAGTCAGTGGTAAGATGTAGGCCTAAAGCAAAGGCTTTTTGAAAGGTCGAGAACCTTCTGAACTGGGAGGTCTGGCCTTGTGTATGCCTGATGAGGGGGCGGAGTCAGGGGAAGAGACGTGAAGATGTGGGGTCCGGGGGAGGGGAGCTGAAAGGTCTGGTCTTATTGTGGGCTTCTCAGGTGGCGCTAGTGGTAAAGAACCTGCCTGCCAATGCAGGGGACTTGAAAGACACAGCTTCGATCCTTGGGTCTGGAAGATCGATCCTCTGTTGGAGGGCATTGCAACCCACTCCAGTATTCTTGCCAGGAAAATCCCTACGGTCCATAGGGTCGCAAAAACTCTGAAACGACTTAGTACACACGGCACTGCGCTTATTATTGCCCAGGATGGTGGAGGGAGGGCTAGAAGAGCTTGGAGAGGGAAGAGAGAAGGATCTTGAGCTGGTCTTAATGGATCTGAGATGTTGGTTAGATATCCAGGTAGAGATATCAACATAGAACACTAGCAATATGAGTCCTTGAATTTTTTTTTTTATATTTATTTACGGACAACAAGGTGAGGGTGTGTTATGAAGAATTTCAATGGAGCAAGGAGTCAGATGTTTCTAATCCTGCTGATGGGCCAAGATGAGGAACAGGAGGTGACTTCCGGAATTAGCAACCCAGAGTTCCTCTATTACCTTGATGAGAAGGGCCAGCTGAGGGATGTGGAGAAACTTGAAGGTTCAAGCAGGGATGGGAGGAGAGACTAGAGATGATGCCTTGGGACAGTTCTTTCTATGACGTCTCTGAAAATTGAGCTGGTCTTATTGGATCTGAGATGTTGGTTAGATATCCAGGTAGAGATATCAACATAGAACACTAGCAATATGAGTCCTTGAATTTTTTTTTTTTATATTTATTTACGGACAACAAGGTGAGGGTGTGTTATGAAGAATTTCAATGGAGCAAGGAGTCAGATGTTTCTAATCCTGCTGATGGGCCAAGATGAGGAACAGGAGGTGACTTCCGGAATTAGCAACCCAGAGTTCCTCTATTACCTTGATGAGAAGGGCCAGCTGAGGGATGTGGAGAAACTTGAAGGTTCAAGCAGGGATGGGAGGAGAGACTAGAGATGATGCCTTGGGACAGTTCTTTCTATGACGTCTCTGAAAAGGGGAGGAGAGATGGAGCGATAGCTGCTGGAACGTGTAGGCTCAAGAGAAGGGATTTTGTTTGATTTTTAAGATGGGGCAAATCATAGCCGATTTGAAGATTGATAGGCATGGTCTAGTAGAGAAAAGCTGATCTAGAGGAGAGAAAGGAGGGGCTTACTGGAGCATAGGGTTTGAGGAGGTCAGAGGGCATGAGATCTGGTGCGCAGGTCAGAGGTCTGATCTCAGATGAGAGTACAGCTGGGTGGTCGAAGTACCTACAGCTGGGATTCGGAGTGGTGCGCATGTGCAGCAGGAGGTAGATAAGGCGGTGGGAAATTGCCTTTCTCGCATTTGCTTGCGTTTTCTCGGCTGCGGTGGAGGGTGGAGTCGGTGTTGGCGGCTAAAGAAGCCATTTTGAAGTACAGCCTGAGAGAGCTGGAGAACTGAACGGTTTGGGGAAATGGAGAGGCTTGGCCTGCTACCTGACGGACTCCTGGCGACCAGTCCCGCTCTACTCTGCGGTTGCAGGAACAGGGTGGGTGGAAAGTTGGCTTCAATCAACAGCTTTGGGGTTTGCCCGGTGAGATGGAGGGCAGGAGACAGGGCCCAGAGAGCAATGAAAGGTGTATCAAAGTCTGCCAGAGTTAAGGATGGAAGGGAGGACATGATGGGGAAGGACAGTGAGAAGAGGGAGCATTGACTGGTTTGGAGACTTAGGGAAGAACTGGGGAACATTTGAAGCTGGAATAGAAATAATATTATAGGAATAGAAAAAGAGTTTTATTTGAGCCAAATGGAGGATTCTAGCCCAGGAGAAAGCCTTTCAGTTCTGAAGAACTGCCCCAGTGAAGCATGGTTTTCAGCAGATTTATATCTTGTTAGAACAAAGAGTGGGCCTCCCTGGTGGCTCCGTGTTAAAGAATCTGCCCGCAGTGCAGGAGATGCTGGGTGGTCCCTGAGCTAGGAAGATCCCCTGGGGAAGGAAATGGCAACCCACTCCAGAGTATTCTTGCCTGGGAAATCCCATGGACAGAGGAACCTGGCGGGCTGCAGTCCATGGGGTTGCAAAAGAGTCAGACACATCTTAGTGACTAAACAACAGAGCGAAAAACATACATCAAATGTGACCAGGGACACAGTCTTTCAAGGTTTCAAAAAGAAGTAAAAGATTAGCATGTACACAGAGTCATCATGGCCTGGGCACCTGGGAAAGGAACCTTGTCTTTGAAGAGCTGCTAGTCTGGGCTCATAGGAAGGAAGGCTTTTAGCCCTGTCTTCAGAGTAGACTTTTTTATTTCTGGTAAATGCATTCTCTTCTTTCGTTGGTTAAAGCAGCTGCCTATTATGTTTGACAGCCCAAATATCAGGTCTGTCAGCGTGAAAGTGAAGTCACTAAGTCGTGTCCGACTCTTAGCGACCTCATGGACTGCAGCCTGCCAGGCTCCTCCATCCATGGGATTTTCCAGGCAAGAGTACTGGAGTGGGTGCCATTTCCTTCTCCTGTGCATGAAAGTGAAAAGTGAAAGTGAAGTTGCTCAGTCGTGTCCGACTCTTAGTGACCCCATGGACTGCAGCCTGCCAGGCTCCTCTGTCCATGGATTTTCCAGGCAAGAGTACTGGAGTGGGGTGCCATCACCTTCTCCGGTCAGCATGAAGTTCAAGCCAAATGATGCAGATTTCAGGGTGATTTCCCCAAACCTCAATTCCTGAAAGTTTCTCCTCTCTTATCAGAGGTGTACCTGTTCCGATCTCCACACAATCAGTGTGTTTTGTGTTTTGATCTCTGCACAAAAATGAGCATCCTAATCAAGTGTTTTTGGACGTTCTTTTCAGAAACTGGTGGCCAGAGAAGAGGAGGAGGAGGGAGAGAATTCTGATATCGTCATGCAGCGGAGTATCATGTAAGGACCCCCGCCCCGCCCACCAGCAGCTCGCATTCTCCAAATTCTCTGCTCCTCTCTCTACCTCTGCCCTTATCTTAGAAGAATATCTTATCTTATCTTATCTTAGTCTTTATGTAGGAATTTCCAGGAGTTGAGCAATATGGAGAGTGGGGAGGGGCCCTGGAAAACCAGGTGGTGTCATAACTGAGAATTTTAGTGGCTGAAAGGTTCAGAGACCCTAGCCCCGTGGTTCTCAATCTGGGGCAGTTTCCAACTCCCCCCAACCCCTTCCAGCAGGGAACATCAGACATTCTTTGTCACCACTTGGAGGGAGAGGCGGCTTCCCTTAGCATCTGGTGGGTAGAGGTGAGGCAGGCAATTAACATCCTACAGTGCCCCAGATAGCCCCCCACAACAAAGTATGATCCAGCCTAAAGGGCCGGTAATGCCTGGGTGGAAGGGAGGGCCCATTTCTTTACCTTTTCCAGAGCAGATAACACTCCCAGACATTTTATATTAGCTATTGGCTTCCCTGGTGGCTCATATAGTAAAGAATCTGCCTGCAGTGCAGGAGACCGAGACCCTGGGTTGGGAAGATACCCTGGAGGAGGGCATGACAACCCACTCCAGTATTCTTGCTTGGAGAATCCCCATGGACAAAGGAGCCTGGTGGGCTGCCGTCCATGGGGTTGCAAAGAGCCAGACACAACTAAGCAGTGAACACATTGCTTAATGCTGCTTACTCCTGGAGCGTCAGCCCCTTGAGGGCACGAACTTTGTGTCTGGGCCGCTCCTGTGCCCCTGGGTTCCCAGAACAGGCCCTGCCACATAGTAAGTGCACAGTTAATATTTGTAGGAGGGAAACTGGGATGCGTCCTGGCTCTCACGTGAGAGGTGAGCTGAGGCAGAAAATGCTGCCTCCTCTATCCGAGCCTCAGTTTCCTCATCCATCTAAGAGGATTATTCAAAGTCTCCTGTGGTGTGCCAGAAATGGGGACAGGCATCGGAAGCTGAGGGATGTGACATGTGTTAGAGGGGTTACTGGTACTGTTATCATTCACTTCTTTTCTCCCTCTTTTGCTCCTCCAGGTCATTTTTCCAGCCCAAGAAAGAGGGCAAAGCGAAGAAGCCAGAGAAGGAGACATCCAACAGCATCAGAGAAACGGGGTCTCCTCCGAAGTACGTTCTGGGACTGGGAGGTGGTGAATCTTTTTCCTTTCATCAGTCAGGACTCTCTTGGCTGCAAGTGTTAACAGACTTGGCTCAGAATGTCTCAGGCCTCCATGGGGAAATTTTTGATTCTTGTAACCTGAAAGGCTAAAGGTAGTATCAGCTTCAGGTATAGCTGGATCCAGGACCTCAGAGTTGTCTTCAGGACTCTGGCCCAGTGTTCTGACTTCATTCTGGAGCAGACTTCCTCCACAAGGCAGGGACCTTGCCACTGGCTGCATCTGAAGAGAACAGTGTTCTCTCTGCCACCATCCTTGTCATAAGTTCTTGGGAAGACCTTGTCCCTGGACCGTTCAAGGTAGACTCAGCTCACCTTCCCAGTTTGGGGCCCGGGAAGAGTAACGTTACTTCCAGCGTCCAGTTTCCGCGTGGGTAACAGGTTATCATGATCTGCATCAGGCTTTCAGTGTGGACTTGGTGCATCAACAGCCTAACAACTTACAGAACAGGGCCTGGTTCATAAAAGATGCTCAGTCAGTGACAAAGACCAGGTCATGATTTATCAACACTTCTGACTTTGAGATCCACCCTTTTGTTTTTATGTTGCTGGGAAGTGTAGTCCCTCCCTAGGGGATCAGGGTCTTACATGACTGACTGAAAGAAAGTTTCCAAAGGAATGTTGGAGGCCATTGTCTGCCCTCGGTAGGGACTTCCTGTGTTCCTCCAGCATCGCCCACCACAGGGTGGGCACACAGGAGCCCCCAGAGAAGTGGGACGGGGGAATGGTGTTTTAGAGTATATGCTGAAGGCTTCCCTGGTGGCTCAGTGGTAAAGAATCTGCCTGCCAATGCAGGAGACACGGGTTTGATCCCTGGTTCAGAGAGATCCCACATGCTGTAGAGCAGCTGAGCGCATGTGCCATAATCACTGAGCCTGAGCACTGTAAAGACTGGAAGCCATAGCTACTGAGTTTGAGTACCCTAGGTCCCATGCTCTGCAACAAGAGAAGCCACTGCAGTGGAAAGCCCGTGCACCATGAGTAGAGAAAAGTAACAAAGATGCAACGTAGCCTGAAAAAATACATGCCAGGGAGACTTCTGGAAAATGTTGCATGCTTGGAAGGCAAGAAAGGGAATGAAACAAGGAAATTGCTGGAGAGTCTGGGGGCGGCGTCCCCACTTTGCCTGCTGGAAAAACCTCCATTTTTTTTCACTTTCCAGGGGGGCGCTGAAGGAGCGGAATCGAGTGGTGTCTGACGGTGACTCTCCAGTGAAGAGGCCGGGGAGGAAGGCGACCCGGGTCCTGGGCAGCGAGGGCGAGGAGGAAGAAGAGGAAGCCCCCATCACCCCCAGAAGCCAGGTGGGGCCCCAGCAGCCTGCCCCCATTTACCAGAAGCATCATTCCCATTGGCCTTGGCGCTGAGTGCAGCAGCTGCTCAGGAGGATTCTGGAGCTGATGCCCCAGGAGGCAGAGGAGTTCAGTGGTGGGCCTGGTTTGTATACTCCTAACCCTGCCTCCGCCCTGGGGATGCCTTGGCAGGCAGCCTCAGGTGACTCAGGCAGCTCCGGGTAGTCTCCCTCATCACGGGTGGCCATGAAGGTGCTGTGAGTGATTTACACAGTGATGGGAGAGAATGCCTGCTGTAGAAGAAGGGCTCAGAACCCATGGAATCGAAGGCTTTCCATCTTCCCCAGTGCATTGGCTCACTTGCGCCCCTCACTTAAGTCATCTCTTGCCTGCTGGCTGCTCTGAAGATGACATCCGAAGTGCAGCACTTCTCAGTCTGTCGATGGTGAAGCGACATCCTGTCTCCCCCGCTGCTCACCCCCTTCCATCTCCAATTGCCCTTACATTGCATCGTGTAGACCTGGGGCTTCTGAACTAGCTGCAAGGGAGTCTGGGAAGTGTAGTCCTTAGGCTCCTGACCACACCTGGCTGCAAGGAAGTCTGGGAAGTTTTTGGTTGGGCCCATATTATGTGCTGTGTTGTGCTTAGTCGCTCAGTCATGTCTGGCTCTTTGTGACCCTGTGGACAGTAGCCCGCCAGGCTCCTCTGTCCATAGGATTCTCCAGGCAAGAATACTGGAGTGGGTTGCCATGCCCTCCTCCAGGGGATCTTCCCAACCCAGGGACCTGCAAGGTCTCCTGCATTGCAGGCAAATCCTTTACCATCTGAGCCACCAGTTTTTGGTTGGGCCATATTATGCTTAGCTAAAAATCAAAGATCTTGTCACTTAAGGAAAAAAAAAAAAGAACTGTTACCATGGTCCATAATAGGGACAGTCTGGGACCACGAAACTACACAGAGTGGAGTGACGGCCCAGGTAGGAGGCCAGAGCTGGGGCTGAGTCACTGTTCTCCCGAGTGTTTGGAAACTGATATAGCTGGGTGCTCCCTCCTTCTCCCCCAACTCAGGAGTTGCTCTTTCTCTTCCTTTCCAGAAGGCTGCTTCAGACTCTCCACAGCCCTCCCCTCCCAGTCCTGTCACACTGCGTGAGAGCAGCCCTTCCCGCCCCAGCCCCTCCCCAGTGGTTGCATCCCCATCAGGGATCCCGAAGCGCCGCACGGGTAAGGACCCCTGGGCCCCGCTGTTTCAGCCGCCTGTGTCCACATGTGGATCTCTCCGCCACTGGCTACCCTCCTGCCAGCTCTGCGCTTAGCATTGTGGTTAAGAGCGCGGCTCCACCAGCCCCTGTCTGTGTGACCGTGGGCAAATGACTTCCCTTCTCTGGGCTTTCTCACCAGTAGATTGTATGAAATCTAAACACATCAAGTATTTCTGATGAAAATTCAGTGCCCAGTTGAGATGTGCTTGTAAGTGCATCAGAGTTTGAAGACCTAGCATAGGAAAAAGAATGATACTGACTTTAAATATTCAAAACATGTTGGAATCATCATATTTTGGTTATGTTGGGTCAAGTAAACAAGATTATCCAAACTTAAATGCACCTGGTTCTTTTTCCTTTCCTCAGTGTAGCCACTGGAAAGTTTCAGATGACACACGTGGCTCACTGTATATTTCCACTGACGGTGCTGCTCTAAGGAATGACATGCGGGCACGGGGGTGGCTGCGAATTGAGGCAGGGCTCAGAGGAGCGGCAACCTGGCCTGAGTCTTGGATCAGCATCTTGGTCGGGGTCGGCTCTGTTGAGAAAGGGTGACAGGGAAGAGTTGCCGCCAAGCAGAGGGCGTGTGAGGGCCTTGGGTGGGAACAGCACAGCAGGTCGGGGAGCCCCACACACCTCGGAGTCTCTGAGGATGAGGTGTGATGTGGGGGCAGTGAGGGCTTGAGGATCGCGTCTGGCGAGAGGTGAGGCAGAGAGGGGGCGGCTGCTGGCTCCCAAGGTGAAGGGACCTGCCTGCCGCAGCTGCACAGCCAGGAAGCAGAAGCCTGAAGGATGGGGCCCGCACCCGGGCAGTGGCTGGGGGGCAGGCAGAGAAGGGCATGGCCCAGCGCCGTCTCGGGGGCCATCACCATAGGGGTCTGAGCGCACGGTGGCGGGTCCGGTGGGCCAGCAAGGAGGCCACCCTGAGCACTTTGTCTTTCCAGCCCGGAAGCAGCTTCCCAAACGGACATTTCAAGATGTCCTGAAAGAGCAGGGCGAGGACGAGGACCCAGAAACTAAGAAGAAGAGGGAGGAAGAAGGTGAGACCNAGCCCTGTCTTCAGAGTAGACTTTTTTATTTCTGGTAAATGCATTCTCTTCTTTCGTTGGTTAAAGCAGCTGCCTATTATGTTTGACAGCCCAAATATCAGGTCTGTCAGCGTGAAAGTGAAGTCACTAAGTCGTGTCCGACTCTTAGCGACCTCATGGACTGCAGCCTGCCAGGCTCCTCCATCCATGGGATTTTCCAGGCAAGAGTACTGGAGTGGGTGCCATTTCCTTCTCCTGTGCATGAAAGTGAAAAGTGAAAGTGAAGTTGCTCAGTCGTGTCCGACTCTTAGTGACCCCATGGACTGCAGCCTGCCAGGCTCCTCTGTCCATGGGATTTTCCAGGCAAGAGTACTGGAGTGGGGTGCCATCACCTTCTCCGGTCAGCATGAAGTTCAAGCCAAATGATGTAGATTTCAGGGTGATTTCCCCAAACCTCAATTCCTGAAAGTTTCTCCTCTCTTATCAGAGGTGTACCTGTTCCGATCTCCACACAATCAGTGTGTTTTGTGTTTTGATCTCTGCACAAAAATGAGCATCCTAATCAAGTGTTTTTGGACGTTCTTTTCAGAAACTGGTGGCCAGAGAAGAGGAGGAGGAGGGAGAGAATTCTGATATCGTCATGCAGCGGAGTATCATGTAAGGACCCCCGCCCCGCCCACCAGCAGCTCGCATTCTCCAAATTCTCTGCTCCTCTCTCTACCTCTGCCCTTATCTTAGAAGAATATCTTATCTTATCTTATCTTAGTCTTTATGTAGGAATTTCCAGGAGTTGAGCAATATGGAGAGTGGGGAGGGGCCCTGGAAAACCAGGTGGTGTCAAAAAGTGAAAAGTGAAGTGAAGTTGCTCAGTCGTGTCCGACTCTTAGTGACCCCATGGACTGCAGCCTGCCAGGCTCCTCTGTCCATGGGATTTTCCAGGCAAGAGTACTGGAGTGGGGTGCCATCACCTTCTCCGGTCAGCATGAAGTTCAAGCCAAATGATGTAGATTTCAGGGTGATTTCCCCAAACCTCAATTCCTGAAAGTTTCTCCTCTCTTATCAGAGGTGTACCTGTTCCGATCTCCACACAATCAGTGTGTTTTGTGTTTTGATCTCTGCACAAAAATGAGCATCCTAATCAAGTGTTTTTGGACGTTCTTTTCAGAAACTGGTGGCCAGAGAAGAGGAGGAGGAGGGAGAGAATTCTGATATCGTCATGCAGCGGAGTATCATGTAAGGACCCCCGCCCCGCCCACCAGCAGCTCGCATTCTCCAAATTCTCTGCTCCTCTCTCTACCTCTGCCCTTATCTTAGAAGAATATCTTATCTTATCTTATCTTAGTCTTTATGTAGGAATTTCCAGGAGTTGAGCAATATGGAGAGTGGGGAGGGGCCCTGGAAAACCAGGTGGTGTCATAACTGAGAATTTTAGTGGCTGAAAGGTTCAGAGACCCTAGCCCCGTGGTTCTCAATCTGGGGCAGTTTCCAACTCCCCCCAACCCCTTCCAGCAGGGAACATCAGACATTCTTTGTCACCACTTGGAGGGAGAGGCGGCTTCCCTTAGCATCTGGTGGGTAGAGGTGAGGCAGGCAATTAACATCCTACAGTGCCCCAGATAGCCCCCCACAACAAAGTATGATCCAGCCTAAAGGGCCGGTAATGCCTGGGTGGAAGGGAGGGCCCATTTCTTTACCTTTTCCAGAGCAGATAACACTCCCAGACATTTTATATTAGCTATTGGCTTCCCTGGTGGCTCATATAGTAAAGAATCTGCCTGCAGTGCAGGAGACCGAGACCCTGGGTTGGGAAGATACCCTGGAGGAGGGCATGACAACCCACTCCAGTATTCTTGCTTGGAGAATCCCCATGGACAAAGAGCCTGGTGGGCTGCCGTCCATGGGGTTGCAAAGAGCCAGACACAACTAAGCAGTGAACACATTGCTTAATGTCTGCTTACTCCTGGAGCGTCAGCCCCTTGAGGGCACGAACTTTGTGTCTGGGCCGCTCCTGTGCCCCTGGGTTCCCAGAACAGGCCCTGCCACATAGTAAGTGCACAGTTAATATTTGTAGGAGGGAAACTGGGATGCGTCCTGGCTCTCACGTGAGAGGTGAGCTGAGGCAGAAAATGCTGCCTCCTCTATCCGAGCCTCAGTTTCCTCATCCATCTAAGAGGATTATTCAAAGTCTCCTGTGGTGTGCCAGAAATGGGGACAGGCATCGGAAGCTGAGGGATGTGACATGTGTTAGAGGGGTTACTGGTACTGTTATCATTCACTTCTTTTCTCCCTCTTTTGCTCCTCCAGGTCATTTTTCCAGCCCAAGAAAGAGGGCAAAGCGAAGAAGCCAGAGAAGGAGACATCCAACAGCATCAGAGAAACGGGGTCTCCTCCGAAGTACGTTCTGGGACTGGGAGGTGGTGAATCTTTTTCCTTTCATCAGTCAGGACTCTCTTGGCTGCAAGTGTTAACAGACTTGGCTCAGAATGTCTCAGGCCTCCATGGGGAAATTTTTGATTCTTGTAACCTGAAAGGCTAAAGGTAGTATCAGCTTCAGGTATAGCTGGATCCAGGACCTCAGAGTTGTCTTCAGGACTCTGGCCCAGTGTTCTGACTTCATTCTGGAGCAGACTTCCTCCACAAGGCAGGGACCTTGCCACTGGCTGCATCTGAAGAGAACAGTGTTCTCTCTGCCACCATCCTTGTCATAAGTTCTTGGGAAGACCTTGTCCCTGGACCGTTCAAGGTAGACTCAGCTCACCTTCCCAGTTTGGGGCCCGGGAAGAGTAACGTTACTTCCAGCGTCCAGTTTCCGCGTGGGTAACAGGTTATCATGATCTGCATCAGGCTTTCAGTGTGGACTTGGTGCATCAACAGCCTAACAACTTACAGAACAGGGCCGGTTCATAAAAGATGCTCAGTCAGTGACAAAGACCAGGTCATGATTTATCAACACTTCTGACTTTGAGATCCACCCCTTTTGTTTTTATGTTGCTGGGAAGTGTAGTCCCTCCCTAGGGGATCAGGGTCTTACATGACTGACTGAAAGAAAGTTTCCAAAGGAATGTTGGAGGCCATTGTCTGCCCTCGGTAGGGACTTCCTGTGTTCCTCCAGCATCGCCCACCACAGGGTGGGCACACAGGAGCCCCCAGAGAAGTGGGACGGGGGAATGGTGTTTTAGAGTATATGCTGAAGGCTTCCCTGGTGGCTCAGTGGTAAAGAATCTGCCTGCCAATGCAGGAGACACGGGTTTGATCCCTGGTTCAGAGAGATCCCACATGCTGTAGAGCAGCTGAGCGCATGTGCCATAATCACTGAGCCTGAGCACTGTAAAGACTGGAAGCCATAGCTACTGAGTTTGAGTACCCTAGGTCCCATGCTCTGCAACAAGAGAAGCCACTGCAGTGGAAAGCCCGTGCACCATGAGTAGAGAAAAGTAACAAAGATGCAACGTAGCCTGAAAAAATACATGCCAGGGAGGCTTCTGGAAAATGTTGCATGCTTGGAAGGCAAGAAAGGGAATGAAACAAGGAAATTGCTGGAGAGTCTGGGGGCGGCGTCCCCACTTTGCCTGCTGGAAAAACCTCCATTTTTTTTCACTTTCCAGGGGGGCGCTGAAGGAGCGGAATCGAGTGGTGTCTGACGGTGACTCTCCAGTGAAGAGGCCGGGGAGGAAGGCGACCCGGGTCCTGGGCAGCGAGGGCGAGGAGGAAGAAGAGGAAGCCCCCATCACCCCCAGAAGCCAGGTGGGGCCCCAGCAGCCTGCTCCCATTTACCAGAAGCATCATTCCCATTGGCCTTGGCGCTGAGTGCAGCAGCTGCTCAGGAGGATTCTGGAGCTGATGCCCCAGGAGGCAGAGGAGTTCAGTGGTGGGCCTGGTTTGTATACTCCTAACCCTGCCTCCGCCCTGGGGATGCCTTGCAGGCAGCCTCAGGTGACTCAGGCAGCTCCGGGTAGTCTCCCTCATCACGGGTGGCCATGAAGGTGCTGTGAGTTGATTTACACAGTGATGGGAGAGAATGCCTGCTGTAGAAGAAGGGCTCAGAACCCATGGAATCGAAGGCTTTCCATCTTCCCCAGTGCATTGGCTCACTTGCGCCCCTCACTTAAGTCATCTCTTGCCTGCTGGCTGCTCTGAAGATGACATCCGAAGTGCAGCACTTCTCAGTCTGTCGATGGTGAAGCGACATCCTGTCTCCCCCGCTGCTCACCCCCTTCCATCTCCAATTGCCCTTACATTGCATCGTGTAGACCTGGGGCTTCTGAACTAGCTGCAAGGGAGTCTGGGAAGTGTAGTCCTTAGGCTCCTGACCACACCTGGCTGCAAGGAAGTCTGGGAAGTTTTTGGTTGGGCCCATATTATGTGCTGTGTTGTGCTTAGTCGCTCAGTCATGTCTGGCTCTTTGTGACCCTGTGGACAGTAGCCCGCCAGGCTCCTCTGTCCATAGGATTCTCCAGGCAAGAATACTGGAGTGGGTTGCCATGCCCTCCTCCAGGGGATCTTCCCAACCCAGGGACCTGCAAGGTCTCCTGCATTGCAGGCAAATCCTTTACCATCTGAGCCACCAGTTTTTGGTTGGGCCATATTATGCTTAGCTAAAAATCAAAGATCTTGTCACTTAAGGAAAAAAAAAAAAGAACTGTTACCATGGTCCATAATAGGGACAGTCTGGGACCACGAAACTACACAGAGTGGAGTGACGGCCCAGGTAGGAGGCCAGAGCTGGGGCTGAGTCACTGTTCTCCCGAGTGTTTGGAAACTGATATAGCTGGGTGCTCCCTCCTTCTCCCCCAACTCAGGAGTTGCTCTTTCTCTTCCTTTCCAGAAGGCTGCTTCAGACTCTCCACAGCCCTCCCCTCCCAGTCCTGTCACACTGCGTGAGAGCAGCCCTTCCCGCCCCAGCCCCTCCCCAGTGGTTGCATCCCCATCAGGGATCCCGAAGGCCGCACGGGTAAGGACCCCTGGGCCCCGCTGTTTCAGCCGCCTGTGTCCACATGTGGATCTCTCCGCCACTGAGCTACCCTCCTGCCAGCTCTGCGCTTAGCATTGTGGTTAAGAGCGCGGCTCCACCAGCCCCTGTCTGTGTGACCGTGGGCAAATGACTTCCCTTCTCTGGGCTTTCTCACCAGTAGATTGTATGAAATCTAAACACATCAAGTATTTCTGATGAAAATTCAGTGCCCAGTTGAGATGTGCTTGTAAGTGCATCAGAGTTTGAAGACCTAGCATAGGAAAAAGAAGGGTACTGACTTTAAATATTCAAAACATGTTGGAATCATCATATTTTGGTTATGTTGGGTCAAGTAAACAAGATTATCCAAACTTAAATGCACCTGGTTCTTTTTCCTTTCCTCAGTGTAGCCACTGGAAAGTTTCAGATGACACACGTGGCTCACTGTATATTTCCACTGACGGTGCTGCTCTAAGGAATGACATGCGGGCACGGGGGTGGCTGCGAATTGAGGCAGGGCTCAGAGGAGCGGCAACCTGGCCTGAGTCTTGGATCAGCATCTTGGTCGGGGTCGGCTCTGTTGAGAAAGGGTGACAGGGAAGAGTTGCCGCCAAGCAGAGGGCGTGTGAGGGCCTTGGGTGGGAACAGCACAGCAGGTCGGGGAGCCCCACACACCTCGGAGTCTCTGAGGATGAGGTGTGATGTGGGGGCAGTGAGGGCTTGAGGATCGCGTCTGGCGAGAGGTGAGGCAGAGAGGGGGCGGCTGCTGGCTCCCAAGGTGAAGGGACCTGCCTGCCGCAGCTGCACAGCCAGGAAGCAGAAGCCTGAAGGATGGGGCCCGCACCCGGGCAGTGGCTGGGGGGCAGGCAGAGAAGGGCATGGCCCAGCGCCGTCTCGGGGGCCATCACCATAGGGGTCTGAGCGCACGGTGGCGGGTCCGGTGGGCCAGCAAGGAGGCCACCCTGAGCACTTTGTCTTTCCAGCCCGGAAGCAGCTTCCCAAACGGACATTTCAGATGTCCTGAAAGAGCAGGGCGAGGACGAGGACCCAGAAACTAAGAAGAAGAAGGAGGAAGAAGGTGAGACCCTGGTTGGGAGGGAGGAAGTGGGAGAGACGCTCACTCTGTGCGTCTGTCGGAGGTGGGGGAGTCTGGAAAGGTGGGGCCCTGTCTGGGAGGACGGGGTGTGGGGAACCCACTTGATTTGACACTTCTATCAGGAATCCACCTGTTTCCATCAGAATCCCATACTGCTGCCCAGGGAATTTTGTCATGAACGCATTCTGGAATATGTTAGTTTGGCTATCTTAATTCATACATAGTTTCCCATTTTTCTCTTTTTATTTCTCGTATGGAAAATATTTTCGTCTAAATGATTTGTTTTTATTTTAAGTTTTGCCAAAAAGCAAAGAAGTATGCAAACTTTCAGGGCCCATAGTGTCTTAGTAACTGCCTCATTGCCCCAAGGGCTTTACTGTTCAGTTTGTTGAGTTATGTCCAAACAACTATTTATGTTCTAGCAGCTTGGGCATTTGAGAAAGTAATATACATAGCATTGAAAGGAGAAAAAAATTAATTCTTAAATAATCACAGTTAGTCTCCTGGGCACTGCACAATTGCTCAGACCTTGGAGTCCAGTTGAAAACTGCTTCCCTTATTTCCTGTTCATGTTGATTTTCATTTAATGCTTGGTTTTCATCACACCACCCATGAGTACCCAGCTTTGCAGAAAGCTGATGTCATGAATTACCAAGAATGTGATCTAATAATGACAAGTGAAATGCCGCGAGCTAGTAGGTCACACAGCGTCCAACCCGTTTCCCTTGAAAATGTAAAGTATCTTACCTGGGAAATGCAGCCATAAACATCTGATCCACAGATCATTTGGGGCCTTTACATGATTATAATAATCAGGCTTTGTCACCGTCATTTGTTTTAATAAGAAGTGTTTATTGGGTTTGTCCTTTCCAGGGAAGGTCTGAATTTGGTGGAGATCTGATTTCTGGTTGGCAATTTTTAGTCAGTAACAAATTTTACGTAAATCATGAAGTTTTAGCCCTTATCTGTGTCCAGGGGTTTTGAGGATCAGGGCAGGGGATCACTTCTCTCTACTAAGGCAGATTATTCCCAAGTCAGTTGATGCAGTTATTATTATTACGCTGGAGGTGGGTTTTTTAAAATTTTTCAATCAGCTTAAAAAACTATTTATATCTCTAAATAAAAAGTTATCTTTGGCATTTTGAAACCTTTCCAGTCTATTTCACTGTGAATAATTACAAAATAATGGTTTATAAGAAAAGTCTGGCCCTCCCCGTTTCTCAGCTACACAAGCAAGCATTGGGGTTGGCTTCCCTCAAGGTCCCCATGTGACTCAGGGCTGACCCACCCTCACCCCTCCCGTCACTTCACACATGTGCGGTCAGCGCAGCAAAGATAAAACGGGGCAGAGTGTCTTGGGAATGCAAATGCCCTTGGGGAGGGGTTCCCAGTGGCACTTCTTGCCATCTGCCTTTTTTGTCTATCATCAGAAGCAGAGACACCAACAGAAAGCCTCCCAGAGCCTGAAGGGGGCGACAAGGAGGAAGTGGAAGGCGGGGACCAGCCCATGACGCCCCCTGAGCCCCGGACCTCCAGTGAGTGTCTGACTCTCTTTCTCCCTGGGGCCCCTCTCTCTGGTTTTGAGAGGGGGGTCCCATGTCTTTGGAGGATAGTTAATGTAAATAAGGCTTAGATAAGACTTCAATAAGATTCTCCAATGTCTTGTCTAAAAGCAAATTCTAGGGGAAACTTCAGGTTTTGTTACTATTGTTATTTTTATTTTTCCTCCACACTCTGAGGAAAAAAGAGCCAGTCATCCTCCAAGTTATCTTTCAGAAATCATAGGCACCGGGGACTCCCCTGGGGGTCCAGTGGCTGGGACTCTGTGCTTCCAATGCAGGGGGCCCAGGTTCCATCCTTGGTCAGAGAACTAGGTCCCACGTGCCTTGTGGCCAAGAAATACATTTGTTTAAAGTTTGCGTCACCATCTGACCTCTCTCACTTTCAGCAGAGTCCCCGACGAAGGCGTTTCAGAGTCCGGAGTGATGGTGAAGCAGGAACCACAGGAGGATGGCCAGGCTCAACCGCCCCGCAAAGCTCCAAAGACCCTCAGCAGTTTCTTCTGTGAGTGTCTCCCCTTTACCTCACGGGGCTGCGCAGGGAAGAGGCAGGTGGGTCTTTTCTCCAAGGAGCTCGGCCTTCCTGTGGGTGAGAAGGCCTAACTCACCCCTCCTGCCATGTTCTTGCCCCAAGCATGGGGCAGTGCTACCTGGAGAGAAGTTGGGAGGTGTGGGGGCTGTGGGAAGGAGAAAGGGTCCACTGTTCCCTGCTTCATTCCCCAGCCCCCCGGAAGCCAGCTGTCAAGAAAGAAGCGAAAGAAGGACCTGGTGCTCTGAGAAAGGACGAGACCAAGGGGTGAGTCAGGATCCATTAAGAGAACAGCAGATGAAACAAAGTGAGCCAGTGAGTCCCAGGTCTCACTGATCTCATTGTAGGTGAGCCTCCAAAAAGGAGACTGGTAATCACCAAAGAGCCTTTCAGCGTTAGAGTTTTGTGATTCAGGTTTAATTAGTCTAATAAAAAAATTGGCATTCTTAATGACAAGTTTGTACCCTAGTCGAAACCTTATTAGTGAGATTAAATGGCCCCATTTCAGCACGTGACTGCATTGTAGGAAAGGTCAGCTCCTTTTCTTGAGCCTCCTCTGTGTCAAGTCACATCCTAAAGGTTTCTTTTATGCCTTTTTACTTCATCTCTGCAGTAGGCCTGTGCAGGAAGTTGGTGTTTTATCCATTTCCCAGGCATTAAAACCAGTAACCCAGAGCAGCTAGGCCATCTTCCCTGGGACACACAGGGAGGGTGAGGGTAAGGCCAGGCCTGGAGGCTGAGTTGCCCTGGCTTCTACGCTGGGCCTCTTCTCTGCACCCCTGCCCTGCCCCCTGGGCAAACGCCCATGCTTATATTACTTGTAAGTTTTTCTCACCCACTTGGTGTCTGACATGAAGTTCTGTGTCCTGATTTTTTACTTCTTGGGATACTGCGACGTTTTTCTTAGACTCTTCTCACCCTGATCACTGATGGCCGCCTCCAGGAGACAAACTCTCAGGACCTCCAATTTCCTCGCCTTTAATATGAAGGACTTGTTAATGATAGAAAGCACACCCTTTTATCCACTGTAAACGGTGTGCCTGGCACCGACACTGTGCCCTCCATATCCTGATGCATTGAAGCCTCACAGCAACCCTGTGCATCGACTCTGTTGGGACTCCCATTTCACAGGTGGGAAAAGTGAGGCGTGGAGGCAGGACTGCTCTGGAGTGCTTGGAAATCCCAGCTCCACCTTTGTCAGCTGGGTGACCTTGGCCAAGCAACTTAGCCTTTCTGGGCCAGTTTCCTCCTGAGGGTTTGCAGACTAGCGTCTGGCCATGCCCACACTCGGCAGGTAGTAGCTGCTGTTATTATTATTAATTTTGATTGCCTTGATTAGACCACAGATGAGGAGTGTGGCAGAGTTGGGATTTGAGCCAGGCAGCGTGGCTGCAGAATTTCTTACCCCTCAGCTCTGCCGTTTCTCCTTGTAATATAATAGAAAGAACCAGGCAGCGACCCCTTATCAAATACTGAGACCATACAACTCACTGTGCGTGCTCCATCCGGTTCAGCCATCCTCATCCCTGTCTGTGCGCAGGATCAGCTGAAGAGCTGTAGAGCTGTAAACAGTTGGCAGTCTTCTCCCTCACCCCACGTTTGCCAGAGGCATAGGTCTGAGGCTGGGGAGTCAGTGTTGTAAAAATGTTCCCCACAAAGCGTGCCAAGGAGTGGGAACTCTCCCCCTAATTTCTTCCTTAACCTCAGGGCATGTCAGGGCAGGGACTCCGGGTAGCTCCATCATACGGTTGGTTCAGAGGGAAATCGCTTCCTCACCAGGACACAGCTGGTCACTGATGGAGCAGCGATTTTAACCCGAAGGAGTGTGACTGCAGAGTCTGGGCTGCGGAGGCTCTAACGGGGTGGGTGTGAGGCATTTCCCGAGGCACGATGGTGCAGAGGGCTAGAACACAGTCTAGAACTGCAGCGCTTACTAGCGGTGTGGCCTCGGGTGAGCTGCTTAACCACTCTGCCCAGTTTCCTTATGTGACTCGGGGGGCAGGTGAGTCCGTGCCTGCAGGACTGATTTGCTAGCAGATGGAGTGCCCTTAGCACGGTGCCTGGCTCCTTGGGGCACCCAGGGACTGCACCTTCCTCCTGCTGTTCCAGCCAGAGTAGGGGTGGCTCTGACCCAGAGGGGTCCTTGCCTCTCGGAGTGAACTCTGAACAACATGGGCTTCCCAGGTAGCTCAGTGGTAAAGAATTCGGCTGCCAGTACAGGAGACGTGGGTTCAATCCCTGGGTCGGGAAGATCCCCTGGAGGAGGAAACGGCAACCCACTCCAGTATTCATGCCTGGGAAACCCCACGGACAGAGGAGCCTGGAGGGCTACATGTAGTCCATGAGATCGCAAAGAGTCAGACGCAACTGGGCGACTGAACCGAGCAATATTTGGATCACACTGCTCCACTGCAGCCACACTGACCGCTTTTCTGCTCCTCCAGCACGCCAGGCGTGTCCCTACCTCAGGGCCTTTGCCCTGGCAGCTCCCCTCTGGAACGCTCTTCTCCCGCTCCCGACTCTGCTAACCCTCGCATCATTCTGCCTGGATGTCTCCTCTGGCCTTTCCCGACTGTCCTGTGAAGCAGTATCTGCCTTTCTGATTTCTCCCTCCACCTGGTTTTTGTCTTAAAAATGTTTTAATATTGAAAATGATTTATTCTCTTCTGCTTTTTGGTCTTGTTTGTCCCCTCCTCCCCTGCCAACTCTCACACTAGAACACGAGTTCCAGGTTAGCAAACTCGCTTTCATTCATTTCCGTGCCCTTGTGCCTGGCATAGTACCTGGCACTTAGGACATGCTCAGTAAATGCCAGCCAGCAGAATGGCTTCTCCTCGACCCAGGCATCTACCTTGCAGCCTCCCCTTTCCCTCCACAGACACCTGGACCCACCGAGCTACAATCCTGCCAAGAACAACTATCATCCCATCGAAGATGCCGCTGGAAGGCGGGCCAGAGGTGAGGCGTGGCCCTCCCCAGAACCCCACCTCTGGTCCCTGGCACTGCGGGAGGCCCTGTCTCTGGAGGCTTCAATGAGAGATTTGCTAGTCACTGCACCCCCACAACCCTCAGTAATTTGGGGAGACCATTGGGTGCTCTGAAGGGGGTGGGAAGAGAGAACCCCAGGCAGGGGTCAGGCAGGATTGCCTGTGAGCACCTGGGGATCAGCAGGTCTTTCACTGGGAGGTGTGTGGGGGCAGGGAGCTGGGGCAGAGGCAGCGTGGGTGTACACACAGCTCCTGTTTTTCCTTCTTCTCCCCCAGGGTTCCTTATCTCGCTGTGGCCCGGGCATTCGAGAAGATTGAGGAAGTCTCTGCTCGGTAATTAACCAGGCTGCCTGGCCGGGGCCAGCAGGGGCTGTCCCAGTTCTGTCCCACTGGTGCTGGCTGTACCTCCAGCTGTTTAATCCTCTTAACCCCCTCCTGGCGCAGCTGCACCCTCACGCATGAGATCACAGACCACAGGCCTGGCCACAAGAGTGGCCACAGGCCTCTGAAGGCCCACGCCATTATTTCTGCCTGGTTTGTTGGTCAGAGCAAGACAGGAGGGTGACCCCATGATCCCTGGCATGGGGAGAGAGGCTCCACCGCCTGGTGGCAGGAACTGGATACTAAGCTCAAGTAACCAAGAGTACCTGCCGCCTGGCTGATACTCCCGATCCTCAGCGTTAGAGAAGGCCCACGTCTTGTTTGTGGCGAGAGCCCCGTCTCAGCCCGATACTCGCTCACTCTGAGACCTTGGCAAGTTACGTAGTGTTTCGTGCCTCGTTTCTTCACCTGTAAAATGTAGTGATATCTAGCTCAGGGCAGCTGTGAGAATTCAGGGAGTCAGAACGTTTTGAAGGCTTAATACTGGTGCCCGGCACCTGGAAAGCAGTCCGTGCGCATCAGCTGTTTCGCTGTAGATGGTCGTCCCTTCATCATGAGATGGAGTTCCTGTCCCACCGGCAGCCTGTGGCGGTGCCGGCGGCTCGGGTCACACACCAGGCGCCGGTTGTGAGCCCCCTCCTCGTCTCTTTTCCTGCGTTTCTTTTATCACCACACTCCCCTACCCCATCTTGACCCCGAAATGTCAGGTAGTCTCACTCCCTCCCCTCCTCCAGGCTCCGGATGGTGGAGACGCTGAGCAACCTGCTGCGCTCCGTGGTGGCCCTGTCACCTGCTGACCTCCTACCTGTCCTCTACCTGA
>SJXQ01005862.1:0-56592 GCA_006408695.1 Aepyceros melampus | reverse complement strand
CACCCTAGATGACTGGACCAGAGTCCCACCCACAGCTGTTTCGAGGCTGTGAGCCGGGGCTTCACGTGGCTCTCCTGTGTTCCCTAGACTCCTGCGAGGGGCTGATGGTGAAGACCCTGGACGTGGACGCCACCTATGAGATCGCCAAGAGGTCACATAACTGGCTCAAGGTGCTGCCCACCCTCTCACCCCACCTGCTCTCTGAGCTCAGGGACTTGAAGTCTGTCCCTGCTGGGTGGTCCACACCCCATCCCCACCTCACCCCATTTGAGCTCTGGGGCCCTTTGCTCCTTCCCTCCCACCTCCCACAGCAGCTGCCTCGGCCTTGCTGCCTGCACTGCTCCCCATGAACAAATTCACCGAGGACTGTTGGAGAATCGCCTGTTTGGGTGCCCCAGATGGCAAGATGAGGGAGCCTGGGGAGCTTTCTGTTCTTGCCTTCCACTGGGAGGTCAGCCAGGATGCAGATGGGGAGTAACGAACAGGGTAAAGCCAGGGCCAGGGCTACAGCAAGTGCAGAGGCCCTGGGGTAGGAACAGGCTCCTGCCTGGCACACAGTTGGCACTTAATTTAGTTTCTGGAATGAGTGGATAGAAGTTCTCCCTGTGAAGGAGTGGAATGTCCCTCCATACTAAAGGAAGGGGGATCTGAGGTGACCCCCCAGTCTCCCCACCTGACCCGTCCCTTCCATCCCGCCTTCTCCTCCCATCAGAGTGGCCCCTTTCTCATCAGCCCTTTCAGCTGAGAAACCTGTCCGTTGTCCGCCCTCCTCCCAGCGTCTGTCCTGGGTCTTCTCACCCAGCACCCCCGACACCAGCGGTGGGGTTCATACCTGAGCTCCCCACCCTCATCTCCGGCCTTCCCTCCCCTCAGCTGAAGAAGGACTACCTCGAGGGTGTGGGCGATACCCTGGACCTCGTAGTGATTGGTGCCTACCTGGGCAAGGGCAAACGGGCCGGCCGGTACGGGGGCTTCCTGCTGGCCTCATACGACGAGGAGAGCGAGGAGTTCCAGGCCATCTGAAGGTGCTGGGTGGACCCGGAGGCGGGGGCAGGGAGGGGCAGACCCGGCTTGTCCTGGACCCGCGGGAGCTTGGGGGGAAGCAGAGCTACTGACCCCTGTCCTCCTCGCAGCTCGGAACTGGTTTCAGTGACGAGGAGCTGGAAGAGCACCACCAGAGGCTCCAGGTGAGCCCTCCCCACCCGCTTGGGGCTCTCGCCCTGCGGGAGGCTTGGCCAGGGGAGCCCAGCATGTCCAAGTTCAAGTCCCAGCCCCGCCAGCTCCGGGCCAGAGACGCCTGAGGGAGCCTTGTCTGCCGCGCTCAGGGCCAGGCTCAGGGCAGGGCGTGTTGCTGGCTCCCCGAGTTCGCCCTCAGGATGCCAGCGGAGGCTCTGGTCGCTGGGGTGGCTGCTGGCCTGCCGCCGGGCATCTGGGGTGCGCTCCGGTTTCCTGCGTGTTCGTGTCTCTGGTCTGTGTGTCCCCGTCTGGGTTCTGTCTCTCTAGCCCTCCCCACCCGCTTGGGGCTCTCGCCCTGCGGGAGGCTTGGCCAGGGGAGCCCAGCATGTCCAAGTTCAAGTCCCAGCCCCGCCAGCTCCGGGCCAGAGACGCCTGAGGGAGCCTTGTCTGCCGCGCTCAGGGCCAGGCTCAGGGCAGGGCGTGTTGCTGGCTCCCCGAGTTCGCCCTCAGGATGCCAGCGGAGGCTCTGGTCGCTGGGGTGGCTGCTGGCCTGCCGCCGGGCATCTGGGGTGCGCTCCGGTTTCCTGCGTGTTCGTGTCTCTGGTCTGTGTGTCCCCGTCTGGGTTCTGTCTCTCTTGGTCTCTGACTCCCATCTCTGGGTCTCTGCTCCTCTCTCTTTCTGCCTTTAATTTCTTGTCTCAACTCCCAGGGTCTCCATTTCTTCCTTTTCCCGTTTCTTTCATCACCCCTCACCCCTGCCAGCGTTTTACTTTGAGGGGTGTCTGTATCTCCCCTTCCCCACCTTCCTCCCTCTTTCCTCGCTGCCCTCCGTCCCCCAGCCCTCGGCCTTGACTTAGATCCAAGACCCTCTCCCCCTTCTCGCACGGCTGCAGGCCTTAGTGCTGCCCACCCCGCGCTCCTATGTCCGGGCCGACGGCGCGGTGGCCCCCGACCACTGGCTGGACCCCAGCGACGTGTGGGAGGTGAAGTGTGCGGACCTCTCCCTGTCGCCCATCTACCCTGCGGCCCGGGGCCTGGTGAGTAACTGGGGGACCCCGAGGAGACCCTCGGAAAGAATCCTAGCTGGGTAGCTGGAGAGCAGCGGGGAGGGGATTCTGGGGCCTATGTCTGTGCTTCCGGGGTGACGCTTCGGAAGACCGGAGCTAGCGTTTTATTTGGGTTTCAGACAGTGAGATCGAAGTCTCCTTTATAAAAAAGGAAAAATTCCCCAGGATTAGAAAACAATGAAATTGATTTCTTTGACTATCAATTTTTAACTTTTATGTCTTTAATTGTGTGTTCTTACTGAAGTATAGTTGGTTTACAAAGTTACATTAGTTTCAGGTGTGCAGCAAAGCGATTTGGTTAATTTGGTTTAGTCGCTAATCGTACCCGACTCTGCGGCCCCATGGACTGCAGCGTGCCAGGCTCCTCCGTCCATGGGATGGAACCTGTGTCCTGCACTGCAGGTGGATTCTTTACCTGCTGAGCTACATTTGTATCTTTTTTTGTTTTGAAATCACTTTCTTAAATATCAGTCTCACACTCAGCTCTTAAGTAATTTTTGAAAGCAGTTCCTTTTAGTAAAAACTTAGGATACGTCCTGCTGCCCATTTACAAGAAAAAGAAACTACTGCATTTCTTTATCAACTGTAGTTCATTTTCATGTTCCAAGTTTTAATGTTCCTTGCCTAACTTCTCTCACTAGTGATTCTGTTCTCCATACCTGCCAAAGGGTCCGTGTCTCGGGGGACCCCCACCCCCTGCCACCGACTGGCACTAGGGCAGCTCTTAGCATCCTCCTTCTAAAGAACAGGAAATATAATTTTTTAAAATTGAAGTCTAGTTAACTGAAGAACAGGAAACCTTAAAATATACTCCCTTTGGGATTTCTTCTGATCCTTCAAAATCTGGCATGCGCATTTCTGCTTAGCAGCAGATTTCCACGAAAAGGCAAAGCTCATACTTTTTATCTCGTTTCCTTCTTGAAATTTGTCACTCCTGCTCCACCGGGGGCAGTCAGGGTTCCCTGGTAACAAGCAATGGGAGCAGCATTTATCACGCACTTAGGTGAAGCAGGCACGGCACTTGTTTACACTCATCCTCACAAAAACACTGACCTTCCCATTTCACAGATGGGAAAATAGAGGCCCAGGGCACATAACGGGCCCAGGTTCACTTGGCTTCTGAGTCAGGAGCTGGGCTTTGAACCCCGAAGTCTGGTTTTAGAGTCCACCTCTGGCTCTGTGCCCTCTGCCTTTCAGCCCTGATAACAGTGGCAACAGAAGCCCGCAGCCCCCTGTTCTTCTGGCACTTGGAACAGCCGATTTACCTGATGTGATTTTTACAGTGACCCATCACTTAGCCCCATTGTATGGATCAGGAGACTGAGGCCAGAGGCACAGGAGCAGGGAGGAGACCTTGGGTGGGGAATGCTGCCTGCTTTCCTTACCAGTTCCCCCGTGCCCCCCCAGGTGGACAGCGAGAAGGGGATCTCCCTCCGCTTCCCCCGGTTTATTCGTGTCCGTGAGGATAAGAAGCCGGAGCAGGCCACTACCAGTGCCCAGGTGAGGCCCGTGGTGGAGGGGTGGGTGGTTGGCCCAGGGGTGGGCTCACCTCGCCAGGCCTGCCTCTCGGACAGCGTGGGCTCTGGCCCGATCTGGCCTGCAAGAAGGTGAGGCCGCCCTGGGGCTTCTGACTTGCCCACCACTCACCCTCTCACCTCAGGTGGCCGGTCTGTACAAGAAGCAGAGTCAGATTCAGAACCAGCAGGGTGCTGAGCCGGACTCGGAGCAGGAAGAGTTCTACTAGAGTTCCTGCTCGCCCTGGAGGCTGGGGGCACTGGGGTTGGGGGTGTGGCTGCTTGTGTTCAGCACGGCTGGTTGCCCTGTGCATGTGGGCTTTGAAAGTCAGGTGTGTGTGAGCGGATGGTTTCAGCGGGGGTCTGGGGTTCGGTCATTTTTTTCAATAAATAATTATTGAATACCTGCTGTGTCCTTGCTGGGCTCTGGGGGTTTGGCCTTAGCAGGTCACATTTTGTTAGTGTGTAACAGTGTGGCTCCCCTGGTGGCTTAAGAGTACAGAATCCACTTGCCAGTGCGGGAGAACTTGGGTTTGATCCCTGAATCAGGAAGGTCACCTGGGGAAGAAAATGGCAACCCACTCCAATAGTCTTGCCTGGAGAATCCCACGGACAGAGGAGCCTGGCGGGCTACAGTCCATAGGGTTGCAAAGTGTCAGACACGACTCAGCAACTGAACCCACATGCACGTGCAACTGTGGGTATGATGGCTGGAGCTGGGGCTGCCACCTTGTGATCATGAAGAACAAGCCAGGAGCATCACAGAGAAAGTCGCCCTGACAACCCTTAACCAGTGGACCAAGGGCGGCAGCTGCCTAACTGGACTTCTTGTCATGGGGGTGGGGTGGGAGTCGAAGAAAAAAATAACTAAATTTCATTGTGATCATACCACTGTACAAATGGGGTTTCTCGTAGTTAAGAGTTCTACCTTAAAGCATTGGCAAATTAATGGGCCTCTACATTTATCACGTTCAAGTAAAATATTAAGTGTTAAATATTGTATGTCTGGGGTTCCTAGTGACCATCTCTGCGTGGAGTCCTGGGTTCCCTTAGGCATGGAACTGGGTCTTCCTGAGGAAACTGGGACCAAGGACACTCCCCCCACACCCCTGCAGGGCCCACGTGAACACACTCCTCAGGCACCCATGACTGCCCATGTCCCTCTGCCAGGGCTGGGCTGGGATCTTCTCACTCACTAGTGACCCTCATGACACCCCCGCTAGGGAGATGCTTTCATTATCCCCATTAACCAGATGAGAACACTAAGGCATAGGATGAGTTATTTCCCCAGGTCTACCGTCGAGGGAGTGGAGGGTATGTGTGCCCAGGGTTTGGCCTGGGCAGTCTGCACTCAGCCCCCAGGTGTAGCGCCTGGTGGCGAGCCCTGTGTGCTGTTACAGGGTGGGGAGCCTTATCTCACGGGCAGAGAGGGGACCTGGTAAGGTCTAGGGGTGAAAGGATCATGTTGGAGTACACAGACCCTGAAGAGATGACCCTGGAGCTGAGGGGAGTGGTGGAGACCATGTTCTGGTGACATCCAGTTCCTCCTTAAACTCTTTGGAACCCATCGGGAGAAGATGCTTAGAGCTGGGCTCCGAAGAGTCAGCAGGAGGGCAGTCAGGGAGGTTTGAAGAACAAAAACTCATCGCATATAAGTTGGAATGCGTCATTTTGATTTGCTGCATTACTGATGACCTTCATTTTAACTAAGAAAGTATCTGCGGGGTTTCCCCATTACAAAGTGACTCTTGAAATTAGTATTTTGTACGTGTATGTGTGGTAAGTTGCTTCAGTCACATCTGACTCTTTGCTACTCTAATAGACTATAGGTGTTCGTTAATACTATGGTGCGTCCTCTTAGCTAGAGAATATATGTTCCCAAGTCCCTACACACACAGTGATGTCTGTGTTTGTTTGTATGCGTGCGTGCGTGCTGAGTTGCCTCAGTTGTACACGACTCTGTGCAACCCCATAGACTAGCCCACCAGGCTCCTCTGTGGGGATTCTCCAGGCAAGATTACTGGAGTGAGTTGCGGTGCCCTCCTCCAGGGGGATCTTCCCAACCAGGGATCGCAACTGAGTCTCTTACATCTTCTGCTTTGGAACGCAGGCACTTTTTACCACTAGCGTGCCACCTGGGAAGCCCGTTTATTTGTGTATCCCTCCTTATATATTGAAGTCCATGAGTGTATAACAGTGTCTCCAGTTCCAATCCAACACCACAGAGCTTGTTCTAACTTTTCCCCTTTCTGTATTAAAAACTCCCTTTTCCAGCAGTGAGAAACCCGATTCCCATTATCCTTAGTATAATGCCATGTGTAACCAATCTCCCTTCTCCTTCGCTATCTGCTCCTGTGGGGACGCCTTTCTCGCCATGATCTGGCTTCAACACCCTGCACCACGCCACCTGCATGAATGGATACCTTCCCTCTGCTCACAGTGCAAACCCTTACCCTAGGTGATGTGATACCCGCGTGTAGATAAACCTCGTCACCCAGTTCATGCTCCAGTATCCTGTACCAGGCTGCTCTTCCACGGCTTCGTCCTCATCTTCCCAGGCCCCAGCACTCTGGGCCATGCAACCCTTATTGCCTCCAAACCCACCCACTTTTTTTTTGTTTTAAATTGTCTACACCACGTGGCACTTGGGATCTTAGTTCCCCCACCGAGGACTGAACCTGTGCCCCCTGCAGTGGAAGCACAGAGTCTTAAATTCCCCGACCAGGGAAGCCTCTTCATCGCGTCACTGTGGCCTCTGACTACCCACATCAGTGTGGATGCCCACCTTGCCCCTCCTGCCCTGAAATGTTCAGGAAAAAAGGAAGGGAAGGGAAGAAATGAGCAGAGGAAGGGCAAACACCACCCTCCTGGCTCACTAGAAAAGATCCTGGTGCTGGGAAAGGTTAAGGGCAGAAGGTGAAGAGGGCAACAGAGGATGAGATGATTGGATGGCATCACCGATTCGACAGACATGAACTTGGGCAAACTCTGGGAGATGGTGAGGGACAGGGAAGCCTGGTGTGCTGCAGTCCATGGGGGTCTCGAAGAGTCGGACACGACGTGGTGACTGAACCAGCCACTATACAGCCTGTTCCCAAAGTCAGGTTGTCACGTGATGTCCACATTCTGCTCATTTACTCACGTTCCTGGCTTACTCCAGAGCTCCTGGAAGCCAGGGGCCGTGTCCTCTCCATCTTCACTTGCACAAAGACCAGCAGAGGCCAGGCTTAGGCCGATCATGCCACGTGCCTGTTGGAACGTTGTATGAATGGATGCCCTCCGCTCTAATCCTCATTTTTGAAACTATCCTTCCAATTCTATTCTGGGGATAAAAGGTCAGAGCCTGACACGGGCTCCCCCCCACCCTCCAGTCTCCCTCAAGCCAGATGGGGAGGCAGGAACAGCTGTGATCCCTCCCCAACCTGAGAAGAGATTTCCCACCCAGCTGTCACAGCCCCAAGGGAGCCAGGGTGGCCGAGGGAGAGGCAGGCAGAGTTGGCCGAGGACTGGAGGAGAAGCAAAGGAGGCTGAGCCACCAAAGGGGGGCCCGAAGTCGGGGGGCGGGGCGGCACCTTGAGATTGGAACCTGATGAGTTCCACCATGACACCCTCCATGCAGTTTCCCATGGGTCCTGCCTGCATCTTCCTAAGAAAAGGCATCGCGGAGAAACAGCGGGTGAGGCTGGGGGCAATGGGGAAGGACGGTGGGAAGGGCGAAGGGAGCTGGGATGCGGGGAAGAGAAGGGCTGTGACAGGCACGGTGGAAGAGAGGAGTGAGGGGTAGAGCATGAACTGAGAAGGTTAAAGAATTCCAGGGAGCACGGTGGGGACACGTGGGTCAGGGAGGGGGGGATGAAATCGGAAGTCAGGACCGAAAGGTGGAAGATGAAAGAGGAGACAAAGAAAAGGGGAACTGGGGTGATGTCCCTGTTGA
Source organism: Aepyceros melampus (assembly GCA_006408695.1). Taxonomy (NCBI): domain Eukaryota; kingdom Metazoa; phylum Chordata; class Mammalia; order Artiodactyla; family Bovidae; genus Aepyceros; species Aepyceros melampus. Next base: position 48,901 of record SJXQ01005862.1, on the reverse strand, counting down.
CCAACATCATTCTTTTCTACGGACACCCATAGTGATGCCAGTGACGGTGGTGGTGGGGATAAGAGTGGCTGCCGTTTATTATTTTTTAATTTGTGCTGGGTCTTAGTTGTAGTCTGTGGGATCTAGTTCCCTGCCCAGGGATCGAACCTGGCCCCCATGCACCGGCAGCTCGGATCTTAGCCGCTGGGTCACCAGGGAAGTCTGTAGTTGCCACTTAAGTCATTGCTGTGTGCCCAGACTTGTGCAAAGGGTTTTGCATTCTTGATATTATTTAATCCTCACAATCAATGACTCATGAGGTCCGTAATGCCTTCATTCCCATTTTATAGATGTGGAAGGTAAGGCTGTGAGTCATGAAGTCTGTTGCTTTAAGCTTTGACAATTAGTGAATGGCAGGGCCAGAACCATTTGATTCCAATGGGCATGCTTCACTGCCATTCTCTTCTCCAGGGGATCTTCCTGACCCAGGGATTGAACCTGGGTCTCCTGCACTGCAGGCAGATTACCTTCTGAGCTGCCAGGGAAGCCCCAACTGGAGGGGGGAAGGGGATACTGAAAAAGAGAAGGTGGGAAAATGTCTCCAAGGGTAAAGGGAGGTATGGGGGGTGACAAAGGCCAGGGGTTGATGGAATTTTCCTGGGGAGGTGCTACGTGCTCAAGCCTGACCCTTCAGGTATGTCCTGGCGTGGCTAGTGGCAATATGAAAGGGTTTCAGAAATTGGTCATGCTGGCGGTGCTCATCCTGCCTGGGAGCCACTGACCACAGCTCTTACACCCAGGGATTCTCACCCAGCCACTTATGAGCTGCGTGGCCTCAAACAAGTTCCTTAACCTCTCTGTTCCTCAGCTTTCTCTTAAGTAAGATGGGAATGGTATTTAGCTCGACCTCACAGGGTGGTTCTGAAGTTTAAATGAAATGATTGTGGAAGCCCGGCAGAGTTAGCACTCTGAATATGTTAACTGATTCCAAGTCTGACTTTTCCTCATCTGGAGGAGGAGATTGGATTCCACAGCCTGCAGGATCTGTTTTGGCACAATGTCCACTGGGGAAAGGCAGGAGAAGAGAGACCAAGGTTCACGGATGGGAGAGAAGAAATGAGAAGGGGCGAGGAGGAGTGGGAGGAGCAAATAGCCAGGGAAGGGGAGTCAGGAGGTGGGAGAAGGAAGGTGAGAAGTGTGGAGGGGAGGGAGAAGGGAAAGGACCAGGAAAGGATGAGGATGAGACGTGTTTGGATAAGTGAATGTGGATCTCTTGATTCTCTTTCCAAATCCTGCCTCCACTCCCCGCATTCCTTTCTAGGAAAGACCACTGGGACCAGATGAGATTGAAGGTAACACTTTCTCCCCCAGACATCCCTATGTCACCATCCACTCATTCACCTGCCCTCTGTTCCTTTGTACATTTCAGTATAAATCCCTCGACACAAAAATTTTACATCACTCTCTCTTTCCACTCAACTGTGATTTTGTGGCAGTTTAAGTACTTCCCAAAGTGTTCAGAAGCCATCCTGACCCCCAAGTGTCTCAGAGACCCATGAATGATGCCTGAGTTTTAAGGAGAAGTTCAAAATTGTTCTTTTTTTTTTTTTTCCTTGGTGGTTTTGAAGTTTCTCATTACTTCACTCAACAATGTGAAGGACTTCAGTGCTATCATTTGGTGGTCTCAAGAATTATTCCTCTTGTTAACACACTTCATATATCTCTCCTTTTGGGCATTTTTATAATATATATTTTTTGAGGAGTCTTGAGTTGGTGCCTCATTGACAGTTTCAAGGGATGCTCCTTTCACCCAGTGACTGTTTCAAGTTGCCCCAAAGTTCTTGTCTCTTAACTTTCAGAGCTCCGGGAAGCATTTCTTGAGTTTGACAAGGACCGAGACGGGTTCATCTCTTGTAAGGATTTGGGGAATCTCATGAGGACAATGGGTTACATGCCCACGGAGATGGAACTGATTGAACTGGGCCAGCAGATCCGGATGAACTGTGAGGCTTGAGGGTGGGAGGAACAACCAGGCTTTGGGGGAGGGTTAAGAGTGAAGTTATGAAGGATATGGAGGTTGAGAGTAGAGTTGGAGATGGGGAGGAGGGAAGCAGGGCTAGACGTCTGGAAGAAAACAGCTCAGACTGTACTTAGGGAGGCAGCATTTGAAGTTGCTAAAAGGGTGATTTTTAAGATAGATTTGGGTTCAAGTTCCAGTTCTGTTGTTTCCTAGTTGTAGCGTTATGAGAAGTGGAGTTAGCCCCCTCTCTTGAATCTGTTTCCCCATCCATGCAGTGAAGATGTTATCACTCCTTACCTAGTGAGACTGTAGAAAGGAAGGGATAAAAAAGTTAATACAGGTAAAGTTTTAGCCTCCAGTAAATGCTTATTAAATATAGGTCATTGCTATCTCCCCTAAGATTCATCAGTGGAGTGCAGGATTGGACCTGTATTTGATGCTGAAAACACACTTGGAGTTGGAGCCTAATGTTGCTGAGTAACGTAACAAAAAAGATGGGTCTTTAGATGGAGACCAGAGTTGATTTTGTGATTGATAAGATTGCTTCTGGGTTTGCATCTGAGCATGTTCCTGAGTAGACAACACTGAATTCAAGGAGATTCACCTCTGGAAGGGATTTGGTGCTCCTTTAATTCATACTGTCTCTTCTCCAGATCTGCAGATGAGGGAGCCTAGAACTGAACCGATTAAGAGATTTTTCCTAAGGTCACATCAACAGTTAGTTACTTCCATTGTATGTCCCACCCCTGTTCAGATGAGAAGAGCAAGAGGGCCTGAGTTGGCTGAAAGAGGGAGCTCTTAGAAGGCAGAGGGATTGGAGCAGATCTATTGAACAGAGTCAAAGGACAAAGTGAGGGAATGGAAGGTTAGGGGCGTATGAAGTCTCACCAGACCTGCCTCTTCTGTCCCCAGTGGGTGGCCGTGTAGATTTTGACGACTTTGTGGAGCTGATGACCCCCAAATTGCTTGCAGAAACGGCTGGGATGATTGGTGTCCAGGAGATGCGAGATGCCTTCAAGGAAGTGAGTTTCCTAATGGAGGTGGTGGAAGGAGACCCCAGGGGTCTCTGATTAGTCATTAATGGGGGACAAGACCCTAGTGGCTCGGTGGTAAAGAACCCACCTGTCAGTGAATGAGACTTGCAATATGTCCATATACATATATATAATTGTCTTTAATTTTGGTTAATTTCTATTAAATTCATTTCTATTTTTATTCAATGGAATATAATTTCAGTTCATTAAATCTGAAAATGAATACTCAAAGCAATTATTGGAAAACTTTGATTTGGAACAACTGGGTGTGCCAATCTACCTTCTCAACTATGAATTTTACCAAACTTAAATCAGGTATTTCTCGCAACATTTAGTGTCTGAATTGAGGTGTGCTCTGTGTAAGATACAGGCTGGATTAAGGTTTGGTGTTTTAGTTTAAGTGTCCTTGGGGGCTGGGTGTGTTAACTAGCCATGCTAAGGACATAGTATTCAGTATGGTATTATCCTAAGTCTTATGAAAGACAGCACTGAAAGATTATAACAGCGTTTCAGCGACTATGAAGTTGGGGAGATTCCAAATGGGAGAAAAACGTCTGATTTCATTGTCCTCCCGGCCCTTCGATCCTCCTCTGAAGCCCATCAATAAAATGGTTTAATCCCAGAAAAAAAAAACAAGAATGTAAGATAGCTCACTAATAAATTTAAAAGATGTTTTATTTATTTACTTGGCCATTCTGTGGGGCAAGTAGGATCTTAGTTTCCAGCCAGGGCTCAAACCCAGGCCTCCTGCAGCAGGAGCTCAGTGTCTTAACCACTGGACCACCAGGGAAGGCCCTGTTAATACTTCTAAAGTTGATTACATGCTGAAATGATATTTTAAAGTAAAATCAATTATAAAAAGTTGATTCCACTTGTTCCCTTAAAATGTGTGTGGTGGGGGGCACGGCTACTAGAAGAATTTGAAATTACCCGCGAGGTTCCCGTATTTCTTCTGGACAGTGCATTGCTCTAGGGGAAATCGGATCTCAGGATTAGGAAGCAGCAGGTAGGGACGCTGGAAGGCAGGAGGGCGTGAAGCGACTTAGCAGCAGCAGCAGCAGCATAGCTGGAGAGAGAGGAGGCTAAGATAAACAAAGTCTCAGAGGTGCTGAAGGCAGGTCCCCACCCCATAGGAGCATGCCTGTTGTGGAGGGGTGGCAGGATTTTCTTCTGAGTGGGATAGGAAGCCACTGGAGGACTTTAAGCTAGGGAGGGGCTAGACCAGTTGGGTTTCTTGTTTTTAATAATTTTTATTATTTTTTTGGCCACACCACGTGGCACCTGGGCTCTTAGTGCCTGACTGGGGATCAAACTCACGCTCCCTGCAGTGGAAGAGTCGAGTCCTAACCACGAGATCGCCAGGGAAGTCCTTGACTGGTGTTTTAAATGAATTCGAATGTCAAATTCTGACGGGTAGAGAACAGATTATGTAGGACCACAGCGGCAGCTGGAACCAGACAGGACGCTGTCGGCCATGATCCAGGCAGGAGAGCATTGTGGTTTGAACCCCGTTAGCACCGGTGTAGCCGGAGGACAGTTGGCTCCCAGACATGTTTGGACATAGAACTGACATTCTAAGACTTTCTAGTAGGTTAAAGGTGTGCAGGGACTTCGCTGGTGGTCCAGTGGTCATTACTCCGCGCTTCCACTGCCGGCAGCACAGGTTTGATCTTTGGTCGGGGAACCCAAGTCCTGCAGGCAGTGTGGTGTAGCCCAAATTTTTTTAAAAAGGTGTGCAGCATCCCAAGGGGTAAGCATGGAACAGGGAACAAGAGTCCTTGAACCTGCCTCTAAGGAGCTGACATTTAGCAGATGATGTACCAAACCTCTTAACTGAGTGTTTTTTTTTTTTTTTGGCCACAAGTTGAGGGATCTTAGTTTCTCCAGCAGGGATTGAGCCCCAAGCACCAAGTCCTAACCCCTGGAACCAGCAGGAAACGCTTCTCTCTCTCTCTTTTTAAAAGGTTTTATTGTAGCATCATTGATTTACAATGTTGTGTTAGTTTCTGTGAACAGTCGAGTCATTCAGTTAGAGTATGTTTGTTGCTCAGCGATGTCTGACTCTTTGCGACCCCACAGACTGTAGCCCGCCAGGCTCCTCTGTCCATGGGATTTCCCAGACAAGAGTACTGGAGTGGGTAGCCATGCCCTTCTGCAGGGGATCTTCCTGCCCCAGGGATCGAACCCTGGACTCCTGAACCTAAGGTGGATTCTTTACCATCTGAGCCACCTTACACAAATATATATATATTTCTTTTTAAAAACATTCTCTTCCATTATAGGTTATTACAAGATATTGAGTATAGTTCCTTGGGCTGTACAGTAGGTCCTTGCTGTTTATCTTTAGCTGAGTTCTTGACTCACAGGAAGTGATGAATAAACACTGTATCATTATTGTGGTGGTTGTGGTTAATATTGTTCCCTGTGCTCCGCTTCAGTTTGATGCCAATGGGGATGGGGAGATCACGCTGGGGGAGCTGCAGCAGGCCATGCAGAGGCTCCTGGGAGACAAGCTCACGTCCCAGGAGATATCCGAGGTGGTCCAGGAAGCCGACATTAATGGAGATGGCACCGTCGACTTTGAAGGTGATGCTGTGTGGGGACAGACACCCCTATCTCCCCGGGGTGATTTTTTTTCCAAGTTGGCCATTCCTTCTCATTCTCCCTCAGTTTGAAGCTGGAGGAGGCAGGGTTAGATTTTGGAACTGTTTGTTGCCTCACTTTCTGCCCATGTCATTTCCAAAAGCTCATGCCTCTCACCTCTCCCTGTATTAATATCTGCACTTGGTCACTCCTTGGAACACCCTGTCCAGAAGCTGATTCTGACTCCACCTTTCCCATCCCTTCCTTGTTCCCTGGGCACCCTTGTCCTAGGAACAGAAACTCCCATCCAAAGGAGAGTGGACTAGTTATTTGCTGGGATGCTGGGGTCAGATTCATGAGGTTCAAGTTCAGGATCATCTTTTACTAATGATGTGGTCTTATCCCAGTCACTTTCTCTCTTTCAGTGTTAGATTTCACATCTGCAAAATGGGGGTAAGGATGACACCTTTCTCCCAAAGTTTTAGCAAAAAGCTGAAAGACATTGTGCACTACAGACTCCTCTGCTTGTGTGCTGTCTGGAGCAGCCTTCATCTTTTCACTGGTTAAGGCTCAGTTATGCCCCTGGATTGGAGAAGGAAATGGCAACCCACTCCAGTGTTCTTGCCTGGAGAATCCCAGGGATGGGGGAGCCTGGTGGGCTGCCGTCTATGGGGTCACACAGAGTCGGACCGACTGAAGCTACTTAGCAGTAGCAGCATGCCCCTGGATGGTGCCCCCTCCCCATCTTTCTTGCCAGGCTCAGCATCCCTGAGCTCCCATAACACCCACAGCTGCCTCCGTGGTGATGCTGACACATGACGTCATGATAAGCTTCCAATCGTTGATTACCTGTTTCCTTCTGAGGCCACAGATGAAATGGTTCATCATTATACCCCCAGTTCCTGGCACAGAGTTCAACACGTGCATTGAGTGATTGGGCTTTCCAGGTGGCCTTAGTGGTGAAGAACCCGCCTGCCAATGCAGGAGACGCGGGAGAGGCAGGTTCTTTCCCTGCCTCAGGAAGACTCCTGGAGGAGGAAATGGCAACCCGCTCCAGTATTCTTGCCTGGAAAATTCTTGCCAGAGGAGCCTGCTGGGCTATGGTCCATGGGGTCGCGAAAGAGCCAGACATGACTGAGTGACTGAGGACATATACACATTGAGTGATTGAATAAATGAGAAAGATTGGAGTCTTGAGAGGAAGGGATGGGGGTTATTTCTGTGGGAGACGCAAATAGGGCATGCCAGGGTCTCGTTGTGACATTCTCTGGTGCAAGTTTCAGCATCTGACTGCTGTCTATAAGGCAAAAGTCTAAAATTCTTAGTTTGCTATTCAAATGCATCCATGATGCCCCATAGTAGACATCCATGAAAAATCTGGAAGAGGCAGAATTCTTGAGGAACCTGACCCTTGGGTCAACTACAGGCAAGAGAAGGACAGATAAGGTGGGACCAGTAAGTTCACCCGACATTGAGTCACAGCAACGTCAGGTACAACCTGGGTCCCTTCCAGGGTTTTCCATTCACCATCTGCACGATCTCAGGCACGCTGGCCAACCTCAGCAGCCTCAGCTTGCTGATCTGTAAAATGGTATTTAACTCTCCCAGATTGGTTGAAAAGATGAAATCAGAGACTCACAATGACTAATTATTGAACTTTGACTGTGTCTTCTAAGCATTATATTGTTAAACCATCTGAAAGACCTTTTAAGTAAATAGCAGAAATCGAGGTGTAGAGGGATCAAGTCGTTAATTTCCCAAAGATCTTGTGGTCTCTGACATGTAGTTAAGGACTGAAAAAATTAACGACAGCTGCTCTTACAAACAGGTGCCTCACTTAGTGGGAGAGGGATAAATTAGGAGCTTGGGATTAATATACACACAAATATATATAATCTATATGAAAGAGATAAACAATAAGGGCCTATTGTTGAGCCAGGGAACTCTACTCAGTATTCTGTAATAACCTGTATGGAAGAATCTGAAAAAGAATGAATATATTTGTGTGTATAGTTGAATCACCTTGGTGTACACCCGAAACTAACACAACATTGTCAATCAACTGTGTGTGTGTGTGCGCAGTTGCTTCACTCGTGTCTGACTCTTTGTGACCCCATGGGCTGGAGCCCACCAGGCTCCTCTGCGCATAAGGATTCTCCAGGCATGAATACTGGAGAGGGTTGCCACGATCTTTTCCATAAATCAACTATACTTCAACAATTAAAAAAAAAAACACACAAATACCTATTCTGCCTCACCATAAATTTTGTTTCTGCAGAGTTTGTGAAGATGATGTCTCGTTGAGGAGGTGCTGGGATCCCCAGCCTCTCTCCACCTGCTCACCATGGATCAAGTCGTGGTGGAGGGGAGGACCACGTGCCCCACAGGCCCTCCAGAGAGAGAGCGTGGACGGGTGGGTGGAGACTGGTATTGCAGCGGTATGGATTGAGGGTAGCCTAGGAACAATAGCTGGCCAGATGGGGTGGTGTTACATCCCTGGAACTAGATTAAGGAGGAAGAGGTCTGTGTGAACAGTACTGGGGTCTCCTTGCCACTCTCCCAAATCCCAAAGACTAATGACATCTTTCAACTTGTAATCCTAAATCCTTCCAACCTGGCAGGGTCTCTTCTCCAACTTTCTCTGGGTGAAAATAGTCTCTTCTCCTGTTTGATTCAGAAAGTTCAACACAGCATCTACCTTTCCCCCTTCTTGCTTCAGCTGCCTTGAATCCCCCAGTTTCTTCCTCTCCGTCGAAGAAGGCTTGTCCATCATGAGGCTAGAAACAGGGTTCTTGATGAGACTGGGTTTGGAAAGGGTTAATTAAAGAGGCATCCACGTGAACCTACCCCCTCCCCAACTTGCTTTCCTGGAAGCACAGTATCTTTTCATCTCTCTAGCCTCCGACTTCCTTCTCCTTGTGTCAGATACTCTGGTCACCGAATTAAATCACAAATCTGGATTATCAAGGGTTAGAGCAAGCTGATCCCCCAGGGGATTAGCTCCCCTCGAAACAACATGATGCAAAGAGAGAGAGGATGGACACCTCCAAATCCTTGACTCAGCCAGGTCACCACGAAGCCATTCCTGGAAGCCCCCTGCCTCCGCATCAGTCTGCCCTAGGCTGTACAGAGGTAGTCCTTCTGTTAGACTGGAAGTCAGTTCTCTCCCTCATACTCTGACCCTGATCTGCGTTAGAAATTGGAAAGATATATTCCTCCTCACCTCTGCCTTCAGTAACCCTAAGGTCCTTCAAATAAAGAGTTCATTTGAAACCGTCTTCAATTATTTATTCTTAATTAATTGGCTGAGCCAGGTCTTAGTTGAAGCCCAAAAGATCTTTAGTTGCAGCGTGTGGGATCTGGTTTCCTGACCGGGGATCGGTCCTGGGTCCCCTGTGCAGCGTGTGGGGTCTGGTTTCCTGACCGGGGATCGGTCCTGGGTCCCCTGTGCAGCGTGTGGGATATGGTTTCCTGACCAGGGATCGAACCTGGGTCCCCCGCACTGGGAGCATGGAGTCCTGTCCTCTGTGTGAGCTCAGTCACTTCAGTCGTGTCCAGTTCTTTGAGACTCAGTGGACTGTAGCCCGCCAGGCTCCTCTGTCCATGGCATTTTACAGGTGAGAATACTGGAGTGGGTTGCCATTTCCTTCTCCAGGGGATCTTCCCAACTGACGGTTCGAACAGGAGTCTCCTGAGTCTCCTGCATTGGGAGACAGATTTCTTTTTTACCACTGAGCCACCTGGGACACCCCCTTACCACCCGGGAAGTCCTTCTTTTTCACCTTTAAAGTCCTAACTATAGACCTGGAGAATGGTTCACCTAGTTCAATAGCCTCCTTTTAGAAAATTTTAATTTAAATTTTAAAAAATGGAATCAGAATAATGTTCCTTAACTTCGCTGCAGCCATGCTGTTTTGCCATTCTTCACTATCCCAAGACTATTTTATGTTTTTTTATTTTCTTCATTCCTTCCTTTCCTTTTCTTCCTTTCCTTCTTTCCCCTCCCACCTTTAATTTATTCAGCAGCAATGTCTGAAGTGCCTGCTATGTGTCAGACATTTTTCCAAGCGTGAGGAAAAATGAGGCTATAGCAGTGAATAAAATAGCCCCGAACTCTAGACTCAAGAAGCTTCCATTATAATGTGAGGAGACAGACATAGAACAAATTAAATGAGTAAATATAATCATATCTAGAATGTTAGAAGGTGATGAGATGTGGAGCAAAAGGAGCCGAAATGGGTTGAAGGATGAGAAGGTTCTGGAGGTGGGGAAGGGTTGCATTAAAGTTTATGGAGCCCTGGGGGCATGTCTGGGAAAGGGAAATTCAGACTTAACAGAGTGTAAATGCAAAGGGCCTGAGGCAGGAATTGAACCTGGAGTTCTGGAGGAATTGCAAGGAGACCAGGGTGGATGGTTTGGGTTCTGAGTGGATCAGGAGTCAACTCATGCCAGTATGCATTCTCAGAGGCTATTTTGAGGACCTTGGAGGGTACGGAGCAGAGAAGTGACACAGTCCATATCCCATTTAACAGATGACTTCAACCTCACATCCCATCTCTACACTCATCAATTCACCCATCCAATCTGCACCTGCTCAAACATAACACTTGCTGAGTCCCTGATATGTGCCTGGCACTGTTCCAAGTGATGGAACTAGAGCAAGGATAAGTTACTTGACCTCAAGAAGCTGGTAGTCTAGAGCCCCACAAGCCAACGGGATCTCCCGGTGATAATGGAAACGCTCTAGAATTGCTGTGCCATCCAATACAGTAGCCACCGCTATGTGTCACTGTTGAGTATTAGATGTGGTGAGGTGAGAATCTGGGCGTCATTTTAATTTCAGTAAGTTAACAACATTTTCTTAATACATTATTGGTTTTATGAATTACTTGTTAAATTTAAATAGCTCCATGTGGCTGTGCTAAGTCGCTTCAGTCGAGTCTGACTCTTCACAACCCTATGGATGGTAGCCCGCCAGGCTCCTCCGTCCATGGGATTCTCCAGGCAAGAATATTGGAGTGGGTAGCCTATCCCTTCTCCAAGGGATCTTGCTGACCCAGGAATTGAACCGGGGTCTCCTGCATTGCAGGTGGATTCTTTACCAGCTGAGCTTCCAGGGAAGCCCAATGGACAATGCATGTTTGCGCTATGAGCCTGGGATTATTCTAGGTCCTGGAGATAGTTTAAAGTCTTTACTTTCTTGGAGCTTATGGTCTGATGTGAGAGAAGAAGACAAAAATGATCATTTAAGAGAAGTTCAGACTGGGATGAATACTTTGAGGAAGTGGCGTGGTTATTTATACCAAGAGAACTGGAGGGAAGGCACAAGGGTGGCTTAATTTACTAAAAAGGTCAGAAAGGGCACTTAGAGATGAGCTGTCTCCATTTGGGTTCCCAGGGTTCCTCCCTTGTCTGAGAGTGGAAGAGAGCATGAAGGAGGTTTATCAAGCTGTATCCTTGGGATCGATATCTGGGAAGGAACTAGGATTGAGCAGAGGGAGAAGCTGAACAATGGTGCAAGGTCAACAATCTCAGTGGAGTCCACAAGTGCTCTTGACTCAGCTCTTCTGAGTTGTCTCATTTGGGTTGAAACAGCTGGGTCTTTAAATCTGCCATGGTCAATTCTTGCATATGGACTGTCCTGGGGAGGGCGTGAGCTCGGGCAAGGGAGGTCTCTCTGAAGCTGAGGACATCCCTGATTCTGGTTTGACTGTGGAAGGCTGCCTGCAGACAGCACTCCCCAGAGGTGGGCGGCAGGTCTTTTGTAGATCTGATGACACACATCCCTCTCCATCATGGGCATTTCAGCAGGGACTGAACAAGGTGAGCAGGAGAGCTACAGAAGCTCAAGAGGGGAAGAGAACTCCAGCACCAGCCAGACAGAGGCTGGAGTGAGCTTGATGAGTTCAAGGAACAGAGTAGCAGTTTGAGTGTAGTGAGTAAGGAGGTGGGTCACAGAGGTAGAAAATGAGATGTGGGAAAGCGCTAAACAAGGGACAGAGATGTGGGATCTGGGAACAGGGCGATTACGCTTACTAGAGTGTTTTTATATGATTGAGTGAAGATCTTGGTTCTGGCTGTTACACTAAAGTGAAAAAGACCGACCATTCAGTTTTCAGGCGTCTCTCACATCAATGTGACATCATGTGAATGTAACAATCAGACTGGCAGTGAATGAGGCTGAATGGCTGAAATCTATTCCTAATGTCTGGCTGTGGTGAGGGACAATGGTCATAGTTGCTCAGAGGGTTTTTCTGTTTTGTTTTTAAATATTTATTTTTGATGGCGACAGGTCTTCATTGCCGTGTGTGGCCTTTCTCTAGTTGTGGTAGGCGGCGGGGCTACTCTTCATTGCAGGCTTCTCACTGCAGTGGCTTCTCTTGTTGCAGAGCACAGCTCTGGAGCTCGGGCTTCAGTAGTTGTGGCAAAGGGGTTTAGTTGCTCTGCGGCATCTGGGGTCTTCCTGGTCCAGGGATCCAACCCATGTCCCCTGCATAGGCAAGCGGATTCTTATCCACTGCACCGCCGGGGAAGTCCACTGAGAGGGATTTATGAAGGAGGAGAAGGACAGGGAGGGAGAAGAGGAGGAAGAGAGGGAAGAGGAGAAGGAAGGAGAGAATGGAGAGGAAGAGAAGAACACCAACAACATGAGGTTGCATCGGGGCTCGCAGGAAACAGGTTCTGCAATCGATTATTGATGTCTGTCATGGGCACCATAAGGGAATAGTTGAGGCCATCTTGCAATGAATTTTCTACCCTCCATCGATGTACTAATTTATTTATTAATGATTTAATAAGTACCTACAAATGCTCCACCCAAGTTGTAACTTCCTAGAAAGAGACAGCAGGCTGCAATCACTGTCTAGAGTCCCTGGGCTGAGAACCTGATCTCTGCACCATGTGACTCACCAGTGTTTCCTTCCCCACACTTTTGGACCCCTCACCGTATCTGTCATTCTAGGAAGCGGAAAAGGCAGCCCCAGAGTTAATGTGGGGCTCCCTTTTGGTGGTTAGACCACATTTTCCCTCTGTTCTTCACAAAGGACCAAGTGATGAAGCGAGACAGTGCACAGGTTCTTTCTAAAAGCAATTATCTAAGCTTGAAAGATTCGATGAAAAAGATGAAGCAGGTTCCAGACTTAATATGTCAGCCTTCCACTGGAGACGTGTCTCCTTCCCTTGAAAACAAAATCAAAAGCCAGTGTTCAGGTAACAGGTACACACGGACTCAAACGTAACATGATTACAGTGACTTCATGTTGATTTTTAAGATTCAGCTGGGAATAAGGTGATGCAGCTGAGCCAAGGGCACTTAGATACCCCCTGCCCCTCACCTGGCTCATGGGATCAAGTCAGTGAATAATAAGCACCTCAACCTCACCTATCAGGCTTCTCTGGTAGCTCAGAGGGTAAAGCGTCTGCCTGCAATGCAGGAAACCTGGGTTTGATCCCTGGGTCAGGAAGATCCCTTTGAGAAGGAAATGGCACCCCACTCCAGTACTCTTGCCTGGAAAATCCCATGGACAGAGAAAAGCCTGGTAGACTATATATAGTCCATGGGATCGCAAAGAGTCGGACACGACTGAGCGACTTCACTTTCACTTTCACAACCTCACCTGTGCTGTAATACGTTCGGTAGGAGCAGGACTTGCAAGAAGATGGTTCTGCTCTTTTGGTTTGTTTATTTGTTTGCTTGTTTTTGCTTGTTTGTGGCATGGCATGTGGGGATCTTAGTTCCCCGAGCAGGGATCTCACCTGTGGCCCTGTAGTGGAAGCGTGGAGTTCTAACCACTGGACCCCAGGGGAGTCCCAAGATAGTTCTTCTTTGATGGTTACAAATTTGAGCTGGAGACTGAAAATGTTCTTAGACTTAGCCACAGATTGGGGACTACTGTGGGTGTTCTTTTTTTTTTCAGTATTCACCTTGTTAAGATGGGGACTCTCAGGCGGTGTAGTGGCAAAGAATCCACCTGCCAATGCAGGAGACATAGGTTCCATCCCTGGGTCGAGAAGATCCCCTGGAGAAGCAAATGGCAACCCACTCCAGTATTCTTGCTGGGAAATCCCATGGACGGAGGAACCTGGCAGGCTCCAGTTCATGGGGTTGCAAAGCGTCGGACACGACTTAGCGACTAAACAACAATATCAACAACTGTTGAGATGGTAGAGTCCCAGACCGACTTCTTCGCCTTTCCTCTGCACGTGGAAGATAATTTGCACCACCAAACTAAATTTCAGGAAGAGTCACTGATTTTGGTTCTATAACCCACATGCAATCGCGAGGATAAATCCTGCTGGAATCACCAGGATGAGAAGGCTTCTGTTTACTTTCAAATTCCAGAATTACAATGTGACAAGGTCAGTGCAGGAGGTCCAGAGAGAATTTTTATAGTCTTTAGAATATGGAAGCTGGGAGGAAAAGAATAGAAAAAAGGAAGGATGAAGTTGGTCTTGTGTAGACAGTCGATGATGTATGGGCTGAGGCTGGGGACAGGGTGAGAGATGAACCCAAACTTTTCCTTGGTTAGCTACTCAGTGAAGCAGGTAAGAGATCAACAACAAGGTTTCTGGGACCTGTGTGTGTGTGTGTGTGTGTGTGTACGTGTGTGTGTATATCAGTCACAAAGTCATGTCTGACTCTTTGCAACCCCATGGAGCATAGTCCACCAGGCTCCTCTGTCCATGAGATTTTCCAGGCAAGCATACTGGAATGGGTTGCCATCTCCTTCTCCAGGGGATCTTTCCAACCCAAGGACTGAACCTGCGTCTCCTGCATTGGCAGGGGGATTCTTTACTGCTGAGTCATCAGGGGGACCAGAGAGGTCTTGGTTATCTCCTTTCAAGTTTGCCCTTTCGTTTAAAGTCTAACTCAAGAAATTCCACTTTCTGAATTTTTCACACCCAAATCCTCCCAGACCTAGAATTTGGAATGACACCTTTCTGGTTCTGAAATCATTCGCTCGCCTCCTCACCCTGCTCCTCTGCTTTTCAGAGACATCCCGATTTCTTCTTGTCTTCTACTTTGGGAAGTTGTCCCAGCCTCCCCCACCCCTGCTAAGTTCACCTTTTCTCTGAGAAATAGAACTTGTCTTGCTGGAAAACTCAGCAAATCATGCTGGAAGGAAAAGAGCTCACCTTTGCATCAGCAGTACACCCAAGTGTGGTCCCGGTCATAGTTGTAAGAGGTTGCACACCATAAAAGGTTCTCCTTTGATCCTTTATTGGTGCAGTTAAAATAATTCTTGTTTTTGTAGTTGAATGGGAAGTGGCAAGGGAAGCCAGGAACCAATGAGGAAATTCCTAGGGAGGAAATGGAGATAAGACGGTGGTTTCTCCCGTGTCTTTACACTACAGTGAAGGCTTCATCCTTACTTAAGCTTGTGTTGTTTGAGCTCTGCTCAGAGGCTCCTGCCGAAGGGGTGATGTGGTGGTGTTAAGTCGCTAAGTCGCGTTAGACTCTTTTGCAACCCCGTGGACTGTAGCCCGCCAGGCTCTTCTGTCCATGGGATTCTCCAGGCAAGAATACTGGAGTGGGTTGCCATTTCCTCTTCCAGGGGACCTTCCTGTCCCAGGGATGGAATCTGAGTCTCCTGGGGCGCCTGCATTGGCAGGCAGATTTTTTACCACTGCACCACCTGGGAAGCCCAATTTGTTCAAGAGAGAGCTCAGTCATCTCTATCTGGTAGACAAGATAAACCCAAAGGTTTGATTGTTTTTAGATGTTAATGGATCTTGTATCTAATTTAGCAATCTTGCTTCAGCTTGGCATTCTTTTCTTCACCATGTACAATCGACCCTCAGTAGTCACAGGTTCTCTGAGGATTCAATATTCCACTTGAGGAAGGCAATATCTAGTTGGTGAATGTGTGGCTCCAGAATTCACAAATATGAGGTTGGGAAGCTGACCTGGAGAAAAGATAGGCTACCCACTCCAGTATTCTTGCCTGGAGAATTCTATGGACAGAGGAGCCTGGCAGGCTACAGTCCATGGGGTCGCAAAGAGTCGGACACGACTGAGCGGCTTTCACTTTCAACTCTTCTACACCATTTTATATAAAGGACTTGAGCATCCATGGATGTTTCTTGTAAGTCCTTTGAATTGGCGTCACCATCTTTCCAGTTCCATTAGTAACAGATTTTTCAAAACCTTATCATATAGCATACTCGTCATTTGAGTGTTGGGTATTTAATATTTTGCAGATTTTATACTGGTCCCTTTCCCTTGGATCTTAAGGAGACCACATTTTTGCCTGTCACATTATGGCATTCTTTATGCCATTTGTTCATCAGATCTCTGAGGGTCCAGTACACAGTAGGGTTGGGATAGGCGTTTGTTGAGTGAATGAATGAAGGCCTCCTCCCACCCCGTGCCTGTCCAGCCCCCTTCCCCATAGTACTGGTGTCTGCGCAAAGACTCCACTTCCCATCCTTATCCATGTTCTCCGTGGTTGGACACCAGAGCTTGTTGTTTTCATCCTCAAGGCATTCAGAGACCACATTATTTCTGTACGTGGCAGGGAAGATGCAAGGCTTGCTGAAAGAGTTTCCCCCGTACTCTGAAAATAATGATGGAAATGAACATAATTAGAACCTCATGTTCCCAGGTGGCGCTAATGGTTAAAAAAAAAAGAAAAGAAAAAAAAAAAAACAACCCGCCTGCCAATGCAGGAGACATAAGAGATTCCAATTCAGTCCCTGGGTTGGGAAGATCCCTTGGAGGAGGGCATGGCAACCCACTCCAGTATTCTTGCCTGGAGAATCCCATGGGCAGAGGAGCCTGGCAGGCCACAGTCCTTAGGGTTGCAAAGGGTCAGACAGGACTGAAGCGATTTAGCACACACATCCAGAATCTTATGTAGGAATAAATGTGCTTGTAGATAGGTGCCTTTCTGGTATGCATTTTCATCTCTGAGGCAACAGTGCTTAGTGAGAAGGTAAAAAAGCACAGGCTTTGGAGTCAAAGGGACTTGAATTCAAATTTTAACTCTGACATCACCTTGGGCCATCATTTTATTGGGACTATTTACTGAATAGCGGGAAAAAATAGCATCTGGTACAGCTTCCATGGGAAGATTAAGTGGGTTATTATATATAGAACTTCTGGATCAGGCTCTAACACAGAGAAGGCACTAGAATGAATGGAGGTTGTTATTCAGTTAAGAATAGGCCTAGAAGTAAGAGTAAACGTTAAGATGCTTTGAAGTGCAGTTTGGGTGTAGCATGGAGTGAATCTAATTATTGTCGATTCTAGAAACAGAAATCCTTGAAAACCAGTGTCAGAGCTACAGCCCATGGATTTGGTCCTCAGCACAAGTGGTTTTTCACGCTGGCCTTGGGGACTTGTAATGCGGGAGACCCTGCACTGATCCCTGGGTCGGGAAGATCCCGGGAGGAGGAAATAGCAACCCATGCCAGTATTCTTGCCTGGAGGATCCCATGGACGGAGGAGCCAGGCGGGCCACAGCTCACGAGGTGACAAGGAGTCGGACAGGCCTGAGCGGTGGAGCACGCGTGCTCACTGCCCGGTCCCCATGCCCTCGTGAGAATCATTGCTGGCCGCCATCTCCACTCCCACCAGACACACCCTCCTTGCTGCAGCGCCTCACCGTTGGTTTCGCAGTATTTCCACTGCTGCTTCTCATCAAAGTTGGAAGTCACTGAGCACCACTGCCTCCCGAATAAACTGCCATCCGTGATGCACCCATTATGGGGCTTTCCCCGGTAGATGAAGGGAAAGATACACCGTGGGTAATCTGCGCAGAAGGAAGTCCATGAGTGCTGTGACCTGGCTCTGGTCATTCACTTTTGGCTGCAAGACTCACAAGATCTTAGTTCCCTAACCAGGGATCGAACCTGTGCCCCCTGCATTGGAAGAGTGGTCCTCATCGTTGGACCACCAGGGAAGACCCTGGGGACCTCTTTTCCAGAATTAAATATATGTATATATCTACTTGTAATTTCCTAATTCAGTTTCAACCGGTTGATCCTGACTTCTTTGAACTGCAGAGGACTTTGCAACAGAGGCAGTGCAGGCTCAGCTTGTTTTTACTCACTTTGCTTTATTGTGCTCTGCAGAGACTGCATTTTTCTCAGGTTGAAGGTGTGTGGCAACCCTGCCTTGAACAAGTCTGCCGGCACCATTTTCCCCAATAGCATTGGCTCACTGTGTGTCTCTGCATTACATTTTGGTAATTCTCCCAATATTCCACACTTTGAAATTATTATTGTATTTGTTATCGTGGATCAATGATTTCTTTTTTTCTTTTTATTAAATAGGCTTAATTGCTCTGAGGCATGTGGGGTTTTCCAGGGCCAGGGATCAAACCCATGTCTCCTGCATTAGCAGGCGGATTCTTTACCACTGAGCCACCAGGGAAACCCAATCAACGATCTTTGATGTGATGAATGTAATTATTTTGAGGCACCATGAAATACATAACCTATGGATAAGAAGTTGCTTCTAATGGACAAGAAAAGAAAGTGTTTTCCTAAGATGAAAACGACTCCTGGTGAAGATGCTGTGAAGAGTGTTGATATAACAAAAGATACAGAATACTATATGAAGTTAGTTGATAAAGCATCAGCAGGGTTTGAGAGGACTGACTCCACTTTTGAAAGACGTTCTACTGTAGGTAAAATGCTATCAAACAGCACTGCAGGTTACAGAGAAATTGTTCATGAAAGGATGAGTCCATAGATACCGCAAACCTCTTTGTCATCTTGTTTTAAGAAATTGCCAGTCACCCCAACCTTCAGCATCCACTGCCCTGATCAGCCAAGAGCCGTCAACATCAAGGTAAGACCCTCCACCAGCAAAAAGACTGCAACTCACTGAAGATTCAGAGGATGGTTAGCATTTTTGAGCAATGAGATAGTTTTTAAATTAAGGGTATGTAATTTTTTAAAGACATATAATGCCATTGCACATTTAGACTGCAGTACAGTGTGCCATCTTTATACGTCCTGGGAAAGCAAACAATTCATATGACTCACCTTATTGCAATATTTGCAGTGTTTCCCTGCTGGTATCTGTGTTTGTTTTCTGTGTCTGTGAGTCTGTTTCTAATTTTATAAATAAGTCCATTTGTATCATTTTCTAGATGCCACTTATAAATGACACCATGAGATATTTGTCTTTCTCTACTTAGTGTGATCATCTCTAGGTCCATCCACGTTGCTGCAAATGGCATTATTTCATGCCTTTTAATGACAGAGTAATATTCCTTTGTGTGTGCGTGCGTGCGTGTGTGTGCACACGCATGTGTATATCTCACATCATCTTTATCCATTCATTTGTCGATGGACATTTAGTTTGCTTCCATGTCTTGGAAAGCACTATTTTTAGCACCATTATCTTTTTTTTTTTTTTGGCCATGTCATGTGACTTGTGGAATCTTAGTTTCCTGACCAAGGACTGAACCTGGGCCCTCGGCAATGTAAGTGCCAAGTCCTAACCACTAGACCGCCGGGAAGCTCCTCACTCTATGATCCTTAGCATTATTACCCACTGTTAACTTTCAGCGTTTGGTCTGCCAGAAACAAGAGCGCCTTGTCCACGCCCGCGCATGCTCTTTTGTAGTCCATCCGCTGAAGGCGCCTGCCGACAGGACGGCGTGGCGCCACTCACCTTCCGTCAAGCAGTGTCTCCACCGTCCATCGTAAACAGCTCTGGTCGCACACCAAGGGGATAAGCTGTTGGTTCTGGTGCAGGAGAAGTAAGTAGAACCCTTGTAGGTGAAGGGAAAGATGCATGAATCTTTCTTATCTGAAGGACAGATGGACAAAGTAGGGGATTAGTTCCAAAGAAGGAGCCAAGGATGAGACTCAGTCTGCTTTATATGATGGCCTGAAGTCTGCAGGTATAGTCTTTGCATCTAATTTCCTACAAGGACGTTTCCAGCTTATGTTTGGACCCAGAGTAATAGGGATGAGTTTCACCAGCAATGAAGGCAACCAAGATATGTCTCCAAACCAGCTGGCCACCACAAATGTCATACAAGACACTTTTGGTGAGGGGGTTCCCTGGGGTCCAGTAGGTAAGACTTCATGTTCCAATGCAGGGGGTGTGGGTTCCCTGGGGTGGGGGTTCGATCCTTGGTCGGGGAGCTAAGATCTCACATGCCTGGCAGCCCCCCAATATATATATAACAGAGTCAATATTGTAACATATTCAATAAAGACTTAAAAAAAAATGGTCCAAGTCAAAAAAATCTTTGAAAAAAAAAATTTGGTAAATTACCAGATTCCATCAGATCATGAAAAGACACACAGGAAATAGTTTTCAACCACAGACTAAAAAACCATTTCGTTTTTCAATGCTTTCTCAATCCTGGTGACATAAAAGAAAAAGCTTCAATTTAATGCTAGTATTTCGCTACCATATCTCTAATACTTAATAATCTCCCTTTTTTAAACAAAAACAAAAGAGAGAGAGAGCGCAGGACTTGGGCTCAAAACCCTATTAGGACAATACTATCTAGTAGAATTTAATAATAGGCTTTTGCTCTCATATATTTATTTTTATTGGTACTTCCTATTTACGGCAAGTAGCAGTGCTTTTATAGATTACAGGGGTGATGCTAACAATTCATTTAAAATAGATGTATTCAGGAAGAGTAAGCACATTGAAAGAAAAATGTTGAGTACAGAATATTTTAGATGGCATGCAGGTGGTGGCAGGTATGGAGGGGGTGAATTTGAATGAGTAAAGTTTAGGAAACACAACTCTTGACCTTTCTATCCTTCTGTACCAAGATGGGGACTTTATCTTTTACACCAGGTATCCTCCGAACCTAGAGGAGAACTTGATCATAGCAGATGCTCAAAAAATAACTGACAGAATAAAATAAATTTGGGAAACACCATGTGAAATAGTGTTAAACAGGTTTCTTCAATGATGGGGTTCATCACAAAAGTCCATATGCAAATGAGGATTGAATTAACAAGAGTGAAAGAGTATATTGAGTTGTCCTTTTAACTTTTTTCCCCATTACTCAATGTGCTAGTGATGAGTGGTCCCTGAAACACATTTTAAGAAATGCTGTTCTGGGACTTCCTTGGTGGTCCAATGATTAAGACTTCGCCTTCTATGGGGGGTGCAGGTTTGATCCCTGGTGGGGAAGTTAAGAGCCCACATGCCTCAAGGCCAAAAAAAAAAGAAAAAAGAAACATAAAACAGAAACAATATTGTAACAAATTCAATAAAGACTTTAAAATGATCCATATCCACCCCCCACCCCCCACCCCCCGCAAAAAAAAACCTTAGAAAAATGAAATGCTGGGCTAACCCAATTCTTTGTTTCATAGAGAAGGAAATGAGGACCCATACAAGGGGTGATTTAAAGTTAATACCTTTTTTTTTTTTGAGCAGAACTAGTAGAGTAAAAATGGGCTTCCCAGGGGGCTCACTGGTAAGAAATCCACCTGCTAATGCAGGAGACATGGGTTCGATCCCTGCTCTGGTAAGATTCCCTAGAGAAGGAAATGGCAACCCACTCTAGTATTCTTGTTTGGGAAATACCACGGACAGAGGACCCTGGCAGGCTACAGTCCATGAGGTCACAGAGTCGGACACAACTTAGCGATGGAACAACAGTGATTAAAATGAGGACTTGGACTTTTTTCAGCAGGATCAGAACGGCCCTTGCTTTCACTTTGCTGTCTCCTCCACATTCCTCTTTTCCTTCCTCAAAGATATAATGATGAGTTACTATGAGTGAGATGCTCTGATAGGTTATGTGTGTGCACACACACACACATGTGCGTGCATGCGTGTGCATGTATGTACACGCCTGTCTCCCTGCATGTGTGTGCATGTGTGTTAGCTCATGTTACAAAGATGGTGAGGCAAAGCTTCCATGTATTCACCAGCTTCCTTCTCTTTCTGAGCTCATAGCTGGAATCCATTTTGCTGTCTCTCTCTCTCTAAAGATTTTGTGATGTGGACCATGTTTTTTAAAGTCTTTATTGAATTTGTTATCGTATTGCTTCTGTTTTATGGTTTGGTTTTTGGCTGAAAATATGTGGGATCTTAGCACCCCGATCAGGGATCAAACCCATACCCCTGGCACCAGAAGGCGAAGTCTTCACCACCGAACTGCTGGAGAAGGGTCTGCAGCTTCTCTTACAGTTAGGTGGGGCCATGGACTAAGTTATGACTCGTAAAATGTGGATTAAAATGATGTTATCATTTCCTGGCTCAACAAAAAAAAAATTTCCAGTCAACCCTCTACACTTCTTTGTTTCTCTGTCTGCCAGCTGGGCATAGAATGGTGGATCTCAATGGAGAAGGGGCAGTTATGACCTCCCCCCCTCCAGGGGACATCAGACAATGTTTGGAGACATTTCTGGTTGTTACAAGAGGGAGAGGGAGGAACTGGTAGCTGTGCTACTGGTATCTACTGGGTGGAAGCCAAGGATACTGCTAAACATCTTTTTAAAATGTATCGTTGTCTATGCTGTGTGTTTATCGCTATGCATGGACTTTCTCTAGCTGTGGCGAGTGGGGGCCACTCTCTAGCTGTGGTGCAGGGGCTTCTCATCATGGTGTCTTCTCTTGTTGCAGAGCAGGGGCTCTAGGGTGAGAGGGCTTCAGTAGTTGTGGTGTAAACGGGATCAGTTGTTCCCTGGCATGTGGAATCTTCCTGGACTAGGAATCGAACCTGCGTCCCCTGCACCGGTAGGCTGATTCTTAACCACTGGACCATGATAAGGATATTGCTGTTTAGTTACCAAGTCTTGTCCGACTCTTTGCGACCCCTTGGCCTATAGCCCGGCAGTCTCCTCTGTCCATGGGATTCTCCAGGCAGGAATACTGGAGTGGGTTTCATTCCCTTCTCCAGGGGATATTCCCCACCCAGGGATTGAACTCGCGTCTCCTGAACGGCGGGCAGAAACTACTCAACAAAAGTTAATTGTCATCATCATCAATGATTGTCCTCACCCAGGGACACCTCTGAGTGTACAGGATGCTGGTGGTGCTGGGGAGGGCAGGCTGGTACCCTGTGTACCTAGAATTAAGTTTATCCTTGGGAGCTGTTAGCAAAATCAACACTAATAGATACTATTAGCCATCTGCAAAGTAGTCCAGCAGATGGTCTAATCTTCTTAACTGGGTTAAAACCCTCCATAATCTGAGACTTGCTGACCTCTCTGTTCTCACTCCGCGATTAACATTCCCTTGACCTTCCTCCATGTTTTCTGTCTTTGGAGTTTTGCTTATGTCCTTCATCCTGCCCAGGACGACTTTGCTCTCTGCTACTCATTCATCAAGACCTGGTTCAGCCTGAATTAATACGCTCGCTTGCTCTTATAATACTCCGGGCCAATCTTTGTAAATGTACTTACCGTTTTTAAAAAACTTTCTATTTTATATTGGAGTACATCCAACTAACAATGTTGTGGGAGATTCAGGTGGACAGCAAAGGAGCTCAGACATACATATACATGTATCCCTTCTCCCCCAAACTCCCCTCCCCTCCAGGCCACCCACATGACATTGGGCCCAATTCCCTGTGCTCTGCAGTAGGTCCCTGTGGGTGAAGCATCTTAAATATAGCAGTGCCATAAGTGAAGTCGCTCAGTCGTGTCCGACTCTTTGTGACCCCATGGACTGTAGCCTACCAGGTCTCCCAGGTCGAACACAGGTCTCCCGCATTGCAGGCAGACGCTTTACTGTCTGAGCCACCAGGGAAGCCCATACTCACCAGTTTTTAAGATAATATCAGTTTATGTCTCTCTCACTTCCATTCATCATAAACCCTAAGTGTAGGGTGTGAGTTTTATTTACTGTTATGTTTCTGGACCAAAGCACAAATCCAGGCACTTCGGAGTCACTCAACATATATGTAATGAAAAGACTTCCCTGGTGGTCCAGTGGGTAAGATTCCACGCTCCCAATGCAAGGGGTCCAGGGTTCGATCCCTGCTGGGAAACTAGAGCCCACAGGCTGCAATTAAGAGTTCACTTGCTATAACTAAAAGATCCCGAGTGCTGTGACTAAGATCTCTCAGAGCCAAATAAATATAAAAATGTGTATTGAATAAATTAATCTATAGACATGTGCCGTGGGGTCTTCCTGGACCAGGAGTTGAACCTGTGTCTCCTGCATTGGCAGGCAGATTCTTTACCACTGAGCCAAAAAGGAAGCCCCACAATTTTTTAAAAAATAAGTATAAAGGGAATGTTCAAGTAAGGGATTCTGAGCTTTCAGTGTATTGGAATTATAGAGCCCCCCTTTTATATTAAAATATTTATATCCCCCTTACCGTGCGCTGATTCCTCTGGTGGCTCAGATGGTAAAGAGTCTGCCTGCAATGCGGGAGGCCCACGTTTGATCCCTGGGTAGGGAAGATCCCCTGGAGAAGGAAATGGCAACCCACTCCAGCATTCTTGCCTGGGAAATCCCGTAGATGTAGCCTGGTGGGCTACAGTCCATGGCGTCACAAAGAGTCGGACCTGACTGACTGTGAAGTCGGACACTTCGTTACCCTGTGCTGACTCTATGAAAGATGCTTGCGTCTGTTATTTTCTTTAGGCTTCAACATCGTCCCGCGAGGTAAATGCCATTATTCCTCTTTCAAGGCTGAGGACTGACTTCAGAGAGGTTACAGGGCATGACCAAGGTCACGCAGAGAAAAAGCGGCAGATCCAGGGGCCACACCCCACGTCGGTCTGAGATTTCTACTAGGCTATCTTCTCCCTACTTGGATCCAGTCATCTTTACTTCATTCATCCTTACCAGGTCCCAAACCCTCTCCATTGCCTCCCAGTGTACTCACTTCCAGTTGTTTCATAGGAGTAGAGGAGGAAGGCCATCCACCCCAGCAGGTAACTGGGCCATCCATTCATCTTGGCTGGTTTCTTCTTTCTGGATTGAAGGAAGACAAAAATTTGGCTCCCATGGGTTTCCTTCCTCTTCCACTAACTCCCAGGTTTGATGTTGCGCAGGCTATTTTCTTTCTGTCCCCAGGGGATAAGAAAAAATGGCCTATTCTTACAAAGTGAAAAGTGAAAGTGTTAGTCATTCAGTCGTGTCCAACTCTTTGTGATCCCATAAACTGCAGCCCGCCAGGCTCCTCCGTCCATGGATTCTCCAGGCAAGAGTACTGGAGTGGGTAGCCATTCTCTTCTCCAGGGGATCTTCCCGACCAAGGGATCGAACCCAGGTCTCCCGCATTGCAGGCAGATATATACATATATAGATTCTGTCGTTATAGAGGGGAGCATGTGATGGAAAGGAAAGATGAAGCATTTGTTGAGCGCTTCCTGTATTCCAGGCTTGCTGCTACTAGGTTCTCACACCCACACTCATCTCCTCGGCTGGCTATTAAAAGTTCCTTAACAATAAGCGAGCATTTCTATCCTTGTCAATCGTAATTTCTACTGGCTCTGGTTGCCTCTATGCCATTTCCTCAATGTCATATAAATATGCCATTCTCAGCAGAAACGACACTGCCGGTCTCAGCCTTGGCGGGCTGGGTTTCTTTTGAGGCTACCATTGCCTTGTCTGCTACTGGCTCCCAGTCACTGGGGCCTCTCGTATGCTAGATCTTATAGGTTTTGTATCCACTTTACTCCTTCTAGCAAGCGGAGGAGCCGGCATGGTGATCATCTCCATTTTGCAGAAGGAAACTGGAATTTGGGAGGTTGCATAACTTATCCGAAGACCACAGATGGTAAGTGACAGCAGGTTCAACGGCTGTCAGTATTCTTCCCATTCTCTTGAATTCCCCTGAGAGTAAAGTGTTGCTCTTCCCATCTCCTCCCTACATCCTATCAGTCATCAAACCCAGGTGATTCTACTTTTTGAATAGCTTCTGTATCCACCCCTCTCTCTCTGCCCCTATCATTACTGATCAAAGTCCAGGTTTTACTGTCTCTCCCCTAAATGCTTCTTGTGTTCTCTTTGATGTACATTGGCCTCCAGTCTCTCCCGGTCTGGTATACGAGGCTGCTGAATTGAATTCCCCTGCTGACTTTACGATTAACTCCTCTATTCGAACTTTATTCCATTTCCACCCCCATTTTCCACCTCTGTACCCTCCTCAGATTTGAGGAGTGACAAAGAGAAGGGGAGACTGAAAGCGAGCAATCCCCAGACAAGCTCTCTCTGTAGCAGCCCCCTTCACATTCCCGGAGAACTTCTCAGTCTCCTGAACATCTCTGGAGTTTCAGAAAGTCTGGCTTGATGGTTCAGGATCAGAGGAATGAGAACACGCAGTGACAAAGAACAGCAGTCGGGTGGGAGAACAGAGGCTGTGATAAAGACTAACCAGGGCAAGGTCAGTTTTGACTGTGAGGTCGGGAAGTCTATTCAGATAAAATGACATGAAAACTGAGACCTGGAGGAAGAGAACAATGAGTAGACATGAGCGGAGCCGGGCTGCGTGTCTGCGGCTCATCTAGGCAGAGACAGCAGGACGTGACAAAAGGCTTAAGGTGGAAAAGAGCTATATGCGTTCAAGGAACAAGACGAGCTGGAACTATATCACTCCAGTGGGATATAGTGGTGTCACTAGATACTACTCATATCTTTGGCTATGAATGCTTGGTGAGGTGAATAGAGTGGACCCTGCAAAGCCTTCCTTGTTTTCTGAATGCAAGTTTGGGACTTCTCTGGTGGCGCAGTGGCTAAGACCCTATGCTCCCAATGCAGAGGAGGATCCAGGTTTGATCCCTGGTCAGGGAAGTAGATCCCATATTCCTCAATTAAGTGTTCACTTGCAGCAACTAAAGATGCCATAGAACTAAGACCTAATACAGCCAAGTAAATAAATAAATACATATTTAAAAAAAAATGCAACTGGAGGGCTTCCCTGTTGACTCAGTGGTAAAAAGAATCTGCCGGCCAACGAAAGAGAAACAAGTTCGATTCCTGGTCCGGGAAGATCTCACAGGCCTCAGAGCAACTAAGCCCCTGCCCCACAACTATTGAACCTGTGCTCGAGAGCTGGGGAGTTGCAACTACTGAGGCCATATGCTCTGGAGCCTGTGCTTAGCAAGAAGAGAACCCACTGCAATGAGAAGCCTGCTCACCACAACTAGATAGTAGACCCTGCTCGCTGCAACCAGAGAAAGCCCACACAGCAACAAAGACCCAGCCAAAATAAAATAAATTATTTAAAAAATGAACTGAAAGCCACTGGAGGGATTAAAGTGGGGAGAAGCAGCATTCCTTAATTCAGAATTCTTCACCACGTTTATCATAGCATTCACAGTCCACGCCAAGCCCTCCCCTCAAAGCTCATTCCTTATCTCTCGTCGCCTCCTTTGATCTATTCAGACTACACTAGTTTTTTTGCTGTTTCTTGCATAAACTAGCTGAGCTTGGTTATGCTTCAGAGTCTTGCTCTTCTCTTCTCCTGGGTGCTCCGCCCCCAGCCCCGACTCAGACCAGACATTTGCATGGGACACCAGACATGTGTGTCATAAAGGATTTTTGTGTGGACTCAAGGAGTTGATATGGACTGCCATTCTGGAAGGTTAATGAGTCTACTTGGATCAAGTCGTGGATATTAATAGAAAATAGGTTGGGAGTGGTTCAAGGCAAGGAATGGGCTATAAAGTGAGTCTTAATAGCTGAACGTCTGGAACATTCAGGTTAGGACCAAGTGATTCCTCAAGCACCCGCATGTTCAAACGTATTGGAGGTCATTTTGTCCCGGGCTGTGGGCTGGTTGGGGCTGGCATCCTGCCGCTGTCAGCACAGTGTTGGCTGGTAGGAATGCGAGCTGCTGGGGTCTTGGAGTCAACCCACAGCCTGGCTGGGGTTTTCCCAGTCATCAAGGGAGGGAGAATAAAAGCCACCACAGGACCTTATGATAAGAGCCATAGATGCTGGAAAGTACTTTGCCGATGATGGAGGATGTACAAACTAGATAATAACTAAGTAGCCCCTTTGTGTTAGGTAACCCCCTTTGCGAATATGGGGGAGAGACAGATTTGAACCACTTCTTCTAAACTCTTTACAACTTACAGTTTCATGCTTATATCTCTGCTTCACCATACCCTCCGATATCTATACCTTCATTAACTCATTCACCTCAAGTTTTCCTTTCAAACCCCCTTCCCAATATTCAAGTTTAATCAATCATTTTTGGCCTATACACTAAGATATCCCCAAAGGCAGAATGTGGGATGCTTTTAAGGGCCGAACTTGGTTTGAAAGCTTTGCCTCTCAGAACCTTTACGATGTTAAGAAAGTTATTCATTGTGTTTATGCTCCAGATCTTCCTAATCCATTCATCTGTCAGTGGACATTTAGGTTGCTTCTATTTCCTGGTTATTGTAAATACACATGGCTGATTCACTTCACTTTGCAGCAGAGCTAACATAGCCCTGTGAAGCAACTATACCCCAATCAATTAAAAAAGAAAGCTGTGCAGGGCTCTGGGTCTCCGTTCTTCATCTGTAAGATGGAGACAATGATGGTAATTGCTGCTGCCTCCAAAAGTCAGGGTGAGGTAGTTAGTAGATGCTAATACCCAGATACTCATCATCGCCAAAGATGTCCATGCCCTAATCCCCAGAACCCGTGAATCTGTTGCAGTGGGGATTTCGATTACGTTAAGGATCGTCAGATGGGAAGATTACCCTGGATGATCTGGGTGGGCTCAGAGTAAGTGTAAGAGTTCTTATAAGAGAGAGGCAGGGACCTCTCTGATGGCGCAAGGGGATAAGAATCTGCCTGCCAAGGCAGGGGACATGGGCTCGATCCCTGGTCCGGGAAGATTCCACGGCACGTGGAGCAACTAAGGCTGTGCACCACACTGCTGAGCCCACCCTCTAGAGTCAGGAGTCCTGGCATGGAGAGCTGCAACTGCTGAAGCCCACGTGTCTAGATCCCGCCCTCCAAAACAAGAGAAGCCACTGCAGTGAGAAGCCGGTGTACTGCAGCTAGAGAGTAGCCCCTGCTTGCTGCAAGTAGAGAAAGCCCTCACAGAGCAATGAAGACCCAGTACAGCCAAAAATAAATGAAGTTTTTTTAAAAGGAGGTAGGAGAGGCAGGAAATCAGATGTAACAATGGAAGCAGAGGTTCGAGTGACATCAGGAAGGGGCCATGAACCAAGGAAGGTAGATCATCTTATGGAGTTTGTTCCAACATTGCTTCTGTTCTATGCTTTGGGTTTTGGGCCCCCAGGCATGTGCAATCTTGTTTTCCCAGCCAGAGATCAACCTGAACCCCCTGCATTGGAAGGCAAGATCTTAACCACTGAACCACCAGGGAAGGCACAAGTCTTTAGAAGGTGGAAAAGCTGGGAAATGGCTTCTCCCCTAGAACTTCCAGAAGGCACACAGCCCTGCCAACACCTTGATTACAGCCCAGCGAGTCTTCTGACCTACAGAGCGTAAGAGACTAGACCTGCGTTGTTTTCAGCTGGATAAATGTTTTTTACAGCAGCCCCAGGGGACTAACACAGACCCAAAAGACTTTGAACACCACCTGGCCCATAAAATGTGCTTAGTAAATATGAGTCGTTATCATTTTCATCATCACTATTCCCATCTGAGTCAGTCATTCTGGCAGATGTCCAGGAAAGATCATTTCCAACCCTAGTCCTTCCCGTAAGCTGGCTTTGTGACTCTGAGCACTTCACCTCTCATAATATCTGTTTTAACAACTGCTAAATATATTTATCATTGTGGCTTTGACAAAGGATGGTCCAGACGTGAATTCCAGCTTATCCAGGGGCTCTTGGGTGTGATATGGGTAGTGACTGACATTCAGGGTCTTGGTCTATATATGGGACTACTGAAATCTACCCCATTGGATTGTTTTCAGAATGAGATGAGACGACCTAAGCAGAATTCTTGTTACACGATAGGAGCTCAATAAATAACAGAGGTCAACATGTGCTGAACACTTGTGTGCAAAGCGTAACTTTGGGTGCTTTGTTTAATTAGCATTTAATTATTACAAAACCCTATTAGGTAGGACTTCCCTGGTGGTCCAGTGGTTAAGAATCCACCTGCCAATAAGGGGATACAGGTTCGATCTCTGGTCCAGAAAGATCCCACACCCCTTGGGTAACCAAGCCGGTGCACCACAGCTACTGAGCCCCGAGCTCTAGGGCCGGTGCTCCACAACAAGAGAAGCCACTGCAATGAGAAGCCCACGAACCGCAATGAGGAATAGCCCCCCGCTCGCTACAACTAGAGAAAGCCCGAGTGCAGCAACAAAGACCTAGTGCAGCCAAAATAAATACATTTTTTAAATTAATTGTAAAAAACTGGATTAAAAACTCGAGGAGGCAGGAACTATTATTAGTTTGTGTGATAGAAAAATAGACATGGAAATATACGGTGATGGCCTATAAAGGTAGACGCAAAACTCAAACCAGGCAACGCAAAGAGGCTATGCTCTTCTTCATCGTTAAACCAAACTGGGAATGAATTTCTACAGAGCCGAGTTTCTCCTTTTTTTTTTTTCCTCTTTGGAAAATAGTTTATTAATTCATTATAGAGACAGATACATGATCAATGCCTTGGCTTAATACTAAAGAATATTATAATCTTAAGGAGGGAAAAAATGCTGGGAAAATAATTAAATAGTGCAGCAAAACTAAAAACAAACAAATAAATGAGCGGGTACCAATGACACTTGTCATGCATCGGAAAGGGTTTTTGAATGAGACCCCAAAACCCATAAGGCATCAATAGCAGATGACAAAGGGATTAATACCCTGTAAAAGGCCAATGGACTCTTTTCTAATAAAAATACTGCCACAAAGACACAAACCTAACCCTTTCAAATTGCCCAGAGCTCAAATCATATATAATGCCAGTGAGTGATAACTTTCTTATCAACTGTGAGATAAGCTTACTACCAGTTTTATTACTTTATCTCAGAGCCAAGTTTCTTGAGAGGATTCAGTGCAACTTCGGACTTTAAGACTCTCTTAACTTTAAGGTACCATACTTGTGACTGTTATTAACCTCTCTGCCTGGAGCCCAGAAAGACTGCCCAGCTTTGGGCAGAAGGGAAACAAGTCTGAGAATGGAGTACCACCTTAGGTTGGGTGAAGAAATGAGGATGCCAAGAGGTGCCCGCCCTAACCATCGTGACCCTCTCTGTGCAGCTCAAAGTCTGACTTCAAAGCTACTATTTCAATCACACATTGAACTGTTTGTTCTTAATCTACACCTTGCTTCCTCTAACACCCTCTTATTTTTGACCTTATCAGCTGCCAAACCAACACACCTCAGACCTGTCAAATTTGTCAGCTTCCCCAACCCTACCATCCCTCCAAATTCTCTTGTGAATCTGGCTCTTGTTCCTCAAATAAGGGTCACATTTCATTAAGCTTGCTGGAGAAGCATCAATTACAGGAGACCATAATGTTCAAAAACATCTGGATTTTGTCCAATAGCAACGACTGGAAACAAGAATAGTGAACGCAGGAGAACTGGTACAGTGAGTTCTGATTTGCCCACATGGACTAACCCCGCGATACTTTTAAACAGAATGAGTAGGACGTGTATGTTCTGCTATAAAAACACTTAAGTGAAAAGTCCAAATTCTAGACAAGAATGGACAGTGTGATGCCAAGTGTGTGTAAAAACATCTATATCCACTTTCTGATTCATCCTGATGTCCATTTACTCATTTGTTACAGTTTGTTACGGGGTTGTCAGTGATGTGGACAGCTGAAGTTCTGGCTCATATAAGGCTGATATTTTAGACTTCCCTGGTGGCACAGTGGATAAGAATCTATCTGCCAATGCAGGGGACGCAGGTTTGATCCTTGGTCCGGAAAGATCCCACACACCGCAGAGCAACTAAGCCCAAGTACCGCTATTCCTGAGCCTGTGCTCTAGAAGCGCGGGTCCTGAAGCCCATGTGCCCTAGAGCCTGTGCTCCGCAACAAGAGAAACCACCAAAAAGAGTAGTCCCCTCTCACCAGAACTAGAGAAAGTCCACGCAAAGCAGTAAGGCCCAGCAAAGCCCGTAATGTAAATACATAGATTTTTTTTTTTAAGGCCAGTATTTTACTGGGATAGGGGAGAGAGAAAAAAGGAATAGAGGTTCCATCCGGGATGATAAACCAGTCCTAGAACAAGATGGGAGTCATGGTCGCACAATATTGGGAATGTACTTAATGCCACTGACTGGTCTATTTTAAAATGGTCCATTGTAGGGAATTCTCCGGATGTCCACACGGAGTGGTTAGGACTCCACCCTTTCACTCACAGAGCTGGATTTGATCCCTGGTGGGGGAACTGAGATTCTCTCAAGCCAACGGTGCATCTCAAAGAAAAGTTCTTTATAGGTTATGTGCAGTTTACCACAATGAAATAAAAATCATCATCTCAGAATAAGTGCAATGAAGACAATAAACAGGGGCTGTGGTAGGTGGTGCCTGACAGGTGTCTGCTTTAGGCGATCAGGGAGGTCCCCTCAGAGCACAGCCAAGGTGAGGTTGGAGTCAGCTACACAGTCATGGGCACGAGCATTCCAGGCGAGGGGACAGTAAGAGCAAAGGCAGCAGAGAGGGCTCTCCTAGGGAGCAGAAGGAGGGCCACGCGGCCAGGCCACGCTGAGCGCCGAGGGAGGGAAAGAGCATCGGCCACTGAGGGCCCTGTGGTTCTCCACGAGACACTGCAGTTGTGTTTTGCATGGGCCTGCACAGAAAATTCTCCTGAGTGGACATGTGAGAAAGGAGTTAATACTGGCCACCTCTGAGAAGTGGAAATGAACAACCCAGGGCACACATGGGACTTTTCCCATGTAAATTGTTACCTTAGTTGTGTATGGTACATCTACCATGTACATGGTTTTCTTAATTAAAAATGAAAATTGCACATGGTATATCTGTATGCATATACGATATAGCTATATGCGTGCACGCACACACAGTCTGTGTCGTTCACTGCTCACGCTCAGTCATGTCTGACTCTGCGGCCCCATGAACTGCAGCCCACCAGGCTCCTGTGTCCATAGGACTTCCCAGGCAAGAATACTGGAGTCGGTTGCCGTGCCCTCCTCCAGGGGATCTTCCTGACCCAGGGATCAAACTCGCATCTCCTGTGTGTCCTGCATTGCAGGCAGACACGTGATAGATATTTAAACACATTTACACAAATACACACATGTTGGATGTACATATATACACAGACACACAAATAATTGGGAAAGAAAACATAGAAGAGCCTTTGCAGAAAAGCAAAACTACAAAATTACAAATTTAAAATGGCAAAATTTCAAGATGCTTTTGAACTGTGGTGTTGGAGAAGACTCTTGAGAGTCCCCTGGACTGCGAGTCCAACCAGTCCATTCTGAAGGAGATCAATCCTGGGATTTCTTTGGAAGGAATGATGCTAAAACTGAAGCTCCAGTACTTTGGCCACCTCATGCGAAGAGCTGACTCATTGGAAAAGACTCTGATGCTGGGAGGGATTGGGGGCAGGAGGAGAAGGGGACGACCGAGGATGAGATGGCTGGATGGCATCACGGACTCAATGGACGTGAGTCTGAGTGAACTCCGGGAGTTGGTGATGGACAGGGAGGCCTGGTGTGCTGCAATTCATGGGGTCGCCAAGAGTCGGACACGACTGAGCGACTGAACTGAACGGAACGGAACATAGATAGCTGGCTTAAGGGTGGATTAACTTTATCAAGTAGCTCTTAGGGACCAAATTTACGGAACACCTATAGGGCAAAGCACAACGCCTGCATCTTCCTCAGAGCCAGCATTTCATAGTGATTAAGAGACCATGTGGATGCTTCACTGACCACTGGCAGAGTGACTCCAAGCAAGACCTGCTACAATTAGTTAATTAAGCAAACTTACTTTGGGAATATTTTATGATTTTCTTCTCTCTTCCTTTTTGTTATTTATTGTCTCTCAAGCTTTTCAGAGAATGTTCAGTTCAGTTCAGTCACTCAGTCATGTCCAACTCTTTGCAACCCCATGAATCACAGCACACCAGGGCTCCCTGTCCATCACCAACTCCTGGAGTTCACCAAAACTCACATGCATCGAGTTGGTGATGCCATCCAGCCATCATCCTCTGTCATCCCCTTTTCCTCCTGCCCCCAATCCCTCCCAGCATTAGGGTCTTTTCCAATGAGTCAACTCTTTGCATGAGGTGGCCAAAGTATTGGAGTTTTAGCCTCAGCATCATTCCTTCCAATGAACACCCAGGACTGGTCTCCTTCAGAATGGACTGGGTGGATCTCCTTGCAGTCCAAGGGACTCTCAAGAGTCTTCTCCAACACCACAGTTCAAAAGCATCAATTCTTTGGCACTCAGCTTTCTTCACAGTCTAACACTCACATCCATCATGACTACTGGAAAAACCATAACCTTGACTAGATGGACCTTTGTTGGCAAAGTAATATCTCTGCTTTTTAATATGCTATCTAGGTTGGTCATAACTTTCCTTCCAAGGAGTAATTGTCTTTTAATTTCATGGTTGCAATCACCATCTGCAGTGATTTTGGAGCCCCCCAAAATAAAGTCTGACACTGTTTCCACTGTTTCCTCATCTATTTCCCATGAAGTGATGGGTTACTGTCTAGCAAATGTTTCCCCTACTTAATGATAGTCTGTGTTCTTAATCTCTGTTCACCTGTTTCCATTCATCTTTTCATCCATTCATTCTTCCTTCGGTCCTTCTGTCCATCTATCCATCATCCATCCTTCCATCCATCTACCCATCCTTCCTCCCATCCATCCATACATCTGTCCTTCAATCCTTCTGCCCATCTATCCATTATCCATCTTTCCATTCATCTCCCCATCCTCCCTTCCATCCATGCATCCTTCAGTTCTTCTCTCCATTATCCATCCTTCCATCTTCCCATCTTTTCTGCATCCATCCTTTTATCCATTTAATAAGTATTCCACAACCCTACTATTTATATTGTTTATTTGGCAACTACCAAAAGGAACTGTACACCATCTTTTACTTCAACCGTCAGATCTGAGACATCTGTATCTATCACCCAAGGTGGAAAACAAGAATAGCCACACCAGGTAGTATTAAGGTGCTGAGTGGGAGACCAGGGAACAGTCTAGCCTACATCTTCTGCTCTCTGGTTTTCTTAAGCCAAAAATATCACAGTGGAACCATGAGAAAAGAATGGCACCCAACCAATCAGGGTTCAGAGCCCACCTCTTCCATTTGTCTCCTGGGTAGCCTTGGAAAGGTCATTTCACCTCTCTGACTTCCAGTTTTCAACGTTCTTGTCTGTCAAGTGGAGATAATAACCCAACTATGACAGCTGTTGTGAGGATTAAGGGAACTCATGAGCATAAAGCCTGGAGTACAGAGTACCTTCAAAATACCGAGGCCTTCCACTTTCAGCAGCAAATAACTCCATGTCCGAAACAAAACCTCCACGGAAGACTCCCTCACAAACACACACAACCCGCTTCTATTATGGATTCAGGCTGCCTTTGGAGACAGGGGAATGGGACCTCAGGAAGATCTCTCTGAATCTCAGCTTCCTTCCTCATCAGACAGAAAGAGTGAAGCTTACCTTAGAGGTGTGAATGCAAAGCTTCACAGAACCATGAAGCTATTCGTCCACTAGCAGGAACTCAGCAGGCAGTCTGTGCGGGCTAGTTTCCTTTTCTTCCGTCTCTTTCCCCCAAAGTCAGGAGGAAGGCAGCCTTCCTTAGCCCGACATTGTTCACACACTGGGATTTCACCCACTCCCGACCCGCCCTCAAGGCTCCCGCCCCCACTTCCTCTGGCTTTTCATTTCCAGAGCTCTAGAGCTGCGGTGTCCAACACGGTGGCCACTTGTGGCCCATTAGCATTTGAAACGCGGCGAGTCAAATCATCACAGGTTGTAAGCATAAAATACTGGACTCTGAAGATGCAGGGTGAAAAAAAATGTAAAGCATCTCATCAATATTATGTTGAGGACATGTTAAGGTGATATTGTAGATATCATGGTTCAACAAAATATATTATTTTTTAAATGGCGCTGTTTCTTCTTCTTTTTCTTATTATCAGTGTGACCACCATGATACAAATAGCTCACATCATATTTCTCCCAGTGGACAGCATTGCTCTAGACCCCTCCCTTCCTTGCTGTGGGGCCCCCCAGGTCCCAATTCTCACACTCTCCTGGGTTTCTAGGTTGAGGTGTACCTTTAAGAGAGTCGTTTTCTGCCCTAGCTGTCTTCCCGAGCCTTCTTTAAGGTTTTGCTTCCAAAATCGCTAGATTATCTGGGGACTGGCCCGATTGTTTTGGCTCCAACCCGTCCGTAGGATGAGACTGCAGTTCCCCCAAGGAGGGTTCTCTGTAAGTGGTTACAATCAGGGGCAGTTTGGGTGGGATAACCCCATGGTTAATGATGTCCCAAGGGGTTCCATGCGTATCTATGAGGCTCATAAAATTCAATCATGGATATATTAATGGGGTCTTGCGGGGGCTTGGATCATAGACAAGAATATTAATGAACAGAGAAAGAGTTCCTGGATATTGAGCTACAAGGAAGTGGACAAGTTTCAGCTGGATAATGAAGCTCCTAGAGCCTGAGAATTTTCTAGAATGAAGGGAAGTGTGTGTGTGTGTGTGTGTGCACACGCATGCACATACACTCAGTTGTGTCCGATGCTTTGCAATCCCATGGACTGTAGCCGCCAGGCTCCTCTCTCCATGGAATTTTCCTGGCAAGAATACTGGAGTGGGTTGCCATTTCCTAGTCATGGGGATCTTTCCGACCCAGGGATCAAACCCGAGTGTTTTGCATCTCCTGCACTGGCAGGCAGATTCTTTACCACTAGCGCTGCCAGTAGTTTGGTTTTTTTACGAACAAGAAGAGAAAGCAACAATTACTATAACCGAGTCCAAGTTTGTACTGCTCGCTGCATTAACTGACCAGTTAACCTTACTTCTCAGAGTTGTGGGATGTAAGTGACCATAAAGAGTGTATTGCTCGTTCCCGGAACTGTGAGGTCCCCTGTAACTCATTAGCGAGATTATCAAGGGCCACGAGAGAACAGTGGCTCACACCGAAGGTTCACGGAGCGTACACTGAGATGTTTGTATTCGTGAAGCGAACCTGTTTCCCCAGGCAGCCTCTCTGGCATCCTGCAGGGGATTCTTCAGCCCTGGCTTTCAAAGACTGGTAAGGTCCAAGACTTGGATGAATCTCTGACTGCTCCTGTGATCCTTGTTGTCATGGAGACAACTGGAAATTCCTTGTGATGACTTCTAATCCTTGTCTTATTGAATGCAAGCTTATTATTTTGTGTGTGTCTGTGTGTGTATCTTCCTATGAAAAAGGAAGAGGTCTGGCTTTGGGGCCAAAAGATAGAGAAGAGGAAGGTGAAGAAAGAGGAGGAGGTGAAGGGAGGGAAGGCAGGTGAGAAGGAGAGGACGGGGGAAGAGGGGACTGGGGCTGATGGAAAAACAGAAGAGAAAGAGGAGGTGGGACGAAGGGGAGGGGACAGGGAGGAGACAGGCGGCGTGGCTATAAACTCCAGAGGGCCCACTCCTGGTGGGCTGCTCCTTGGAGGAGGGGCATGGCGCTGCCCGTGGGCCTTCTGGCGGTTTCCGTCTACTGGCTCCACAGTGCGGCCGGTCTCCAACATGGAGGTGAGGAGCGATGTGGCAGTGCCTGGGGCTGGGCATTGGAAAACTTCTCCTGCCATGTGTAATCAAATCAGAGACTCCAGGAAGGGTAAGGGCCATCTTTATCTCATGTTCCCTCAGAAAGAAAAAGATACTCTGTATTTTTTTGAAAATAAAATGGACACAATCCACTGATGAACTTTTTTTTTTTAATTAAAAAAAAATTCTTTTGGCATGTGGAATCTTAGTTCCCCGACCAGGGATTGAACCCATGACCTCTGCATTGGCAGCATGGAGTCTTAACCACTGGCCCACCAGGGCTGCCCTAGAGTTTTTTTTTTTTTTTTCCGAATAAAATGATTCAACAAAGAGCAGGAATGTGACTTAGGAAATTTTGTTGACAGAAGTCATGTTGCTTGAGGACCATGTGTCTTCTTTCATGCTAATATATTTTATTTGTGTACTTTGGTCTTGTTTTTTGAGGGGGTTGGAGGGTTTGGCTACACAGTGAGGCTTGTGAAATCTTCGTTCCCGGGGCCCTTGGCAGTGAAAACACGGAGTTCTAATCACTGGTCCACCAGGGAATTCCCATGCTAATATATTTTAAATGCCTTATGGAGAGGTTTTTGAAAATGGAACTAATTTTTGGAAAGACTATTTAACTCATTTTACTAAAATCATGTTGCCTTCAACTGCTATAAAGTGGCAATAAAAGAAGGGATTTCATTATGGGTGCATTTCTTACATGTCTGAAGAGACTTACATAGAGTTGTCCAAACAACTTTATTATGGAAAGGCAAAAATCTATGATCTTGCACAAACTCTTTTCAAGTATTCTCAGGTCATCTTTGCATGGAAAGACAAATCAAACATAGTATTGATTAAAAATTTTTTTAAAAGGAAAAGATGCTCTTGGTGTAACAATGACTACTACTGCCTTATCAGTTAGATTTTTTTACACTTGCAGAAAAACAACACTTTTGCTTATACATAGGTATTTTTTTTACAAGATGTCCCTTTTGTATATTCATAAGAAGGAAATTATACATGAGAGAAGCTAGTTAAGATGTTCCTAGAATGTCTCTACTTCTTGTGACTGGCCTTCTGAATTCTTAAAGTAATATTTTTCCATATAACATTATCTTTTGGCTGCACAGAATCTCAGTGATGGCAGCATTTCTTGAAACAACGCATAACACAATTAAAACTCATTGGTCCTGGGCAGTGAGCCAGTCTTAACAAGTGGGTAGTGGTGATCTACTTTGAATCTTTGAAACTGCTGCTTATTCACTGCCTCTCTCCCCTCTTGTAACCCAGAAGTTAAGGAAGCCTATTCTTGCCTCCGAGGATTTCTCTTTTGAGCCACAGACATCCATACTACTTGTTTTGACGCTGACTTCCTGAATACCGTCATCTTTAGTGCAGGCATAACCACCACATCTCCATAGCAACCTGATCTGCAGATAATAAGATGCCAGCAGGTGTAAGGGGGCATTCTGATATTGGAAGTGTTCGAACATGAAAAGCCAAGTATCTTAGCATCTTAGGAGCGATGAGATAGTAGGTTTTGGGTCCTGCCTGCAAAGCAGGAGACCCAGGTTCAATCCCTGGGTTGGGAAGATCCTCTAGAGAAAGGAATGGCTACCCACTCCAGTATTCTTGTCTGGAGAATTGCATAAATAGAGGAGCCTGGTGGGCTATAGTCCACGG
This sequence comes from Aepyceros melampus, assembly GCA_006408695.1. Lineage (NCBI taxonomy): Eukaryota > Metazoa > Chordata > Mammalia > Artiodactyla > Bovidae > Aepyceros > Aepyceros melampus. The sequence continues at coordinate 10,040 of SJXQ01005862.1, read as the reverse complement.
GGTCGCAAAGAGTCGGACATGACTGAGCAACTAACACTTTCAGTTTTTCAGGAGCACAGGAAGCAGAGATTAAATGACATGAGTCCCTCCACTCCAGCAGTTCACAGGCTAGAAGGAAGACTGTAAGCGCTAAATCACCTGGGCTTTCTGGTGGCTCACGATAAAGAATTCTTCTGCCAATGCAGGAAACATGGGTTCGATCCCTGGGCTGGGAAGATTCCCCTAGAGAAGAGAATGGCAACCCACTCCAGTATTCTTGCTTGGAGGACCCCATAGACAGAGGAGCCTGGCAGGCTACAGTCCATGGGGTTGCAAAGAGTTGGACATGACTGACCACCAACAACCACCTAAATCACCGATCTGCCTGCCCCGAAGCTGGGCATGTGACTGACATGGCCAGACTTCACAGAAGGCTCATCCGATTGATCTTGTTCCAGGGTGAGAAATTTGCCATGCACAAAACATAATTTCTCCACTAGAATAAGCTTTGAGGAGTACTCAGGGATCCCATGACCGTGGGGTCGCTTGCAGGAAGGACCTTCCAGGTGGCAGACCCTGACATGCCACGTGAACCCAGGGTTCTCCATTGTCAACTGTTACCTGCTACCATTTCTGTCTCCTGTGGGGTTGGACCGCCCACGGGCTAACACTAATAGTTAAACTTCAGCAAAGCGTTAGTCGCTCAGTTGTTTCTGACTCTTTGCAATCCCACGGACAATAGCCCACCAAGCTCCTCTGTCCATGGAATTTTCCAGGCAAGAATACTGGAGTGGGGTGCCATTTCCTTCTCCAGGGTGGGTGGCTACAGTCCTCGGGGTCACAAAAGAGTTGAACATAACTTAGCGGGTAAACATTAGTGACAACATTCACAGAATGCGTTTGACTGGTTTAGATGCTCCATCTAAAGTGGAATCAGGCCAGTGTTTTTCCTCCTAGGTCTGGTTTATTTCTCTTGGCATAATATGCCCTGCAGGTTCATCCACATCTTTGCCCGTGGCCAGATTTCCTTCCTTTTAAGGCTGAAAAATATTCTGTTGTGTATATAAACCACATCTTTACCCATTCATCATCGATGGACACAGGTTGCTTCCGTGTCTTGGCTACTGTAAATAGTGCTGCGATGATGTGATATGCTAGTTCAGATCTCTTCAAGATCCTGGCTTCTGTTCTCCAGATAAATACCCAGATGTGGGGTTACTGGATCCTATGGCAATTCTATTTTGAATCTTTTGAGAAACTTCTTAGGGGCTGTACTATTTTACATTCCTACCACGAATGCTGCATAATTCTTTGCTCTTGTGATGAGGTCAGGTTTCCTTTTAAAAATATTTAAAACCTTTGTGTCGTGCAAGCATTTCTACATACTCCAAGGAGTAGTCCAGTGCCCTCCCTTCTGTATGAGTGGAAGAAAACATTTCTAGCGTTAAGCAGTGAGGCTCACATTATACTTTTATAAAGCACAGGTGATACTGTGAAACAAGTATTGGGTTGGCCACAAAAGTTTGCTCGGGTTTTCCCATAAGATATTATGCAAAAACCTGAAATGAAATTTTTTGGCCAGCCCAATATCTTGTACACTGGCTTGAATCTTACTATTGATGACAGTTGTGATGAAATGATGGTGATGATGACGGTGATAATATTTCAGTAGTTATAACATTCTTGGTAACGATAGCAGTTACAATCTATGAAGTTCTTTGTTTCAGGCACTAGTCTAAGTACTTTATTTGCGTAATAATCTGTTTCTCCGAACAGTTTCTTGTTGTTCAATTGCTCAGTCATGTCCCATTCTTTGCGACGCCATGGACTGAAGCCCACCAGGCTCCCCTGTCCTTCACTATTCTCCGGAGTTTACTCAGACTCATGTCCAGGGAGTCAATGATGCCATCCAACCATATCACCCTCTGCCGCCCCCTTAAGAGTCCCCTGGGGTAGGTAAAGTTTTGGTCCTTATTTTATAGAAGAAAATCTGGTTGGAAACAGTGACTGACTTTATTTTCTTGGGCTCCAAAATCACTGCAGATGGTGACTGCAGCCATGAACTTAAAAGACACTTGCTCCTTGGAAGAAAAGCTATGACCAACCTAGACAGCGTATTAAAAAGCAGAGACATCACTTTGCCAACAAAGTCTGTCTAGTCAAACTATGGTTTTTCCAGTAGCCATGTATGGATGTAAGAGTTGGATTATAAAGAAACTGAGTGCCAGAGAATTGATGCTTTTGAACTGTGGTGTTGGAGAAGACTCTTGAGAATCCCTTGGACTGCAAGGAGATCAAACCAGTCAGTCCTAAAGGAAATCAACCCTGAATACTCATTGGAAGGACTGATGCTGAGGCTGAAACTCCAATACTTTGGCCACCTGATGCGAAGAAGAACTGACTCATTTGAAAAGACCCTGATGCTGGGAAAGACTGAAGGCAGGAGGAGAAGGGGACAACAGAGGATGAGATGGTTGGATGGCATCACCGAATGGATGGACATGAAAGCCTGGCCTGCTGCAGTCCATGGGGTCGCAAAGAGTTAGACACGAATGAAGGGACTAAGCACATCACATCGCAAGTTTGAATAAATTTTCTGCTTGATGGTAGAAAATAATCAGGATTGTTGTAATAAGAGAAACCCTTATCACTGCAGTACAATTGCTACCATATTCGAAGTGCTTGCTAACTGCTCTCTACTGGGCAGAGCCCAAAACACATGTTTTTTATTTAATCCTCACAACAAACCCAAGAAATTGTTGAAAAGATCCTTTTTTAATAGACACTAAAACTAATTGGGGGACTTCCCTGGTGGCTCAGAGGTTAAAGCGTCTGCCTCCAATGCGGGAGACCCAGGTTCGATCCCTGGGTCGGGAAGATCCCCTGGAGAAGGAAATGGCAACTCACTCCAGTATTCTTGCTTGGAGAATCTCATGGACTGAGGAGCCTGGTGGGCTGCAGTCCATGAGGTCACAAAGAGTCGGACACGACTGAGTGACTTTACTTACTTACTTAATAAAACTAATTGGACCTCATTTTAAGACAGTTAAGTAAATGGTTGCTTCAAATTGTATTTTGCAGACAGTACTGAAAAGAAATAGAATAAAACAAAACATGAAATAATGGTGAAATGATAAAATACATTTTTCCCTATTATTGTGTGATTTATTTTGTAGGGAAGGTGGAAAAAGTAAATCATTTACTTTTGCCTGCTGAATTTCTTTGTTTTAAAAATACTTTAATTGTGCCTTATTCACTCACAATATTTGGAAAGTACAGTTAAAGCAAAAGGAAAGATTAGAAGTCACTCACAATAACACCACTGGAAATAAACATTGAGTTTTTACCTTTAAAATATTATTTTTACTAGAATAATTTGGTAAAGTACTTTTTATTTAATTTTAAAGGCTAAATCTAGTGAAATGAAAATTTGTTTAAAATTGTGTCTTTCAGATACATATTTACCAACTATGGGTGAGTTGAAAAGTCTTTTAAAATTTTGCAATAAAATGTGAAGCAATTGAATACTGTACTTCTTTTCCTGGTAAGAAATCATATTTTTCATGAAATTGCTTTATTATGTGCTTGTGTATAAGATAAAGGACATTCCATGTTAAAAATAGCTAAGGAAAAAGAAGAAGAGAGAAATCATAATTTTACTGTGTGCTTTACTGATAATATTTTTAGGTCATCAAATATCTTCATTACATATAATTTTATAACATGATTTTATTTTTGCAAAAATAGCATCTTACAGAATGAAATGAAACAGAAAATGTCTTTTCTCATCTGAAAACAAAGTATAAATGTTTCCATATCTATTTATATGCTCATCTTTTCTGATGCCTGTATGATATTATAAAGCTGAATTTTGTTTTAAAATTCCCTTAGTGATTGATATTTTTAGATTCTTTTTTCTTTTCTTTTACTGTTACTAGCCATGCTTAAATGAACATCCTTGATCCTAATGTCATTCCAACTAAAACCAGGAAACCACTGAGGTGTCTATTGTAAATAGAACTGATGAAAATCATTGGAAGGAGGTGGTTCTAATGTATGTGCTATTTTCAAAAGGAACTTATCTGTAAGCCTACAGAACATAACAGGCAAAATTATTTTATGGTTGTATACTTAAAGTCCTTAGGAAGACTAGCCGATGACTAGTTTTAGAAAGAGAATCAGGCTATATGACTGAATTGAAGATAGACATATTAATGCATTAATCAGTAGTTTTTCTCTGTACTGGTAAGAACCAACTGACACTGATAGAAAATGAAGTCATTCTGTTTTATATCAATGTCGCAAAATGTTTCGGGGTTACATCAGCAAGAAATATGCAGGACTTATATAAAGCAAATCATATAATCATATTGAAGAACAGAAACCAAATTCCTAAAAAAAGTAGAAGATCATGCCATGTTCTTGGATGGAAGACATGAGAATAATGAAATAAATGTCAACTTCAAATTTGTTTTTCAGAAACTATAACTCATCTTCCAGAAGTCAAAGGTAAGTTGATCAGAAAACTTCTGCTAAAAGGCATGTTTTTTAAAAAAAATTGTAAAAATGGGGAAATCAGTGGGATATTTTCCTGGTTAAAAAAATAATCTTTTTTCTCCTTTCATAAAATGTAATATAGGGACTTCCCTGGTGGTCCATTGATTAAGAATCTGCCTTGAAGTGCAGGTGACTGGGGTTCGATCCCTGGTCGGGGAGCTTAGATCCCACATGGTGCAGCCGAAAAATGAAACAAAAACAAGATGGAGAAACCACTCTGAAATTTCACTGGCACTACCTGTTTCTACTCTTTAATTTCTGCCAGTCTAATAGAAAAATACCTGATTTTAAAGTTCATATAGAAAAAAAAATGTCCAATAATAATTAGGAATATTATAAACAAAAATAGTGCTGGGGTGAGAAATACCTCCTATTAACATTATCAAGTATGGAAATAAACCGCAAATAGTATAAATAACTGTGTGTGTATATGCCTGTGTGTGTGTGTGTGTGTGAGGATGAGGGTGTGTGATGGTGGAAGAGGATGAAGACAAGAGATATGGCGGGAGGTGGTGGTAATCATTTAATAGACAGATGCCCACATTTATGTTTCTAAGCTCAAGGTATATTTCTGGAACTGGGGTCAAATGCTGAGCAAAATTTCAAGACTGTTGATGCCATAGAAAATAGTGGGATGGATGTAGGAGAGTATAAAACAAACAAGCAAACCAAAAACCTTTATTAGTAGAGTTCCCACAGCTCCGCTATGTTGTGTGACTCAATTTGTTCAATAAAATCGGGTCCTGATTCTGAATTCTGAGTACAAACCCCCTTCCAGCCCCCCACAGGAAAGTAATGTAACATCTCAATGAACAGCCCCAGAGAGGGATGACCTGATCTTTGTTTTCTCTAGAGGGCAAGTGTTTCTTTCCATTCCGCTATAGAGATGGAATCTTCTATGACTGTGTCCAGTTTAAGGTAAAACACAAGTGGTGTTCCTTGAATGAAACTTATGAAGGATATTGGAAGTACTGTTCTGAAGAAGGTGAGAGTCTTGACTTGGAATTCAAGGTGGTGATATTGGTCTTGGGGGAGTGGGCTGGGGGTGGGTGAGATCACAAGAGGGTTCTGCAAAGGGAATTCACAGTCAGTTAAATTGTGAAATAAGGGATGCATCGTTCTCTGACAGTCAGAAAAATCACATTGCACCGAGCATCTGAGTGCTTCAACCATGTTACCTTGAAAAGAAACCTTTCAGCAGAACCTCAATCCCTCACCAATACTGTTTGCATATGCTTATGGTGGAACAGAGCAGAGCAGATGGGAGTGGGAACGTGTGTGTGTGTGAGTGATGGCAGAGACAAGGTACAAAATAAAAAGAGTTCTTATTTTGATTGCTTCTCTCTTCTCTGTAGACTTTGCAAAATGTGTGTTTCCCTTCTGGTACAGACGCCTCATTTACTGGGAATGTACCGGGGACGGGGATTCGTTTGGGAAAGCATGGTGTTCACTGACCCGGAATTATAACAAGGACAGGGTTTGGAAATACTGTGACTGATGGTGAGATTTATTTAGGGGAGGGCATGAAGACATTTAATTGTTCTCCTGGGAAAGATTGTACAATTTTGTTTGGGAAAGGAGCATGTAAGACTCTCATTAAAAGAATTTTATTCTGAGATATGAATGGAAGGTGATTGGCTGTAAATAAATTGGGATTTTGATTATGGACCATAAGGTTTTGATACATATATTCTAGCCTCAGCACTTTAACTTGCTGATTGTGTAAAATTGGGTCCTTTTAAAAAGTGTATAGACTCTGGGTGGTAATGATGTGTTAATGTGGGTTCATAGATCACAACCGAAGTTGGGGAATTTTGATTATGGGGAGGCTGTTCATGTAAGGGGGTGTGGGTTATATGAGAAATCTCTGTATCTTCTGCTCAATTTTTCTGTGCACCTAAAACTTCTCTAAAAAATAAAATGTATTAAAAATCATTGCTTTAATAATTTTTTTAAAACAGAAAAAATAAGTGGTAATTGAGACAGGACCGAAGGTAGAAACATGGGTGTTGACTAGATGAAGTGTTGGAATGAGGCTCAGACTTCCCTGGCAGTCCAGTGGCTAACGCACCACACTCCCAGTGCAGGGGGCCTGGGTTCCATCCCTGGTCAGAGAACTAGATCCCACACGTTGCAACTAAAGATTCTGCACGCTGCAACTAAGACCCAACATGGCCAAATAAATAAATATTAAAATAATAAAAAAAGAGAATGAGGCTTGGACATCCCTGGTGGTGCAGTGGGTAAGAATCTGCCTGCCAATGCAGGGGACACTGGTTCGACTCCTGGTCCTGGAGGATTCCACGTGTCACAGAGCAACTAAGCTCCTGTGCCACAAGCACTGAGCCTGTGCTCCGGAACCTGTGGAGCCACAACGAGAGAAAGCCTGCGTGCAGCAACAAAGACCCAGCACATCCAAAAATAAATAAATAAGATTATTTAAAAAAAAATGGGGTGACTATGGCTCAAGCATTCAAACAGAACCAGGTGGCCACTGCAGATGGATGTCATTTCAGATACCTTCCTCCATCACAGAGAACTTGAATTTTCAGACTCAAGAGAAACCAGATGTAGAGGAAAGAATGCTGCTGCTGCTAAGTCGCATCAGTCGTGTCCGACTCTGTGCGACCCCGTAGACGGCAGCCCACCAGGCTCCCCTGTCCCTGGGATTCTCCAGGCAAGAACACTGGAGTGGGTTGCCATTTCCTTCTCCAATGCATGAAAGTGAAAATTGAAAGGGAAGTCGCTCAGTTGTGTCCGACTCCTATGACCCCATGGACTGCAGCCCACCAGGCTCCTCCATCCATGGGATTTTCCAGGCAAGAGTACTGGAGTGGGGTGCCATTGCCTTCTCTGAGAGGAAAGAATAGAGGCCCCTAAAGTTGAGAGAGAGAAAGCACACAACATAGACGGACCTGGTGGGTTTCCTTCATGTCACCTTCACCTGCACTCGTCAAGAACCAAACTTCCATTTCTTTCAGCTCTGAAGTTTTCACCTACTATGCAGTGCTCATGAGCCTCTCCTAATATAATTTGCAAGAAGTTGCTTCTCTGTCTAAATTGCGTCCCTGGTGGCTCAAATGGTAAAGAATCCTCCTGCAACACAGGAGACCTGGGTTGGGAAGATCCCCCTGGAGGAGGGCATGGCAACCCACTCCAGTATTCTTGCCTGGAGAATCCCCATGCACAGAGGAGCCTGGCAGGTTGCAGTCCATGGGGGTCGCAAAGAGTCAGACACGACTGAGCGACTAAGCTCAGCACTGTCTAAATTAACATTCACCTGCACTCGTCAAGAACCAAACTTCCATTTCTTTCAGCTCTGAAGTTTTCACCTACTATGCAGTGCTCATGAGCCTCTCCTAATATAATTTGCAAGAAGTTGCTTCTCTGTCTAAATTGCGTCCCTGGTGGCTCAAATGGTAAAGAATCCTCCTGCAACACAGGAGACCTGGGTTGGGAAGATCCCCCTGGAGGAGGGCATGGCAACCCACTCCAGTATTCTTGCCTGGAGAATCCCCATGCACAGAGGAGCCTGGCAGGTTGCAGTCCATGGGGGTCGCAAAGAGTCAGACACGACTGAGCGACTAAGCTCAGCACTGTCTAAATTAACCAACGTCAACTTTTGTGGTTTGTAAGCAAGATCCCTGACTCATAGAGCATGCCATCGGATTGAATTTTAATTCTCTATTCATGCTGAATCATTTAGAGATGCAATAAAGCATAGGAAGGGGTTGACAGCACTTACCCTGCAGATAGCTAAAACTGGATTGCTAAAATCCAGTGTCCACCAATTAGTATGGAAAACTCACTCTGGTGACTGTCTCTAACTCACTGGGTAAGAGTTTTACCCTATAGCATTGCCATGAACAATATTATAGAGAAAGAGATGAACAAAGATGCATGAGAGAAAATTTTTTTCTTCTTTGAAGTCAGAGAGAGACAAGTGCTGTATTATTTCATTTATATGTGGAATCTAAAAAAGCTAAACTCTTAGAAACAGAGAGTAGATTGGTGGTTACCAGGGGCTGAGAGAGTGGGGGAAATGAGCAATGTTGACCAAAGGGTACACATTTTCAGTTCTGGATAAACAAATTCTGGAGATCTAATATTGTGTAGTTGAAAATTGATAAGAAAGTCAGTCTTAAACGCTCTCAACACACACGGACACAAACGGTAGCTTTGCAAGGTGATCAAGGTGTTAACTAACCTTATTACTGTATCATTCCACATAATATATGTCTGTATTGAATCATCACATTGTATACCTTATCTTACATAGTTATAGATCGTATATATCTCAGGAAAGCTGGAAAAAAATGAAATGAAACATGTAAAAACAGCAAGTAGATTAATCACATACATAAAATAAATCTCATCCCCTCAAAAAAAAAAAAATTCCTTTTAACTTCCAAGATAAGGTTTGACCAAATGTCTGAGCACCATGGCCCAGCCAAATTGACCCATAAAATTAACCAACAAATAAGGTAATCAAAATTCAGACTGCCAGTGGTTAAGACTTCACCTTACAAAACAGAGGGTGTGAGTTCAAATCCTGGGTGAGGAGCTAAGATCCCCTATGCCTCGGAACCAATAAAAGTTTTTTAGATACTGACTAGGAGGTAGAGTTTCAGGAGGAAGGGAGGATATCGTCCCCAGTGGTTTTGCAGACTTTCAAGATTCTATTTACAAGAACAGCAACACAAACAATCATTTGCTGAATGTTTGTAAGGAACAGTACCCAGTGCCAATTGACTTACACCCTTTTTAAGGTACTTGGGCAATCTCTGTGTATATTCAGGTTTGAGCCTCTCTGACCCACCCTGTTCATATGTCATCCCAAAGGTACATTCACATGATTTCCCTGCACTGAGTCTTCCCGCCTTGTTCACATTTTCCTTTTTTTTTTCTCTTTCAGTTCAGCTCAGTCGCTCAGTCATGTCCAACTCTTTGTGACCCCATGGCCTGCAGCACACCAGGCTTCCCTGTCCTGTACTACCTCCCAGAGTTTGCTCAAAGTCATATCCATTGAGTTGGTGATGTCATTCACCTCTCATCCTCGGTCACCCCCTTCTCCTCCTGCCCTCAATCTTTTCCAGCCCAGTTCACACAATGGGGAAAAAAATCCCATTGGCAGAGGACATCTATTTCCTAAACACCTGTGATCTTCCTTAAGAATTCATTGATGGCCAAAGAAATTATTTGCAGCAAGCATGTCATCAAAGGGATATATCTACTAATCCGACTGTGCCACGTATGACCAGCAATTTCCTTGATCTCTCTAAGCCTCAGTTTTCTCATCTACAAAATAAGGACAAGGACTTTCCTGGTGGTTCCATGGCTAAGATTCTGCCCTCCCAAATGCAGGGGGCCCAGGTTCAATCCCTGGTTTGGGAACTAATTCCCACATGTCACAACTAAGAGTTTACATGCCACAACTAAGCCCTGGCAAAGCCAGATAAATCAATATTTCAGTTCAGTTCAGTCACTCAGTCGTGTCCGACTCC
>SJXQ01005861.1:11114-46449 GCA_006408695.1 Aepyceros melampus | reverse complement strand
AATTTTTTTTAAAAGAGATTTTTGTGTAGATAATAAGGAGTGATTGGTATAAAGTGTGCAGCATGATACCTGGAACAGAATTAGTGCCCAAGAAATGTTAGTTGCCATCATCATTATTGGACTTCCCTGGTGGCTCATACAGTAAAGCCTCTGTCTACAATGTGGGAGACCTGAGTTCGAGCCCTGGGTTGGGAAGATCCCCTGGAGAAGGAAATGGCAATCCACTGCAGTACTACTGCCTGGAAAATCCCATGGACAGAGGAGCCTGGCAGGCTGCAGTCTATGGGATTGCAAAGAGTCGGACATGACTGAGCAACTTCACTTCACTGCTAATATTACTATTAATTATTATTAATGATTACTGTTATTATTACTATTACTAATAATAGTGGTGACTATGATTACTGTTGCTGCTGTTGTGCTTGTTGTTTTTATTAATTTGACTAAGGGAAAACCATCTCAGGCAATGTGAGCAACTTAGAGAAAAGGAAACAATATAACCGCTCTCAAGCTCTTGAGCTCCTTAAGTTTTTGAGAACAAGACAGGTCAGGATGTATTTTATGTCACCCTTTGCCCCAGACCATTGCTTCTCAAAATCTTACATAGAAAGAACCCTAACCAGAAAAGGAGTGAATATTCCCCATGAGGTACCTCCCTTACTGACTTTGACTTTTCAACATTCTATCTTAAAAATTCATTCTCCTCCATACTGTATTCATTTTTGTTACTGTCATCAGTGCAATCGCCATAGGAATCACAGTGCTTACTCATTTCCAGGCACTGTTATGACATTTTGTATGCATTAACTCTTTTAATCCTCACAGTGACCCAAGGCAGATAGGTACAGTCATCATTCCCATTTTACAGACGATGAAACTCAAGCAAGAAACCGAAAGTAATTTTTTCAAGATGACAAGCTAATAAATGTTGGAACTGGGATGTCAATCCAGGCAGTCCAGCTCTAGAATTTGTGCTCTCTGGTGTGTTATTCGCTAATATAAACATGCTTCCCTCCTTCAACTCACACAGCGATGAGCTATGAGCAGATGTGTCATGCTTATCCCACGGCTTCTGACACATGGCCACGTGGCCATGCCCATGTGAGAAGAAGGGCCTAAGACCCAATCGTGTTATCCAGGTTTACTCTAGAAGCACAGCCTCAAGAAGGACAAATGCCCAGAGCACTCACATGGCTGAAAGGGCTCAAACAGATAATGCGGTGGCTGCCACTGCAAGATGATTAAAAATCCAACATTAAACCAAGCTGTACTTAGAGCAGACCTGTTTTAAAGTAGCTTTTCATCAGGGGACTGTATTTTCTTCTTGACAATTTCCTTAATGGCAAGAAAGGCTCTATGTTGGAAGGACAAAGGAGACCCAAGGGCAAAGAGTAGAGGATTCTCACCAAGGCGAGGGCTGGGAGGGGGAGGGAGGAAGAAAATTAAACAGGCAGAAGGAAAGACAGGCCTCCCTTTTATTCCTCTATCATGCTCCAGTGCTGCCCACCCCCAGCCTCCTCCCCCTGCCTTCTTCTCTGGGGGCACTAACAGCAGCCCAGAGCTCATGAAAGTTTAAACAGACTGATCGATACGGACAGAATGGTGAATTGTCCATCTGCAAATTACCAAGCCCATCATGAATATTTAAGGAACTAAACTAGAAACAGGGAGAAGACAGAATCCAGGTCTTTATTTTTCCCTCTGGAAAAAAAAAAGACAAAAACATCTCTGTTGTTCCTGATTACTGGGATATAAAATCGGTCAAGCAAAACTAAAGGGAATAATTCTCACCCAGCATCACTTCTTTCCAAGTCAGCAAGTTGACTGCAAACAAAGGCCACTCAAGAAAAATGCCTACCTGCTACAACTCAGAGATGCACTGGTCTTGCCCAACTTTCTTCCTTTCTGAGAGCCCACCTTGCCTTCGCGTATGTTGCTCCCTCTGAACAAGAGAGGTTCCCCTCACTTGTCCACTTGGAAGGCAGGACAGTCCAGTGACTCAGGGTGCAGCACTGGAATGAGACTGCTGAGGTTCCAGCCCTGCTTTCCTACTTACTAACTGCATGAGCATAGGTAAGTTATCTAATCTTTCTGTGCCTCTGTTTCTGCCTCAGTGAAATGAGGGTGTTAATAGCACTGCCTCTATACAGCCATTGCAAGGATTCCCCTCTGTGATGCAGGTTAACGTGTTCTACACAGAACTGGGCACACCTGAAGGCACCAGAGAGATGAGCTATGGTTATCAGTGATATCTTCACACAGAGTCACACCCAACCAAATGCTCTGACTGCATGCTCTGAGTCCTCCACCATCTACCCTGAGGCCCTCTGGGTTAGCCCCATCCTCAGCTCCAGCCACAGTCACTTTGTTCCCACACCTCTCGTCATATCCCTGCTGAATGTTGCTCTCTGTCACAGACCCTGAGCTCCGAAAAGGCAAAGCCAGTGTCTAAAGTTACCCTTACGTTGTCCCTGGCACCAGATGGACACACAAGAGACACTCAGCAGAGGGGCGGAGGGGAAGGAAGCATGTGCAAGGATAGAATGCCAGAGTCAGGGCCATACCTTTGAGACAATGCAGCATGCGGCCCAGATGTCCTCGGACGACTGCTCATGGTGGTTGAACTGAGGCTCCCACTGATTGATGGGCTGGTCTGCAAAAGCCAAGAGGGTGCCCCTCTGGTCCACAAGGGCTGCTCGGACACTGCCGGTCCCCACGTCTATGCCCACATAGTAGCTCCTGGGTTCATCTCCACCAGGCATTGCTATCCCTCCACCTGTGGGGTCAAAGGCCAAACCACGTGAAGATCAAGCAGGTCTGCAAAGTCGAGCACGGGACATCTTGAAAATAGAAATGAAGGGGTACAGCTGACGAACTGGATGATTATTCATTAATCCAAGAAAGATGCTCATTGCTGCCAGTGTGCGAGCAGGCATTGAGGTAGGTGGTGAGTGAACAGGCAGGCGTGGCCTCAGACACGGAGTTTCTGTTCTTTGGAGGGAGTCAGATGATGGGCATTTACAAGCTTCACCATTATTCAAGCAAAGTCGTGATATCAGATGAAAATGCAAAGAGGATAAACAAAGGGTTGTAGAACTGAGAATCTGCAAGCAACAGATATGCATTTTTTCCTCACTGAATTTGAATCAAAAGGGCAATGGCCATTGCTAAAAAGGAACTCACCTACCCGGTCAGCCATTCATTCAAAAAACTATCTACTGAGCACCTATCACACGCCAATAAGCACTTTAAACAGTACATGAGTGCGTGCATGAAGTCACTCAGTCCTGTCTGACTCTTTGCGACCCCATGGACTGTAGTCTACCAGGCTCCTCCATCCATGGGATTTTCCAGGCAAGAGTACTGGAGTGGGGTGCCATTTCCTTCTCCAGGGGATCTTCCCGACCCAGGGATCGAACCTGGGTCACCTGCATTGTAGGCAGGTGCTTTACTGTCTGAGCCACCAGGGAAGTCATTCAGTTCAGTTCAGTTCAGTTCAGTCGTTCAGTCGTGCCCAACTCTTGGTGACCCCATGAATTGCAGCACGCCATGCCTCCCTGTCCATCACCAACTCCTGGAGTTCACTCAAACTCACGTCCATCGAGTCAGTGATACCATCCAACCATCTCATCCTGTGTCGTCCCCTTCTCCTCCTGCCCCTAATCCTTCCCAGCATCAGAGTCTTTTCCAATGAGTCAACTCTTCACATGAGTTGGCCAAAATACTGGAGTTTCAGCTTTAACATAGAGGCCCTCTACTCACTGTGATGCTACAAGGTGAGACTATTTTTATTCCAATTTTATTAAGGTATAATTGACATACAGAACTGTTTAAATTCAAGGTACACAGCATAATGATAATGGCTTACATACCTTAAGAAATGATTATCACAATACATCCAGTAAATATCTATCATCTCATATAGATTGAAAAGAAACAGAAAAATATTTGTGTCATGAGGTCTCGTAGGATCTAACTCTCTTAACAACTTTCATATACAAATACAGCAGTGTTAATTATATTTATCACATTGCACATTATATTCCTAGTATTCATTTATCTTATAAATGGAAGTTTGTACCTTTTGCTGCTTTCATCCAATTCCCTCCTCACCCTGACGGTGAGTGTTTATTTTATAGGTGATTAAGATGAGACTCCAAGGAATACGTAAATTTTCTCTTAACGCTAGGTCCACACACTTATGAACAGTAAACGCAAGTTGCGATAATCATGCACATTATACTGACAGGCAAAAAGGTTTCAGAAATTAAGAGATGAGGCAGCATGACTGCAGAGCAGCCTGAACCCACAATCCCGCATCTGTACGTTCTCTTTTCCTTTGTAACAGCTCACAACACACATTTGGAGAAGAGGCAAATACACTGCAGCCGTGTCATGAACTGACTGGGACTGGGAAGGAGCCTCGAGGGAGACAGGATCAGGAATTTGTTAGACAATCTGTTTTCTTTACAGACCCCTTGCGAGTTTCAAGGAAACTGTCCAGTAAACACTCAAGGAATTCCTTGGCCTTCACTGCGGCTCTGGGTCCCTTTGCTCAGATTAGCCCCCATGATGCAGACATCTCACAGAGGCTTTCATTTTCCAGACTGGCGTTTTAAAGAATAAGAACAAGCCCCCAAGACATTTATGCTGGAGAACGTGCTACAGCCCCCTAGGTGAGCTCAGGGTGGCCTCAGCGCCCAGGGTCTAATTTCAACCACAGCAGTGTTCTGCATCCTTCCACTTCAAAGAGGTAACGTTTCTTTGGCAAGGTCATACTAGGGGATTCAAAAACGAAGTCAGCCAGCAGGTCTTCCGTTAAGGTTTCCTGGGTATTTATCCCAGTTAAAAATGGCTTCATTAAACATGATGGCTTCTGACTTGCTCACAATGATCCCCCAACATCATGTGGCCTCTATGATTCATGGGCAGCTGGAGAGGCGAAGGTGGAAGCTGGAGTAGGAACAAGGGCTACTCTCCTCTGAGCTTCAGAGAACAACTCCCAGGTTCCAGCCTAACTGCTTTCTCATCTCTTCACCCACACGATCAGTGTCACCAGTTTTCAAACCATGCATTCCTTCAAACATCCAACAGGGATATTTTTTCTTCAGCCATTACTCGAAGGAAACTGAAATAGATCAAAGCACAGCAGCGCTGTGTCAAACAAAGATCATCCTTGCCTGGCCTTTGACCCTCCCCCAACAGTGGCTCTGCTGAGTTCCTCCTAACGACTGAAAACCATTGGCTGAGGCCCTCGGCACAGCATCCCAGGCCCTCCGGGAACTGCACTCTGCCTCCTATCCAGCCACATCTACTACAGCCCTGCCTGTTCTCACATCAGGCTTCAGACACATTGAACCCTCACAGGTTCCCAGGTGCACCACATCACTACCGGACTGTCTCCACTTCATACCTCTCTTTCCTTCCAACTTCCTTTCTCTCTTGTGTGCCTCAGTTCAGTTCAGTTCAGTCACTCAGTCGTGTCTCAATCTTTGGAACCCCGTGGACTGCAGCACGCCAGGCCTCCCTATCCATCACCAACTCAGAGTTTACTCAAACTCATGTCCATGGAGTCGGTGATGCCATCCATCCATCTCATCCTCTGTCATCCCCTTCTCCTTCTGCCTTCAATCTTTCCCACAATCAGGGTCTTTTCCGATGAGTCAGTACTTTGCATCAGGTGGCCAAAGTATTGGAGTTTCAGCTTCAGCATCACTCCTTCCAATGAATATGCAGGACTGATTTCCTCTAGGATTGACTGGTTGGATCTCCTCGCAGTCCAAGGGACTCAAGAGTCTTCTCCAGCACCAGAGTTCAAAAGCATCCATTCTTCGGTGCTCAGCTTTCTTTATAGTCCAACTCTCACATCCATATATGACTACTGGAAAAACCATAGCTTTGACTAGAAGGACCGTTGTTAGCAAAGTAATGTCTCTGCTTTTTAATATGGTGTCTACTGATTTTCATGTTCAGATCTTGCTCAACCAACACTTTTTTTAACTTGTTTGGCTGCTCTGGGTCTTAGCTGTGGCATGTAGGACCTTCGCTGCAATGTGTGGGATCTTCACTGAGGCATGTGGGATATAGTTCCCAGACCAGAGATGGGACCTGGGCTCCTTCCCTGGAAGCACAGGTCTTAATCACTGCACCACCAGAGAATCCCAACCATCACCTCTTGCCTCTCTCCATGCCCCAGTGCCACCAGAGTACTGTGTCCCTTCTTTCTTTTAAACGTTTTAAAAATCACTCTGACCCAATTTTTTGCTTCTGTGTTCACCTCCCTCACTGGCCTGAACCTGAAGAAAGGAACTGATTGATTTCTATATCCTCAGCTCCGACAGTGCCTGTATCCCCAAACCAGTACACTGTCTGGTACATAATACTTCTCAGTAAGTGCTTATGGAATGAACACCTAAATCAGTGAATCAACAACAACAACAAAAAAGGATGAACAGGTTCATGCTTTAAAGCTTTAATAGTTCAGATTCCTAGGTTTGTATTTATCTGCACTAGTGTTTTGCCTTGATTCTAGTATCTGTATGCTTCATTCATCCAATTAATAAATATTTACTGGATGCTTACAACCACATTTTATTAATTCTAAGGTACTCATTTCTTTTCACATTTAGCTTCTCTGAAATCAGTGACTCTTAAAAAACCAATGGCAACCAGGAACATCTTTCTTAGTGATATATGAAATAATGAGGCATGTTGCAACCAGAGACAGATATTAGAAGAAATGCAGATTGTGTCAGGCATCAGACACCCTGCTAGGAACTGAGGATACAGTGGAGGGCAGAACAGGGAGGTGCCGTGGCTTCTATCTTCCTAGATTTCTTTATCTGCAGAGGAGGAAGAGTGACTAGGCTGGCCGCTCCACCACCCCCAAATGACCACAGGCCTCCACTTGCTGAACTCAGGACTCCCTCTCTTAGCGTCCCATTGTCACCACTTGGAAGGACCCAAGGACGCTGCTCTCCAACACTGATCCTGGCAAGTCAATAACTCTGTCCTTGACTAGAGCTTTTCAAAAACTATTCTAAACACTGCAGGGAGAAACAAGGGGGAAAAAACAGGAAATAAAGAGTCTACGCAAACATTCTGGCTTACACAGACTTGGCCAGCCACCCAAGCTTCTCTCTACTCCTACCAGACCAGTGACAAGAGAGGCCCCCAGGAGACTGGCCCAGCTCCTCAGGCCTGGTTCCCTCACTTGCAACTGTCTTCTTCTGCATGGAATATCTCATCTCACCACCCACCACCCAGACATCATGATTTATTCCCAGTAAAATCCGAAGAGGCAGATTTCCACTCTGTAGCTGACTCAGGGCTTACCCTGGCTCTGGGTTTTGAACCTATTTCTTGGCTAAAGAGGAAAGAGCCCATCCTTCCGGAGAACCCTCCCCTTCCACTCTGACTTGTATGGAGACTGGAGCTTTGCCATTAGAGAGTTAACTCCAGGGCTGCCCGGACCACAGCGGTACCCCTAGTGCCAGCCCAGTGTCTGGCACATGGCACAAACTCACCACGGCCCTGAGACTCAGAGCAAACTCTTAAAACCCACCTTTAGGGAAATAATAAAAGGTAAAAGTTTACTGTGTATCTGATGCTTTACTAAGCAGCTTGCTTATATTTTTAAATCCACTTTTTGTCCTGATATCAACCCTTGAAGAGAATTACTAGGGCCATCCCCATTTTACTGATGAGGAAAAACAAGTCCTACACTAGTCAAGTAACTTGCTCCTGTATGTCATATAAATAGCAGGTGATGGAGGTGAGAGCAGTCTCAATCCCTCTGGCTGCCAAATCCCTAACCGTTCTCAGAATGCCATGCTAACAGGTTCATGCATGCTAAGCTGCTTCAGTTGTGTCCGGCTCTGCAACCCCATGGATTATACGTAGCCCATCAGGCTCCTCTGTCCATAGGGACTCTCCAGGCGAGAATACTAGAGTGGGTTGCCGTGCCCTCCTCCAGGAGATCTTCCCAACTCACGGAGAGTAGCCACCTCTCTCATGTGTCCTGCACTGGCAGGTGGGTTCTTTACCACCAGTGCCACCCAGGAACCCCATGCTGCAGGATACCCTCCACTCGGTCAGTGTATGTTTGCCAAGGACTCTGCCTACTCTGTACATTGTTGTTGTTTAGTCGCTAGGTTGTACCTGACTCTTTTGTGACCTGTGAAATGTAGCCCACCAGGCTCCTCTGCTCATGACAAGAACACTGGAGTGGATTTCCTTCTCCAGGGAATCTTCCTGACCTAGGGCTCAAAGCCATGTGCCTACTCTGTCTACAACTGGCTTACTCAGAACTCAGGCTGCCCACCTTCAGAGACTGCCCCTTCCCCAATACCAGGTGGCCTCTCTCTGGTAAAACTATCCATTTCTAGACTGTATGACTGAGACAGGAGTCCAAAAGAGAGCCAAACTCACGGGAACAAGGGCATCATACCTTCTCTGCATTGTTCACACACACACCCCAGTTCATGTTTTTGTAAGAAATAGATCCTAATTAAATATTTCAGGTTCACTACGTTTCCTATTACTCTAGTTTTAAGTGATCTCTTTATGATTGTTTCCACACCTGGATCTTGAAAAGTTCAAGCTCTAGGGCAGCTTCTCTGAAACCTGACCCTGTGAGTTATAAAAACTCTGCCAGAGGACTTTCTGCGCTCAGATTCCTCGTCTCCCCTCTGTGCCCTTTGTTCCTGGGTCATAAGTACTCTCTGATGTGTCCTAGACTCCAAACTATATCCCAGTTCCTCTTGGCCTCAGAGAATAAAGTAACTGCAAAATGGAAAACATTATTCCCTTTTACAATTTGCTTAAAAAAAAAATTAGGATACTCCTGCATGCTTGGCACTTTCACAAGTTCATCTCTTCCGACTGAAATGCATTTAAGCTGGGAAACCTACCACTATTTTATACCTTGTTGGGATAGGAAAATTTGCCCCAAGTCACACAAAGAGTAAACAGCAGCAGCATCTGCATTTGAACCCTGGCCTCTTAAGGCAACTTTAGGGCTCTTTCCAATCTAAAAGTGAAAACCGAATCCTTCAACAACAGTATCAACAACAAAGGCAGCAACAACTGGCATTTATTAAGCTCTGCTCTGCAAATCACCCACCTGATTTTGTGATTTCACTTGTAACAATCCCGTGAGGTTGCCACTACGAGCTCATTTTCCAGTTAAAGAGACTGGGTTCTCAGCAATAAAGCAGTTGAAGGTCACAGAGCACAACACCAGAGGAGCTGGTTTTTGTCCAGGTCACAATGGTGTGGCTTTAAAGCCCAACAGATGAATGCTGAGAATCAGAAAGCTGACCCACTTCATTCATTTGAGGCAGAGGTAAATTCTCTAAAAAGAAAGACAACTAATAAGGAATATGGGGTATCCGACTCTTTGTGATCTCATGGACTGTGTAGCCCACCAGGCTGCTTTGTCCATGGGGATAATCCAGGCAAGAATACTGGAGTGGGTTGCCATGCATCCTCCAGGGGATCTTCTCAACCCAGGTATTGAACCCAGGTCTTTTGCATTGCAGGCGGATTCTTTACCATCTGAGCCACCAGGGGAAGCCCATTAAAAAACATAACTAATAGGGAATATGGCGTGGCTGGTCAGGCAGGAGAATTAAGAGCAAAGACTGTGGAGGGCAAGACAAAGAAAAGCTACAGGGAGAAATTCAACCTGGCTGCACACATGTCCCAGGCCTTACCTAACCTCTCAGTCTACAAGAGGCTCCAAAGGGCAAAACAGCTTCCTAGCCAATTGCTAGCACAGACTGAACTGGTTTTTAGCCTCTGCTCATGATCAAAAGACTGCTCTTATGATAAATATTTATATGGTGCATTAAATAATAGCCTGTACAAATATTATTAGAAATGTGCCACAGGAAACCACAGGCTTCACAGCTGATTCCTCAGCAAACGTGAAAGCTACTCAAAGGCAGTGTGAGAAAAGGAGACAGAGTCAGGGACATGGAGGCTGTTCTCTGCATAACTGTCCCAAAAATTCTCAAAAGGGCTCATGCTACACATAATCGTGCTGAAAACCACTCTGTGGGGTTGTTCTCTTGTATTTGCTTCCTTCTTTTCCCCTAAATGACTACAGAGCAGAACACTGTTCCCTAAGACTGCAGCCCTCCAGAGTGGATAAGCTTACCTGCAGTTCTACTTCTTATGGCCACTCCTCCGGGACAAACTTGAGGACAGTGTCTACAATGCCGCGTCCCAGGGACCTGGGAGTGAGCTTAATATCCTCTCTTGACTTTGATCTTTGGTCTTGGCTGGGAGTTCAGGTACACAAGTCACACATACTTTTTTTTTTTTTTTTAGTTATAATATAATCAGGCGGTTGGGAGATTTGGGAAGAAAAAGATAAGCAATGAGTATCCTGCTCCACTTTAGTCTCCTCAACAGAAAGAATTAAATACCACTTTAAGCAATTCTCCCATGCTCTAAAATGGAGAGAAAATTTGGCATGGGAAAGAAAGAGCAAATCTGGCAATAATACCTGGTTCTCCACCAGCTTTACCAAAAATACACATGGGAGAACAATTACAGCTTCTTGACAGCTACTTCTCCTCTTAAAGTGAAAGGCTGTCTCCTGCAGCTCCAATCTTGCTGTATTCTTTGAACGATTAACTAAGATTGTATAACCAGAGTGCCCAGCACAGTGCCTGGTATTAATATATGGTATGCTCAGTAACAGCTTCCCTAGTGGCTCAGATGGTAAAGAATCTGCCTACAATATGGGAGACCCAGCTTTGATCTCCGGGTTGGGAAGATCCCCTGGCAAAGGGAATGGCCACCCACTCCAGTATTTTTGCCTGGAGAATTCTATGGACAGAGGAGCTTGGCAGGCTACAGTCATAGGGTCACAAAGAGTCAGACATGACTGAGCGGCTAACATGCTAACACACACACACACACATTCAGTAAACAGCAGCAATTATTAGGACTATTAAGATATGCCAGCCTTTTCTTTCATGACCACATCATCCCTGAGCATCTGCAGGGATGTTTAGTATGCATGATCTATACCTAGGTATTCACACCATGTCTAATAGCTCAAATTCCAGTAAACAAATGTAAAGTGCTTTCTCTGAAGCTGAAAAATATAGCATTTCTTATTTTAAACAGTTGACAATTTAGTGTAAGAATCTTATTTTTGAAAGTCAAACAGTGATGCCTCAAGTTGTGCCTAGTTCATGTACTTGAAGCGCAACCAATGCACCTGGTATATTGCACGTGGCAGTAAGGGGGCTCCTTTTGCCAGTGGAATCTCGGCTATAGTCTTGAAGCCAAGTGTCTTGTTCCAACTCCACCTTCCTTGGCAGAATGCGGAGATGGAAGCTGATAAAAGAAGTACCAGTTTACTGACTGTCTTCATCCATCTTCCAAGCACTAGATCAGAAGCCCAGTGTTTTTCAAGACGTTGAGGATCTTCATGCTTTGGACTGAGCCCATCTTTAAAGACAAATCTGAGGTGACTGGACGAGGGGTGTGGAATTAAATCAGACGGAAGAAAAGCTGGCTGTTGTCTTAGATTCAAAGTTGGATTCCAACTGGTAGAACAGGCAAACTTAACGAAGCCTCACAAGGTGGTGGCCACAGGGATCAACACTGAGGCAGTCCTGGGCAGTGGCCAAAATCCACCAGCCTCCAAGAGCCACCAGGGCAACGCTCAACGGCTGACGCAGAGAAAATACAAAACCCAGCCATGCTGAGGCCAGATGCACAGTATAGGTGCTAACAAAATCATGGGTGGAAAATCTGATGCATCAAATGACATCCCCAAACTCCCAAAACAAACATCACCTGAGAGCAAATTAAACTCTGGATCTCCCATGTCCTCTTCTATAAAACCTCACTTACACTCCCTTCTCTTCAATCCTTGTGATCCAATAAAGCAGCTCCCTACTTGTTAAAATGCCTTCCAAGCCCTTTAAAATGCCCTACCAAGCTATTCTTTCTGCAGAGACGGGGAGAGGGGAACCCACATTTATGACACCCACCCTCCCCCCACTTACAGAGGGAAGACACTGAAATCCCGAGGGGAACAAAATCCAGTGGATGGTCACAGCTGGAAGATGAAGGAGGCTATATTCAAATTCAGGTTTGTCTAGGCCAGAACAGGACTCTTATCCATCCCTGAAATGACTTGACTTTTCCCACCTCCCAACCAAGTTGCTTTCATCCTTAGCATACTCAGAACACAATTCCAAGTCAGTTCATCCTGTGAAAACTTCTCAGACACTCAACATCAGAAACACCCCCTCCATGCTCTGATTAATGACAACCCCATGTCCTATACAGGCTACTGTGAGAAGCATTAGATACTGAGAATGTTCTGCCCTCTATTTCCTTCTGCCGAGAGGGAAGCATGCCGTGTGTCCTGTAGTGATAGGAGAATTCTTGGGCTGGGAGGGAGAGGGAAATTATTAATGTATAAAGTAGTCGAATACCTTTTAAAATAAAAAGCCTCTAAAAACTCTCCATCCCTGGAGAGGTCTAGAAGCACCGTCAGCAAACCCCTCTTTTGTATGAAGCACTGCATCTCTTCTCAGGGCATTCTTCCTCCTTGACCTGCAGCCCACTTCCACACACACAGGCATGGAGGAGAGAAGTATTGGGTACAGCAACAAAATCCAATCCTTGCACCACCTTGCAAAACTCTGCCCTCAAAGACAATGCCCAGCCTGAGGATGGCTGAGGTATCTGGCCTACGCTTTTGGCTTTTTTTTTTCCTTTTTAAAGAAATTCTATTAATTTTTCTCTATTATTTTACTAACATAACATTTTTATATTATATATTATTAATATATAGTAATTTATTTTTACTTACTGCTAACAATTACTGACCATTTTTTAATGGAAGGATAACTGCTTTACAATGTTGTGTTAGTTTTTGCTGTACAACAACGTGAATCAGCTAGAAGTATACATGCTGCCCTACCACCCCACCCCCCACACACACACCCTATTTATGAAGAATGGGTAGGTGGCTTCAAGGCTCCATGTGAAAGGCCTAAAGAATGAGTTATTCGAAGATTACTTAACAGTGTACCTTTCCAGAAACAGGCCCTGTTAAAATTATCATGAGCTACAGTAAGCTTCAACACCAGCAATGCTGCTTCTGCCCAAAGTGAAGGCCAAGTTCTTTATCTGGCCCACAAGGAACTCAAAGCTCCTGCTCCTGCCCAAACCACTAACCCCACTTGCCAACCTCATCTCTGATCACAACTCCTAATATGCCAACCTTACAACATTACTAGCAATCCCTCAATGAAAGTTTGCTGCCTTTTTTCATGTGATGCAAAAAATACAAACTTGCAGTTCATAGAAAAAGATATTCAATCCATACATTGATCCTTTAAGCTCACAAAAAATGGAGAGAAGTGCAAATCAAAACAACACTGAGATACAATTTTACAGCTTAAAAAATGGGCAGAAAATGATAACACTGATAATATCCATTTTGGGCAAGAGCTTGGGGACACAAGCAGTTTCAGATACTTTTAACAGGAGAATAATTGGTTCATCCTCCTTTAGGACAATTTGGCAATATCTATCTGTTTTCCAAATCTACCCCTTTACCCAAGAGTTGTAACTTCTAAGAATTTACCTTCTAAGAACTGAAGATTGGCTCATATAAAAGATACATACAAAAATACACATTTCAGCTTTTTGTTTTGTTTTTTTAAGGCAAGGGCACACTCACAAAAACCCTGGAAACAAATTCAATATTCATTTATAGCGCCTGCATGCTAAGTCACTTTAGTCATGTCTGACTCTTTGCAATCTCATGGACTGTAGCCCTCCAGGCTTCTCTATCCAAGGGATTCTCCAAGCGAGAATACTGGAGTGTGTTGTCATGTCCTCCTCCAGGGATCTTCCCAACCCAGGGATCAAACCCACATCTCCTGCAGCTCCTGCATTGCATCTGGATTCTTTACCGCTGAACCACTAGGGAAGCCCCATTCATTTATAGGGGACTTGCTAAAACTGATACAGAAGCAGTTGTTTAAAATGAGACATAGCTAAAGGAAATTGCTAATTATATGTTATTGAGTAAAAGAGCAAATTCTTAGACATTACAATATGACTGCATTTGTAAGAACTCTGTAAAGAGGAAAGCACATCAGTGGTTCTCAAACTGTGATCTTCAGAGAAGCAGCATCAGCCACCAAGCCATATGTTAGAAATGCAAACTCTCAGGCTCCAGCCCAGATCTACTAATTCAGAAACTTTAGGGAGTATGGTTCAAAGCCTGTGCTGTTAAAACCCTTCAGGCTACCCTGAGCGCGCTAGAGTCTAAGAACCACTAAACTGTATAAAGACCTAACATACAAAACTTCAGGAAGAATATGCAAAAGCCTGCCTACTGCAGTGACATCTAGAGAAAGAGGTACAGTGGAAGCATGGAGGGCAATTTTTAATCTCCCGTCTCTGTGTTGCTTGAATTTTCACAAAAGGCAGCTACTATCGTAATACTAAGATTCTTGTAGTGGGTTGAAATCTACTTTATGTGGCTTCCACCTTCTAGTCCACATTTTTATCCCATGGGATCACCCAAACCACCTGATCTCTTTTAAGACAGCTAGCCCTTGGATCTGAGAAGGCAATGGCAACCCACTCCAGTACTCTTGCCTGGAAAATCCCATGGACAGAGGAGCCTGGTGGGCTGCAGTCCATGGGGTCGCAAAGAGTCGGATACAACTGAGTGACTTCCCTTTCACTTTTCACTTTCATGCACTGGAGAAGGAAATGGCAACCCACTCCAGTGTTCTTGCCTGGAGAATCCCAGGGACAGGGGAGCCTGGTGGGCTGCCATCTATGGGGTCGCACAGAGTTGGACACAACTGAAGTGACTTAGCAGCAGCAGCCCAATGTCACAGAGTCAGTAAAAAAACAAGAGAGGGACTTCAACCCATGCTCTTTCCACTATGTCGCATTATGATTTAAAACAGCCATACTCTAATATCAACTGTGGCCACATAGTTCTATAAGCCCAGAATCTGATAAATTATACTGAGTTTGGTGTATCTAAATCATGCTTGATTTTATCACCTGTCTTTTCAACTTTTATCCCCTATAGGTGTTCAGTAACTGAAATCTCTTCATCCCATAGCCACTTTAGCAGAACTCAAGATACTCAGCTTTCAGCCTGGTCTGCAACAGATTTCAGTGTAACTGGCCCAAAATCCAGATGGCCCAAGGGACAGGCAATACATACATTTAGGCTGAATGATTTGTACTTTCTTTTCCCCACTCTTCCTAAACCCAGTCCCCACACAAATCACTGTATATGTACTTGCTATATAAACTCGCTTCATCATCCATGTTGATAGGGACCTTCTAAACAATTTAAAACGATAGTTGTAGGACTTCCAGGAAAAACCATCTCATCGTTTTTCCTTGTGTCAAACCTACTTCTGCTCAAAAATACTGTGCCTTTTCTCTTCTTTCGCACTAAGTGGCACCACCAACCACCCCGACATTGTAGCCGGCAATCTAAAAATTATCACTGACTCCCTGTGCAGGTTATTCTCTATTTACCCATCTCTTCCACACTCAACCCTTTTCTGCCCACCCTGTGTCCTGGGGATTACAGTCTGACCTCTAAGGCTCTCTAACCCTTCTATCTTCTAGTTGGTTTTGCCCATGGAGAGCCATTAGCAGAAACCATAAAGGAGGAAGGAAAGTAAGGTCAGGGTTCCCTTCCTCTGGAGCTGCCTCAAACTTGCTGCATTTCTTTAAGCTATCAGATCCTCTCAAGGCAGCTTTCTCCACGAGATTTCTCCTTTTGAGTTCTCCATCCTTTGCCCGCTTAAGTAGAAAGGTATGACAATACCACTAATATTAGCTCGAGGCATTCATGCTGCCCTCATCTTTCTAAATAGTTCCTGTACTTAAAAGTATACAAATCTAAAGGTGTCTTTCCTGCTGATTTATACCTTCACTGTGCCCTTTCAGGCCTCAAGCAGTAAAAGTGCCTGAATAACTCAAATTCCCTTTCTCAGAAACTCTAGTACTCTCTTTTAAAATTTTCTTCACAATTTCCAGGTGAAGACCTCCACTTCCAGCCAAGATGGAGTAAAGGGCACCATATTTACCCTCCCACCTTAAATAACTAAAATAATGAATACAGAAAACAAAAGTTCTCAGGATCCCTGGGTCGGGAAGATCCCCTGGAGAAGGAAATGGCAACCCACTCCAGTACTCTTGCCTGGAGAACCCCATGGAGGGACAAGCCTGGTAGGCTACAGTCCATGTCCATGGGGTCGCAAAGAGTCGGACACGACTGAGCGACTTCACTTTCACTTTCACTTTTCAGGATACTGGACATCGGCAACAAAATACAGTGATGTCAGAGAGATGGGGAGGAAAAAGAGGTATTCTGAAATTGTTCTAGCTGAATGCCTGGGACCTGGACACAGGAAGAGAAAATCCACACCAAGGCCTGCAGTATCCTGAACTGAGCAAGAGCTAGGAATCTGTGCAGAGCAAGGAGGCTAGAATTCTTGGGGCAAAGTGGGAGATAGGAAAATTGCCCCGAAGGTGTGCTCGTCAAGTATTCAGGACCGAAGCAGTCACTGTACACGTGCGAAGACACTGTCTGAGACAGAAGCACTCCAGAGGATGACAGTGAACAATCAGTGGACTTCACACAGGGCCAGGAATAGTGGTGATTCACACCAGCCAGTGAGGAAAACCTCATAACTAACAGGGCTTGGGGGCGAGTAACAGACGGGCTTTACCTCAGCAGTGAAGAAGCATTAGTCCCACTCGACAAAGCTTAAGCAGGACGCAAGAGGATCAAACTGTTTCCAAATAACTTAGACATGCTGCAAAACAAAGATCAAGTGTATTTACAGAAATACGGAAATACCTAGCATTGAACAAGGTAACACGTAATGTCTGGTATTCAGTCAAAAATTAGCAGCATGCAAAGAAGCAGGAAAATACGACTTAAAATGAGAAAAATCAATGGACTCCAACCCAGAACTGACCTATCTGATAGAATGAGTTGATGCAGATATTAAGCCAGTTATTATACATGAAAGTCCTATGTTCAAAAAGCTAAAGGAAAGAGTGAATTTAAAAGTTCAGACATATAAGGTTTTTAAAAGAATCAAGTTGAAATTATAAAAATGAAAACTAAAATATCTGAGATGCAAAGCTGACTATATGAGATTACATAACACAGAAGATTGGTGACCTTCAAGACATTGTAATAGAAACTATCAAAAATATAACAAAGAGAAAAGACTTTTTAAAAACAGAGCATCAGTGAGCTGTGGAAAAACTTAAGTGACCTAATATATGTGAAATGGGAATACCTGAAGGAGAGAACAAAGAAGAGATCAGGGAAATACATTAGACATAATGGTTATAAATTTCCAAATTTGATGAAAACTATAAAACCACATATTCAAGAACACAAATGAATTCCAAGCAAAAGAAATATAAAGAAAACTCAGCCAAGCAACATCATAACCAAATTGTTCAAAACCAACAGTAAAGAGAAATCTTAAAAGCAGTCAGGGTGGAGATGGCAAATTATGCAAAAAAAGAAAAAAATGTGAGAATGTCAACAGAAATAATGCAAGCTATGAGACAGCAGAGCAAGATTTAAAGAACTAGAAGAAAAAAACTTTACACTAGAATTCTTTGTACTGTGGGGAAAAAATCTTTCAAAACTGAAGTTGAAATAAAGATTTTTTTGAGATATACCGAAGATGTCATACCAAAATTCATCAACAGAGAGAAAAAAAAGAACAAAACATCTGTGGCTTCCCTGGTGGTCCAATGGTTAAGACTCTGCTGTTCCACTGCAGAGGGTGCGGACTCTATCTCTAGTTGGGGAAGTTCCACATGCCACAAGGTGTGGACCCAAAAAAAAAAAGATCAAAATTTCTCAGCAGGAGAACAGAAGTGGGACAAAATAACATCTCATGGAAATCTGGATCCATAAAATAAAAGGAAGAGCATAAAGGTAACTATGTGGGTATATATACACTTTTTTAAAAGTTCTGAATGTCTTAAAAAGATAATTGACTGCTTAAAACTAAAATAGTGACCATGTATTGTGGGGTTTCAATATATGCAGAAGTAAAATGTATTGTAGAAGGCAATGGCAACCCACTCCAGTGTTCTTGCCTGGAGAATCCCAGGGTCGGCAGAGCCTGGTGGGCTGCCGTCTATGGGGTTGCACAGAGTCAGACACAACTGAAGCGACTTAGCAGCGGCAGCAAAATGTATTGTATTACATAAATGGCAGTAGTACAAAAGCTATGAGGCAAGAATTAGAAATACATTGTTGTATGGTCTTTTCATTTTTAATTGGAGGATAACTGCTTTACAATATTGTGTTGGTTTCTGCCATATATCATATGAATCAGCCATAGATACATGTCTGTCCCCTCTCTCTTGAAACTCCATCCCACCTCCCACCCCTATCCCACCCCTCTAGGTTGTCATAGAGCAATGGATTTGAATTTCCTACGTCATACAGCAAATTTCCACTGGCTATCTAATTTTACGTATGGTTTTATATTACATATGAAGTGGTATAATACCACTTGAAAGTTTACTCTGATAGATTAAACATGTATACTATAAATTTTAAAGCAACCACTAAAATAATATCTGAAAAAAGGATATGCTTAATTAGCCAATAAAGGAGGAAAAAATAGAATTAAAAAATAATTAATCCGAAAGAAAGCAGAGAAAGAGAAAAGAGAACAAAAAACAGATGGAACAAATAGAAAAGAAAAAAAACAACATGCCATGTTTAAAACAAACCATAAGAATTACATTATATATAATCCAAACACCCTAATTAAAAGGCAGAGATTTTTATGTCTTGCCTTGTTAAGCTGCCTATAAAAAGCCCATTTTAAATATAAGGAAACAAACAGGTTAAAAAGGAAAAGCAGGAAAAAGATACACCATAAAAGAACAATCAAAAGAGAGCTAGACTTTGATATATTAGTATAACACTAAATAGATTTTAAAGTAAAAATATTACCAGGAATAATGGTTCAGTAGATACTGGAGAAAAAATAGCATCAGAAATTATGAAATAATAAAGTGGATGATTCACCAATATGACCTAAAAATCCCAAATATTAATCCACCTAATAACAGAGTGTCAGAATACCTAAAGCAAAATCTGATAGAACTGCAAGGAGAAATGTGTATGTCTACAATTATCATGAGAGATTTAAATGTGCCACTCTCAATAATTGGTAGAACAAGTAGATAGAAAATCAGGAAGTACATAATACATACCAGTAGTCAATAAAGCTAACTGACATGTAAAAAGCACTTTCCCAACAAGAGGAGAATGGATGTTTTCTTTTCAAGAGCACATGGAATACTTATTAGATTGGTACAAATGTAATTGTAGTTTGGATGAATTTTAACTTATAACTAGGCTCAAACACATCTTTATTAACCTATATAGGAACCATTATAATCAATACATTTTTGCCAATGAGAAATAAGTTTATTCCTGTAGCATAAAAATCTATGCTTTAGGATTTCACAAAATCTTGGAAAGTATTTCCTGCATCCTGCTGGTTGTGGAAACATTTTCCCTAAAAAAATTTTTCTAGATGCTTGAAGAAGTGGTCAGTTGGCATCAGGTCAGGTGAATATTGCAGATGAGGCAAAACTTCATAGTTCAATTTGTTTAACTTTTGAAGTTCTGACTGTGTGACGTGTGGTCAGATGTTCTTGTGGAGCAGAGGGCCCTTTCTGTTGACCAGTGCCAGCTGCAGGCATTGCAGTCTTTGGTGCAACTCATCCATCTGCTGAACATACTTCTCAGATGTAATAGTTTCATTGGAATTCAGGAAGCTAAAGGACATCACCAGATGGCCAACACCGAAATCAGATTGATTATATTCTTTGCAGCCAAAGAGGGAGAAGCTCTATACAGTCAGCAAAACAAGACCAGGAGCTGACTGTGGCTCAGATCGTGAACTCCTTATTGCCAAATTCAGACTGAAATTTAAGAAAGTGAGGGAAAAACCACTAGACCATGCAGGTATGAACTAAATAAAATTCCTTATGCTTATACAGTGGAAGTGAGAAATAGATTTAAGGGACTAGATCTGATAGACAGAGTGCCTGATGAAATGGATGGAGGTTCGTGACACTGTACATGAGACAGGAATCAAGAACATCTCCAAGAAAAAGAAATGCAAAAAAGCAAAATGGCTGTCTGAGGAGGTCTTACAAATAGCTGTGAAAAGAAGAGAAGCGAAAAGCAAAGGAGAAAAGGAAAGATATACCCATTTGAATGCACAGGTCCAAAGAATAGCAAGGAGAGCATAAGAAAGATATAATGCAAAGAAATGCTACTGCTATTGCTAACTCACTTCAGTCGTGTCCGACTCTGTGTGACCCCACAGACGGCAGCCCACCAGCTCCCCCATCCCTGGGATTCCCCAGGCAAGAACATTGGAGTGGGTTGCCATTTCCTTCTCCAATGCATGAAAGTGAAGTCGCTCAGTTATGTCCGACCCTCAGCGACCCTATGGACTGCAGCCTTCCAGGCTCCTCCGTCCATGGGATTTTCCAGGCAGGAGTACTGGAGTGGGGTGCCACTGCCATCTCCGATGCAAAGAAATAGAGGAAAACATTAGAATGGTAAAGACTAGAGATCTCTTTTAAAATTAGAGCTATCAAGGGAACTTTTCATGCAAAGATGAGCACAATAAAGGACAGAAATGGTATGGACCTAACAGAAGCAGAAGATATTAAGAACAAGCAGCAAGAATATACAAAAGAACTGTACAAAAAAGATCTTCATGACCCAGATAATCATGATGGTGTAGTCACTCACCTAGAGCCAGATATCTTGGAATGTGAAGTCAAGTGGGCCTTAGAAAGCATCACTACAAACAAAGCTAGTGGAGGTGATGGCATTCCAGTTGAGCTGTTTCAAATCCTGAAAGATAATGCTGTGAAAGTGCTGCACTCAATATGCCAGCAAATTTGGAAAACTCAGCAATGGCCACAGGACTGGAAAAGGTCAGTTTTCACTCCAATCTCAAAGAAAGACAATGCCAAAGAATGCTCAAACGACCGCACAATTGCACTCATCTCACATGCTAGTAAAGTAATGCTCAAAATTCTCCAAGCCAGGCTTCAGCAATACGTGAACCATAAACTTCCAGATGTTCAAGCTGGTTTTAGAAAAGGCAGAGGAACAAGAGATCAAATTGCCAACATCCACTGGATCATGGAAAAAGCAAGAGAGTTCCAGAAAAACATCTATTTCTGTTTTATTGACTATACCAAAGCCTTTGACTGCATGGATCCAAATAAACTGTAGAAAATTCTTCAAGAGATTAGAAGACCAGACCACCTCAACTGCCTCCTGAGAAATTTGTGTGCAGGTCAGGAAGCAACAGTTAGAACTGGACATGGAACAGACTGGTTCCAAATAGGAAAAAGAGTATGTCAAGGCTGTATATGTCACCTTGCTTATTTAACTTATATGCAGAGTACATCATGAGAAATGCTGGACTGGAAGAAACACAAGCTGAAATCAAGATTTCTGGGAGAAATATCAATAACCTCACATATGCAGATGATACCACCCTTATGGCGGAAAGTGAAAAAGAACTAAAGAGCCTCTTGATGAAAGTGAAAGAGGAGAGTGAAAAAGTTGGCTTAAAGCTCAACATTCAGAAAACTAAGATCATGGCATCTGGATGGAATCAAGATTTCCAGGAAACATATCAATAAACTCAAATGCACAGATGATACCACCCTTATGGCGGAAAGTGAAAAAGAACTAAAGAGCCTCTTGATGAAAGTGAAAGAGGAGAGTGAAAAAGTTGGCTTAAAGCTCAACATTCAGAAAACTAAGATCATGGCATCTGGTCCCATCACTTCATGGGAAATAGATGGGGAAACAGTGGAAACAGTGACAGACTTTATTTTTTAGGGGCTCCAAACTCACTTCAGATGGTGACTGCAGCCATGAAATTAAAAGACGCTTACTCCTTGGAAGAAAAGTTATGACCAACTTAGACACCATATTAAAAAGCAGAGACATTATTTTGCCAAGTAAGGTCCGTCTAGTCAAGGCTATGGTTTTTTCCAGTAGTCATGTATGGATGTGACAGTTAGACTGTAAAGAAAGCTGAGCACCTAAGAATTAATGGTTTTGAACTGTGGTGTTGGAGAAGACTCTTGAGAGTCCCTTGGACTGCAAGGAAATCCAACCAGTCAATCCTAAAGGAAATTAGTCCTGAATATTCATTGCAAGGACTGATGCTGAAGCTGAAACTCCAATACTTTGGCCACTTGATGTAAAGAGCTAGCTCATTTGAAAAGTCTCTGATGCTGGGAAAGTTTGACGGCAGGAGGAGAAGGGGTTGACAGAGGATGAGATGGTTGGATGGCATCACTGACTCAATGGACATAAGGTTGGGTAAACTCCGGGAGTTGGTGATGAATAGGGAGGCCTGACGTGCTACAGTCCATGGGATTGTAAAAAGGTGGCCTTGACTGAGCAACTGAACTGAACTGAACTGAAAGTAAATCAAAACAGCAACAGACCACCAAACAGTGACCATGAGCTTTTTCTGGTGCGAGTTTGGCTTTGGAAAGTGCTTTGAAGTTCTTCTTGGTCCAACCTCTGAGCTAGTCACCTCTGGTTGTCATATAAAATCCAGTTTTCGTCACACATCACAATCCAATCAAGAAATGGTTTGTTGCTGTTGCATACATAAGAGAAGATAACACTTCAAAATGACAATTTTTTTGAATTTCGGTCAGCTCATGAGGCACCCAGTTATCAACCTTTTTCATCTCTCCAATTTGCTTCAAATACCGAATGAATGTAGGATTATTGACACTGAGATCTTGGGCAACTTTTCATGTAGTTGTAAGAGCATCAGCTTCGATGATCCTCTCAACTAGTCATTGCCAACTTCCCAATGGCTGGCCACTACGCTCCTCATCTTCAAGGCTCTCATCTCCTTTGCAAAACTTCTTGAGCCATGACTGCTTCTTGTACACTCATTAGCAGTTCCTGAGCCAGATGCATTGCTGATGCTGTGAGTTGTCTACGTTGCTTTATGACTCACTTTGAATAAGCAAATTCAAATAAGCAAATCACTTGAATTCATTTTTTTATCTAACATCATTCCCCTAGTCCAAAATAAACATAAAATAAACAGTAATAAGTTATTAACTAAAGTGAGAAATGTGCATTAAAATGACATATAACATAACCACGTTTAAGAATGTATTCCAGTATCAAACAGCAAAGTTCAACACTGTAAAACCACAAGTACTTTTGCACCAACCTTACACAAAGACCACATTCTGGGCCACAAAACAAGTCTCAAAAAGTTAAAAAAATTCAAATCATATAAACTACTTTCTGTGACTTAAATGGAACCAAATTATAAATCAATAATAGATATGTGGAACATTCTCAAATATTTGGAGACTGACTGACACACTTTTATAAACCATAGGTCAAAAAGACACTTTAAAAAACTAGAAAATGTATGAATGAAAATGTACTGACTGAAAATAAAAACTACAAAACTTGTGGGATGCAGCTGAAGCCATACTTAAAAATTTAGACTCAAATGCTATTAGAAAAGATGTCTCAAGTAAATGACCTTAATTTCTACCTTAATACATTAGAAAAAAAGGGTAAGAGGGATCCAAAGTTAGCAGAAGAAAGAAAATAAAATTTAGGATAAGTATCAATAAATTAAAAAATAATAAAGAGAACAATGAAAACAAAAAGCTGACTCTTTCAGAAGATCCATAATATTCATAAATTTCTGGCAAGAATGATCAAGAAAATAAGGAGAAAAGAGACAAATAACCAGTATTTGGAATGAGGGAAATGAAATTACAACAGATTCTATAAATGTTTAAATGATAATAAAAGTATTATGAGCACCTTAGATGACATGTACAAATTCATTTAAATATATTAATAGAAACTATGAAACCTCACTCAAGAAGAAACAGATAATCTGCACAGTCCTCTGTTATTAAGTCAACTGACTTTTCTGTCTCCTCCATTAAAAAAAAAAAACACTCAAATGGCTTCACTGATGAATTCTACCAAACATCTGAGAAAAAAACAATGTCAATTCTACATGAACCCTTACAGAAAACTGAAGAGAAAAAAATGTTTCCCTGCTCATTCTATGAGGCCAGAATTATCTCAATAACAAAACTTAAAAAGACAATATAAGGAAAGAAAATTATATCATTACCAAACATTAACACAGATGCAAATATTTTTAAAATTTTAGCAAATAGGATCCAACAAAATATAAAAAGGATAACAGGTCCTGGCCAAGTGGGATCTACCTCAGTAATACAAGGTTAATTTAACATTCAAAAAAAAAAAAAATCAATGAATGTAACTGACCATATTAACAGTCTTTGAAAAAATTATGATCTCAATAGTTACAGAAAAAAG
This sequence comes from Aepyceros melampus, assembly GCA_006408695.1. Lineage (NCBI taxonomy): Eukaryota > Metazoa > Chordata > Mammalia > Artiodactyla > Bovidae > Aepyceros > Aepyceros melampus. Next base: position 21,965 of record SJXQ01005861.1, on the reverse strand, counting down.
CAACTGACAAAATATTACACCCATTCTTCATTTAAAAAAAGTAATGAAACCTTTCAGCATAGGAGATTCTAGCCAGTGTCCTATGGCAAGAAAAGTTAAGACATTCTCATCGAAAGGAAGAAGTAAAATTGTATTTTTTCACAGATAACATGATCAGATAGACAATCTGATGGTACCAACAAAAAGTTATTAGAACTAAATAAGTAATTTAGCAAGATGGCAAGATACATGTTCAATATACAAGTAGCAACAAACAACTAATAGCTGAAACCCAAAAGGACAAAATTATTTTCAACAGCTTCAAAAAATGTGAACTGTGCTGCTGCTGCTATTTTCAATGGCATCAAAAAATGTGAACTACCTACAGATAATCTGACAAAGATCCATCTACTGAAAGCTAAAAAAACACTGTTGAGAGAAATTAAGGAAGACCTAAATAAATGAATAGATATACTCTGTCCAAGGATAGAAAACAAAATTTAAGACATCAATTCTCTCCCCAAATTAATGTACAGATCAAACTAAACTGCAATTAAAATCTAAGCAGGGCTCTATTTTGAAATGAGTGTAAAATTAATATGGAAATGTAACAGATGTAGAATAACCAAAACAACTTTAAAAACAAAAAAGTGGAAGGATATTCCACCTGACTTTAATATCTATTACAAAGCTATAGTTATCAAAACTAAGCGGTAATAGCATTAAAATAGACAAAGAAATCAATGTAATGAAATAAGACATCCAGAAATGGGTCCACATATACATATGGTAAAATGATTCTGTTCAAAGGTACAACGACACTTCATGAGAGACAGGATAGGCTTTTTATCAAATGGTACTGGAACAGCTGGTACCATATGCAAAAAATAAAGCTTGTCTGTATCTTGTTCTACAGGTTAACATAAAAATAGATCCTGGATGTAATATAAAATAATAAATAAAGCTTCTTAAAAAAAATAGGACAAACTATCTGTGATCTCAGACTAAGCTCAACTTAAGATACCAAAACCATGATCCATAAAAGAATAAACTGATAAAACAGATATCATTAAAATTACAAATTGATAAATTAAAGTTGACCAAAATTAAGAACTCTGCTTTCAAGACACTGTTAAGAAAATGAAAATATAAGCCACAAAATGGGAGAAAATTTTTCCAAATCACAACTATGATTTTAAAAAAAACCAAACTTGTAATGAGAATATACAGAAAAACCTCTCAAAAATCAATAAAGAAATAGGTTATTTTTTTAAATGGACAAAAGATTTAATAAACACTTCAACCAAGATGTATGAAATATATACGGGGAAATAAGCAAATGATAAGCTTGAGATTATTATCGTTAGGGAGGTACACATTAAAACCCCATGAGAGAATTCCACATTAATAGAATAACTAAAATTTAAAAGTGACCACAGCAGTTGGGGCAAACTAGAATCACTCTGAAATACAGATTGGAAATACACAACTACCGTGTAAACTAGCCATTCCACTTCTAAGTATTTAACCAAGAGAAACAAAGGCTCCCCAAAGACCTTTATACAGGCAATCATATTAGCTTTATGTGTAGTAGCCAAGAAGCAGCAAATAATTCAAATGTCCATCAACAGGTTAATGGATAAACTAAATATGGCATAGTTGTACAATGGAATACTACTCAGAAAAACAAAACATAAATTATATATGCACACACCACCTGGACAAATCTCCAGAGGATCATGCTAAAGAAAAGTCACCATACATAAAAGATAAATATTGTATGACCCTACAGATAAATATTCTAAAAAAGTTTAAATAATCTATCCTGCCAGAAAGCAGCTCACTGGTTCTTAGAGGGAATTGGAAAAGGGCACAAGAAATCAACGGGGGTATAAGAAATATTCTTTATCTTGATTGTGATGACAGTGTCATGGATAATATTAAAACTTCTCAAATTAGATACTTTATATATGTACAGTTTACCTTATGCCAGGTATACCTCAATAAAGCTGCTGAAAAATATCCCAGTGGTGAATGCCTTTTCTTTTCCAGGGTACTCTGACCGCTATATTCTTTCCTTATCTCCTACATTCAATCAGTAATTAATTCTTAAGCATTCTATTCTAATCCCTCTCTTCTAGTCCCATAACTATGCTAACCCATCTCTCACCTGCATTAAATTAGTCTCCTCAGTCCTCACCACTTCAATTCATTTGCCACCTTGCAGCCAGAATTAACTTTCTAAAACACATCCCTGAGTGTCAGTCACTTCAATAGCTGCTGCTTGCTCTAGAGATACATTTCAACCTCCTTAACCTGATTTACCTGACCCTCCATGAGCTGGCCTTTGCACTCTCCCCATCCCCCTTTCTGGCGATTTCCACTTCACTCTCTCCTGTCTGCCCATAATCAGCAGTGCACCAGCCTTGTATAGCTTTGCCCATGCTGTTCCAGGTCAGCATGTCTTTCTCCAGCCAAGTCATACTGAGGCTTTGCAACTCTCCAGTTGGGTATTATCTCCTCTGAGCCTATAGTGGCCCATTTGGACTTCTCTCAACTCCTGAGAATCTTTTAAAATTGATTTTTATTGGAGTATAGTTGGTTAACAATGTTGTGTTAGTTTCAGGTGTACAGCAAAGTGAATCAGCAATAGCCACCCTTTTTTTTTTAGATTTTTTTTTCCCATACAGTCCATTATAGGGGAGAATCTTCTTATACCTTGCTACAGCACCAATCTCACCATCATATAATCTCCTTTGCCAGACTAGACAGAAGCATAATGGATGAAAGCAAAGACCAATCCTTGCTTTCCCAGAACCTACCACAGTGCTCAGGCTCAGAGCACATTCCCAAATCAGTGAACAAATGAACACAAGAGCTGGTTTGGGTGACCTCCCCTTACATATTTTGAATAGACTCTAAATTCCACCTTATAAAAATAGGGACAGGTAAGAGGCTAAATACTGTGTGTAGTACATTCTGGTAAAACAATTATTTCAAATATTTGGAGGTGGGGATAGAGAAGATTCACTACCTGAAACTGTTTTCAGAACCAGCTGATAGCAGATGGTGATTTGAACTAAGTGAAGTAGGTTAGGCAAAGGGAACCAGATTCCAGGAAAAGACAAGGTCCATAGTAACAATTCCGATAGTAACAATTAACACAGCCTGGAAGAAGGTCCAGTCTCTGTCCAGCAAACTTAACTTCACCCAGAAAGACACAGATCTCCACCCTCTGCGTTAGTTCCTTCTCCCAATATACATGTTTTGACTTCCAAATCCAGCAGGGAGACTCCCTTCCCCTCAGAATCAATCTCCAGGCCTTCTTACCCTCTGGGTTCCTTCAATCATCCTTAATAAAGTTTTCTGAGCCTGCCACCAGGAAGTCCTCCTTAGCTGATCCCCCAAGAGTCAGGCCAGTGGCCACAAGGTCAAAAGCCAAGGACAGGACCTCATTAACAGGAAACTCCCAGAAGACCAGGAGGCAGTCAGAAGGCTGGAAGACCCAGCTGTCAATTTAAGAAGTGCAACTTCAGGATGCACATTTGGTGGATTACAGGGAAGAGGGGGAAAGCAAGCAAAATAAAACAGAACTCTATCCCCTATACACCAGCCACAAACTAAAAGGCAGCTTGCCTTCTCACTGCTCTGCAATTCAAAAGCATCATCACTTCCTCCCCCTAATACCGTATTTTAAAAAGTAATCTAATGATGACTGCTTTTCAATATTTTGTAAATGACTTGACTCTTTAGAGACAAGACATGAAAAGTGCTTTGGTGGAATATAGTCAAGGATTAGGGAAATTCACCATTTTGCATCTTGTTCTTAAAAAGAAAGGTCATTAATAAAAATGGAAAAATACTCCCAGGCCGTTTCTATCCAGGATAACTGTAGCCAAAGAGCATTATACTATCTAATCTAAACTGCGCTTCAAATATTTATCACAAGATGCTGAAAGCGTTGAAAGCTACAAGCAACACAGGTCTTAAATGCCTTACAGTAGCCAGATTGAAATTAAAAGGCTCAAAAATGCCTAGGTGAAAGTTTCTCAGTCGTGTCCGACTCTTTGCGACCCCATGGACTATATACTTCATGGAATTCTCCAGAATTCTCAGGCCAGAATACTGGAGTGAGTAGCCTTTCCCTTCTCCAGGGGAGCTTTCCAACCCAGGGATCGAACCTCGGTCTCACGCATTACTGGCGGATTCTTCACCAGGAAATATCCTGAAATAAGGTGATAGAGGACCCTGGGGGGATGAGGGGAAAGCGAGGAAATTAACATAATTAATTGGATAGTGACTGCAGAAGACCCAGGGTTCCAGACACCTTAGGCAGCTTGGGGGAATGCAGTAAAGCCCACCCGTCTCTTGAGTGGCCGCACGCCTCACCCAGGAGTGTACACAGGGGACTCAACAAGATCTCGGAGCGAAGGGCCCGGCTGGCGCTGGCGTTAAGACTCAAGCGGTCAGAGGAGGAAGAGGAGGCGGCGACTGCGGGAAAGGGGAGGGAGGCTTGGGCCAGACACGCTCTCCGGTTGGAGAACGTTTGCGCTGCGAGCCTGCGTTTCTGTAAAGCCCCTGGTACACACGTGGGCCTGAGAGGAGGGTCACTTACTTGTCCAATCTGAAATTACATTTTAGCTATCAGGGCTCTGCAGGTTGCCGAGCGGAGCCCCACCGGGCCTGGACTGGGCGGTCCACGGGGGCAGCTGAGGCTCCGCCCCGCCCCGCGCGCGGCCCCGCCCCCTCCGGCCGGGACCCTTGTAAAGCGTGCCGCGATTGGCCCTTTAAACCGGGTTGGGGATTGGCCCCCGCCTGCTCCTGCGCTCACAAGACCGGGCGAGTCGTGTGGACCTGTCTCTTACAGGTTCTTCCACCCTCTCAGGGACTTTTAAGGCCTGAAGTGGGTTCTGTCCTTTCAGGCCGCGAGTTTCCTGCTCTGCAGGCTCTTCTAGCAGAATTTATCCACGCAAACTTTCCGTAGCCGCTGGTGGGTATGTGTCCAGCGTGTATCCTGTAACTTGGCGTTTCAACAATGCACTGAACACCAGGACTCATGCAGACAGTTGCTAAAATAAAGTGGTGGCGGTTTAGTCGCTAAGTCGTGTTCGACTCTTGCGACCCCATGGATTGTGGCCTGCCAGTCTCCTTTGTCCATGAGATTCTTAAGGCAAGAATACTGGAGTGGGTTGCCATTTCCTTCGCCAGGGCATCTTCCGGACCCAGGAATCGAGCCTGGGTCTCCTGCACTACAGACAGATTCTTTACCGACTGAACTACGAGGGAAGCCCTTCTAATAATATTTATCAAATGTTTTTAGTTTGTGCCAGATCCTATTCCTGATACTTTATTTAAATTTACTTATCTAATTTTGTGAGCAACCTTGAGAAGTGTCACAGTTTGAAATCTACAAATGGGTCCCAGCCTTTAAGGAAATTACAGTCTGGTGGTCCTGAATACACCTATCTCATTTAATCTTCTCTATCCTTACATTTCCAGTTAGCTAGCTCCTAGTTGTCCCTAGTTTACAGATGCAGGGAGTCTGAAACGTTTTTTAGCTTGTTTTGAGACACACAGTAAGTAATAGGAGGGAAGATTCCACAAACTTAGCTTAAACCTGAGCCATGTCTTTTAAAAAGTCAGGCTCCCAGGCTGATGGGACTGGCATTTGGAAGGTGATTTATCAAGTCTAAATTCTTTATCTTCCTAGAAAAGGAGACGAAGTCACAGTAAAAGGAAATGATTGTCCAAGGACACGCCAGCTCTGAGAGGTAAGCCTAGGTAATCACTGTGCTTTCACTGAACTGCAGTGTGTGCCATGTGTGTGCTAGTCACTTTGCTCTCCTCGTAACTACCCCAAATACATGTTCTTCTCTTGGTCTTACAGGTGAGGATACTGGCTCAGTGAGGCTAAGGCCGTGTGATTAGTTCCTAGGGCTCCTGGATTGGGGTTGTCAGGAGGAAGTTCTTTTCTACCCCTCTAGGGTCTTCTGGCTGGTCTAAGAATTAAATTTACAGATCAATGGGAGAAAACCAAATGAAAGTTTAATCACATGTGTACATGGGAAAGACCCAGTAAAACTGAGTAACTGAAAAACCATCCTCAACTAAAGATTGAAAAAAAAAAAAGACAAAGATGTTGGGGGCAGTGGTTTGAGTTTTCAGAAGGGAGGAAGGCAGTTTACATGAAGATGGAAAAGAAAATGGTAAACAAATGTTTTCTGGATGCACAGAGATAGGACACAGAACAGAATTAGCAAAAACAAACCTTCCCAGGTTTCTCCCAGTCTCCCATACCTAGTTCATACTATATTTATCTGTGATTGCTTCTTGGAAGAGGTTCCCTGTCTGCATTCTTTAAGCAGCTAAGGGGGGACATCAGAGTTTTTTCCTGAGTCTTTTTGGGCTTTGAATTTTTTCAGCTCTAAATAATTTGAATGCCAAAGAGACATTTTGGGGTGGCAACTCTACCACCCCCAAAGGGTCATTTTCTTTCTTCTACACCATGGCTGTTCACCTTCATTTCCAACAAATAGCCAAAGCCTTAACCATGGACTCTTTGGCAATGTGGGAACTACTAGGATCTGGTTCTCGACACCTTTGTGAATCATAATGTATTAATACAACAGGAATAATAATATTAAGACCTGTTCATCTTACCTTTCCAGAGTATTGTGATGAGTAAATAAGGGAATAAATATAGAAATACTTGGTGGATACATGTAAGATGGCTTCTGAACCTTCCTCAGTTGTACCTCAGGAATAGAATAAATGAATATACTGATTGCCTTAGGAACTATGGCAGGAGATCTCATCTTGGCTAGACTTGAATTAATGTAGGTTTTCTTCCTGGCCTTTGTAGATGTCTCTCTTACTAGGCATTTGTATTTGATTTGGGGTTTGTTTCCTCTTATCATCATGCTGTTGTCAGTGGTAATAGCAACAATAGCACAGTGGCTGGAGCTCCAGCAGCCATCGTGGAACATGAGAGGATTTCAAGAATGAAGGCTATACACCCCAGGGTGCAAGGGCTTGAGTTTCTAACACAGTGCAGCACCAGACCAATACCCACTGCCCACTTCCACTTGCAAGAAAGAAACTGCTTTCTTGTGCGAGACACTGCAATTTTGTGTTTTCTGTCCATGGGGCCAAACATAATCATAACTGATTTGTATACTTTATGTCACAGAAATCCTGGGGCAACTCTGTGATAGATGCAGAAGCAGACCTGGAGAGTGTAACTGACTTGCTCAGTGTCATCCAGCCAAGTGATAGAGGCATAATTTTGTGGCCCGTTCTCATTTTCAGCTATGACCCACTGCCTATTGTGCATGAACAAATCTATTTCTTTTTTTATCTGCTACAAGTCCCCTACAAATGAATGAGTTCTGTTTTATGAGCACATTCGTTAAGTCCAACAAAGTTAGACTAGGTACCCAACTAACACAGTTGGCTATATAGTACTGTACTGTACTAGGTTGGTAATATTTTTATACAGCAAACACATTAAAAAAATAAAACATTTTTAGTTTTATAGTAAAGTATCTTGAAAAGTACAGTAGTACCATACGTACCATACAACAGCTGGCCTACAGGGACACATTCACATCTTTGAAACTTTGCAGCTTGGAGGTTTGTATGTAGGAGACTTACTGTACTTCCACTCCGTTCATTTATTCTAGGAGGTAGCAAACTTTTTCTGTAAAGCACCAAATAGTGAATTTTGGGGACTTTGTGAGTCATCTAGTTTCTGTTGCAACTACTCAACTCTGCTTTTGTAGGGCAAACACAACCATAGATAAAAGTAAGTAAGTGAGTGTGACTATTTCAATACAACTTTACAAAGGCATACAATGACCAGTGTGACCCAGTGTGCCTTAGCTTGCCAGCCCCTGATTTATTAGATTCTGATGTCCCATCACAAGAGTGCATCAGAGATATATTACAGGGTGTGGGGGGACTGTGACATTCCAGGCACCTGTACACTGTTGACCAGTATAAAGCTAGTGAGTGACAATGAGATATAAAAGAGAGAAAGATCCTTAAATTGATCATCATGAGATCTGGACACTCAGTTCAAATCTGCCCTGAAACCAGACCTATATCCTGAACCAACCCCAGTTGCCTAAGTTTCTTATATATTGGGATCAAATAACGCAAATATTATCCATACTTTCCCATTTTTCATGGCTACAAGGAAGACTGAGATAAGATGATATACATAACCATAACTTGAAAGCTGCAAGTGTTATCCAATTATGTGTACACTGCTTCACTTTAGGTGGGATTATAGCCTCCTTCGGCTCCCTATCCTTACCTCTAACATGGAACTAGAATGTATCAAATGCTTAGTAGTTATTAGTGCATCTGTTTATTTCCAGTAAGCGTAAAGGATTATCCTGTCACAATGAATTAAAAGATTCAATTATTGGAAAGTCTTGACGTCCACTCTAGGTTATTGGCAGGCATTGTGGGCATCACGCAAAGTCGTTGTCCAGTAGACAGGTCACAAGTACATCAGTGATGCAGCACATCAGATTTAAGTGAGACAGAAAGAGCTGGGTTGTGAAACTGGAACCAGCTGAACTGGAAGTTTGTGTAATTTCCTTCCTGTTCCGAGCCTATTATGTGTAACACCAGGAGGCAGACAGGAGACCTGGTGCTCTCTCTGGTGATCCATGGTGACCCTCTGATGCTCCAACTGCATTCTCTGAAAGCTTTTTCTAATTAACCACCCCCTCCCCGCTATGGAAAAGACATATTTTCCCTGAGATTCTTAGAATCATGGCACAGAAATAGGTATGGTTATTCATTTATTCATAAATTCAGACATTTATGTATTCACACATCTAACAGAGATTAAGAGACTGGTTTTTTTAATTTATATATTTATTTTAATTGGAGGATAGTTACTTTATTGTTATGGTATTTGCCATATATCAGTATGAATCGGCCATAGGCATACATGTGTCCCCTCTGTCCTGAACCTTCCTTCCACCTCATTCCCTATCCCATCCTTCCAGCTTGTCAGAGTACCAGCTTTGGGTGCCCTTATTCATACATTAAACCCCCACTGGTCATCTATTTTACATATGCTAACGTATATGTTTCAATGCTATTCTCTCAAATCATCCCACCCTCTCCCTCTCCCACTCAGTCCAAAAGTCTGTTCTTTATGGAGATGGTGTTGAGAAGAACAGATATTGTCCATGTCATCATGGAATTGACAGTCACGAAACAGACATTTAATGTATAAGCATATAGATATATATATATTAGGATATATATATATTATAGGGGGATATATATATATATATATATAAAACTGAAACTGAATCCATGTAGATAGATCCAGTATATATATATATATATATATATATCCAGTATATATCCCTATATATATATATATGTATATAGACTAACATTGAATCAAGCTAAGTATTCACTGACAGATGAATGGATGAAGATGTGGTATGTATATACCATGGAATACTACTTAGCCATTAAAAAGAATGAAATAATGTTTACAGCAACATGATGGATCTAGGGATTATCATAAATGAAGTAAGTCAGAAAGAGAAAGACAAATACCATATGATATCACATATATGAATCTAAAACATGATACAAGTGAGTTTGTCTATGAAACAGAAACAGACTCACAGACCTAAAGAGCAGACTTGTGGTTGCCAAGGGGAAGAGGTGTGGGGAGGAATGGATTAGACGTATGAGATTAGCTGATGCAAGCTACTATATATAAAATGGATAAATAACATGGTCCAACTGAATATCACAGGGAATATACCGTGATAAGCCATAATGGAAAAGAATATATATGTGTATATGTATAACTGAATTACTTTCCTGGACAGTAGAAATTAACATTGTAAATCAACTATACTTCAATTAAAAATTACTTTAAAAAGCAGTACGATTAAAAATATGAAAAAACCTAAAGGAGATTTTCATTTAAAATTATCTAAATCATGTCTAATTATATCTACAAGATATTTTCTCAGTATTAATAAAAGTTTAAAAACATAGAAAGCATCCTCATGGCTTAATTGCCAATGCTTTTTCTTTCTAAGACATATTTAAATTAAGAGTTCAGCTGGTGGCCTCTTAACTTTGATGAAATAAGATACTGAAACCTGATGCTTCTCCCAAGACTTTCTTCCAGTTTCTTTATTGTCTAGCCTGTAGATAAGGTGTCATGTCTGAGGGCATTCTGTGTAGAAACTGTGCTAAAGGCTTTGCAAACATCCTCTCAAGTGTCTCACAGTAACCCTGCAGGAGACACCATTATCATACACTTCTAACACTGAAGAGACTGAGATGTCTTGCCCGAGGTTAAACAGTTTACACCACTTCCTTTCTGAAATTGGTGGAAGATCACAAAATGAACTTTTCCCAGCCCAGATGAATGATAATGCATCAAGCTCCTGTCTCTTTTTTTAAAAATTAATTCTTATTAGAGTATATTTGCTTTACAATGTTGTGTTAGTTTCTACTATACAGCAAAATGAATCATACATATACATATACTTACCCCCTTTTTTAAAATTTTCTTCCACAGAGCATTGAGTAGAGCTCCCAGTGCTATACAGTAGGTTCTCATTAGTTATCTATTTTATACATCAGTTCAGTTCAGTTCAGTTCAGTTCAGTCGCTCAGTCGTGTCCGACTCTTTGCGACCCCATGAATCGCAGTACGCCAGGCCTCCCTGTCCACCACCAACTCCCGGAGTTCACTCAGACTCACGCCCATTGAGTGCGTGTTGCCATCCAGCCATCTCATCCTCGGTCATCCCCTTCTCCTCCTGCCCCCAATCCCTCCCAGCATCAGGGTCTTTTCCAATGAGTCAACTCTTCG
>SJXQ01005861.1:0-10418 GCA_006408695.1 Aepyceros melampus | reverse complement strand
AGTTTTGCCAAGAAAATGCACTGGTCATAGCAAACACCCTCTTCCAACAACACAAGAGAAGACTCTACACATGGACATCACCAGATGGTCAACACCGAAATCAGATTGATTATATTCTTTGCAGCCAAAGATGGAGAAGCTCTATACAGTCAACAAAGACAAGACCAGGAGCTGACTGTGGCTCAGATCATGAACTCCTGATTGCTAAATTCAGACTTAAATTGAAGAAAGTGGGCAACACCACTAGACCATTCAGGTATGACCTAAATCAAATCCCTTATGATTATACAGTGGAAGTGAGAAATAGATTTAAGGGTCTAGATCTGATAGAGTGCCTGATGAACTATGTATGGAGGTTCGTGATATTGTACAGGAGACAGGGATCAAGACCATCCCCATGGCAAAGAAATGCAAAAAAGCAAAATGGCTGTCTGAGGAGGCCTTACAAATAGCTGTGAAAAGAAGAGAGGCAAAAAGCAAAGGAGAAAAGGAAAGATATAAGCATCTGAATGCAGAGTTCCACAGAATAGCAAGAAAAGATAAGAAAGCCTTCTTCAGCGATCAATGCAAAGAAATAGAGGAAAAGAACAGAAGCAGAAAGACTAGAGATCTCTTCAAGAAAATTAGAGTTACCAAGGGAACATTTTATACATAGTAGCATATATATGTAGCAATCCCAATCTCCCAATTCATCCCACCCCACCCCTTTCCCCCTTGGTATCTATATGCTTGATTCCTTATGTCTGTCTCTATTTCTGCTTTGCAAATAAGATCATCTATACCATTTTTCTAGATTTCAAACATATACTCCTTTGTCTTGGGACAGCACTGCAAGAGGTCAAGAGGTTTAGAACAGCTCTCACATAACCCTGAGGAAGGCAGGCAGCACATGCAGTGGAACAAAAATAAGCTTTGAAATCAAACAGAACCAGGTTATAACCTCAACTGTAACATATAGATTGTGTGATTTTGCACAGACTTAGTTGTCAGAGCCCCAGTTTCCTCTTCTGTAAATGGAACTGTTGATACCTACATTCAAGAGTGTGTGAGAGTTAAGTAAGTCCACTCAATTATTCACTCATTCAACAAATACCTGCAGAGTACTTACCTTAGACACTGTATGTAATATAAAATGAATACTATACAAAAGTCCCTAACAGCTGGATGGCTACAAAGCAAACACTCTGGGGAAATTTTATCATTTTGTTTTTATTTTTCTGGACCAATTTCCCTCTTCTACTAGCATCTTATTTTTATATTTAGTTCCTTCCACTCCCAATCTAGGGACTTCCCAGGTGGCGCTACTGGTAAAGAACCCACCTGCCAGTGCGAGAGAAACTAAGAGACACAGTCCGATCCCTGGGTTGGGAAGATGCCCTGGAGAAGGGCACAGCAACCCACTGCAGTATTCTTACCTGGAGACTCCCATGGACAGAGGAGTCCATAGAGTCGTGAAGAGTTGGACATGACTGAAGCAACTTAGCACACTATAGTACATTCTGTAATCTGGTGCCTTGCCCTTCACTGGCCTGTGGGTGAGCATGTGAACCAAGGAAGGTCATAGCCACACTCTCTCTGGAATTTGAATCTTCAGCAGAATGATACAGAGACTAAAAATGGTAGGAGCTCATGCATTCCACCCTTGCCAAAACTATTCCACCTGGGAGCAAAGATGTCTTGGTTCCAACTCACTTCCAAGCCTAATTCTCCAGTCTTACTATCATTTTTGTTTGTTTTGAGGTCACATTATCATTCCAAAAATTCCCTTTTGCATAAGCAATGAAGAAGCGATGTTTGTCATAGGCAAACATATCAGATGCCCACTAAAGATGAAAAGTTAACTCTCCTTTCCCAAGAATTGCTGAGTTAAAAGAACAGAAGAGTTACTAAATAGTATAACTAATGGCACATAGAAGTTAGAAGTGCTCACTCTGGCACCATAGATCATAAATTCAGAATAGTTCATGTCCAATATTCTAAATAAGAATGCCATTGACTTACATTGGTTGGGCGGTAGCCCTGACAATGGGATGTGCATGGTACACACATTGTCCCATCCAAAGATGAAGAAATCTGTGGAGTAAATGTCCTTATCACGCCTTGTCTTAGGTGAGGATGTTAAAGCTCAGAGGGGTTAAATAACTTGCTTACAGTGATAATAATTTATGGAGTCTAGTGCAAAATAGAAATACAGGGCCCCATGCTGAGAGATTATTAAAGAATTTCAAGATGGTGACAGCAGAGCATTAAACCAACTTCAGATTTCTTCTGAGCTTGAGCCCCCCACCTTCCTTTACCCCCATGACTGCACAGGTCACATATCCATAAAGTTGGTCCAACTTACTTAAGTTAGTAAGTGACAGAGCTGACTTATACCTGGACCTCTTTGATTCGAAAGTCCATGGTCTCAATTTATGTTGTCTACATATTGCCCTCATCCCCTACTCCACAGGGAAGCTGGGCAACTCAAGGTTGATAATGATGATAGCTTCAGAGACTCACAGGGAAAAGTAATCCAGGATAGTAGTGATAGGCTTAGTTCTGCCGGGCCGCCTTCCTGGTGTTCAGTCTAGCCCTACCCTTTGAGAGGGTCCTAGACCACTCAGAATGAATATAGCGGAGGCTGAGCAGGATGGTGATGGGGCTGCATGCACCCATCTCATGCACCCATGCACTTCTCACTCTGAAGATGAGAAGAGTCACAGTGGTCATCAAATCTCTTTCCTGCTGAGACATAAGCTCTATAAGTACCCGATCCGTCCTGCTCACCAAAATACCCCATGTGTGTAGCACAGTGTGTATGATATGATTAATGCTCAATAAATAGTATATGGGGCAATAATTAAACAGTTCACTGAATGTCTGTTAAGTGGAAGAGGAATTAGAGGTGTTTTTCCCCTCAAGGAGGGGGTCAGTTCCAGTGGGGTAGACGGATTTTGACTCTTCAGTATAAAAAGCTCTATGGCCCCAGGATGGAAAAGACTAATAGGAGGTCCCCTTCCAAAAGGGGGTTCCAGTGTGGAGATGATAACAAGGATATTCCCCAAATGCATTCCCTAGAATATCAGACATGGCAAAGAAGACTCGGTCCTAAGGCACTTCCAGCTGAATGATAGTAGCCATCTGGGCCTCTGTTGGGAAGCTTTTTCAGGGGGAACCTCTGTAAGAAACAGCGCTGTCCCTTAGACAACCTTCTAAGCTTCAGTGTTTGTGTGTGCGTGCTCAGTTGCTCAGTCGTGTCTGACTCTCTGCAACCTCATGGACTGTAGCCCACTAGCCTCCTCTGTCCATGGAATTTTCCAGGCAAGAATACTGGAGTGGGTTGCTGTTTCCTACTCTAGGGAGTCTTCCTGACCCAGGGATGTTTAGAATCTATGAATCTGCATGTTTTATCCAAGCTATAAGTGTTGGTAAGGCCAACTTCAGTATTCCAAAGAAAGGCAAATTAACTGAAACTAAGTTCACTAAAGTTGTGGGGGTTTTGAGGGTTCTCTGCTTCTTAGCTTTGGGCTTAGATAAAGTAAATATAATATTCAACCCCAGTGGGCAATCCGGATGTCAGATTCACCATGCTTACAGACGGCTGTGGAGGGAGAACTCTGAATAAATCTGTCTAACTCGTAATGATGAATTACATTACTTCATAGTGATCTTAACCTTCGGAGGCAAAAGTCCAGACAGGTTGAGGAATGGAAAATGAGGACATAAGGGGCGAACAATTCCATTAGCTCTAATCAAAGGAAGAGGCCAAAAGGGGATTAAAATCTATAGCTTGCACAAAAAGAGCAGAGACTAAACCACTCCAACTTTGAAAAGATTAAATATTTTCCACTAGCTCCTGTTTCTTCCACCCAAAGAGTTTATTAATTTATACTTAACAGTCTGCCTACTTCAGCTAACAACAGTTTTGAAAATGAATAATAGACCTACTTATTTAAAACCAGGGAAAAGAAAATCTACAGTGTAGTTCCCATTTCCTCTGACCTATATTTTTACCTTTATTTAGACCAGGGATTTTAAGCCTGGGGGGTCCAAGTACTCTATTTTTTAGATAGAATTCAGGAGGTCACCACAATTTTATTAGAATTTTAAAATAATATATACATTCTTACTTTTTTTTTTTCCTAGTGAAATGACTCATAGCTATTTAAGATTTTAAGAGGGTATCTGCCTACATCTCTGGAAAAAAAATATTAAGAATTTTTTTCTTTTTGCCACACTGTGTGGCATGTGGGATCCTAGTTCCCCCACCAAAGATCAAACCCACACCCCCTGCACTGAGATCTCAGAGTCTTAACCACCGGACCTCCAGGGAAGTCCCCAAGAAATCTTAGATCAACTTCCTCATTTCAAGCTTTCTTCTCTTCTTGATTCAGATATTCATTGTATGTTGAGCCTGGTGCTGAACACTATTCTCAATATTTGTACTGAATGCTTCCTCATTTAACCCTTCTGGAAGGTAGGTAACTTTGCCTGCCTCTCACTTTTTTTTCATTCTTGAAGCAAACAGAAAGTTTAATAGTAATTGCTACCATTTATTGAATACTTCTGATATACTCATTGTTTTTCAGTTTAGTTCAGTTGCTCAGTCATGTCCGACTCTTTGCAACCCCATAGACTGCAGCACGCCAGGCTTCCCTGTCCATCACCAACTGCCGGAGCTTACTCAAACTCATGGCCATTGAGCTGGTGATGCCATACAACCATCTCATCCTCTGTCATCCCCTTCTTCTCCCTCCTTCAATCTTTCCCAGCATCAGGGTCTTTTCCAATGAGTCAGTTCTTTACATCAGGTGGCCAAAGTTTTGGAGTTTTAGCTTCAGCATCAGTCCTTCCAATGAATATTCAGGACTGATTTCCTTTAGTATTGACTGGTTGGATCTCCTTGCAGTCCAAGGGACTGTCAAGAGTCTTCTCCAACACCACAGTTCAAAAGCATCCATTCTTTGGTGCTCTTTATAGTCCAACTCTCACATCCGTACATGACTACTGGAAAAGCCATAGCTTTGACTAGACAGACCTTTGTTGGCAAAGTAATGTCTCTGCTTTTTAATATACTGTCTAGGTTGGTCATAGCTTTTCTACTATTTTTTTTCACCTCATATAATCTTACAACAATCCAGTGAGATAAATGTTATTTTCTGCCTGTGTCATTAGTGACATGCTAACTAATCCAAAAAGTTGAGTAACTTATTCAAGGATATTTAACTAGATAGATGAAACATGAGCCCAAATCTAATTCCAAATCCTGTTCTTTAGTCAAACTATTTTTTTTCACCTCATATAATCTTACAACAATCCAGTGAGATAAAATGTTATTTTCTGCCTGTGTCATTAGTGACATGCTAACTAATCCAAAAAGTTGAGTAACTTATTCAAGGATATTTAACTAGATAGATGAAACATGAGCCCAAATCTAATTCCAAATCCTGTTCTTTAGTCACTGCAACATACTGTTATTTCCTGATAGTCTGTAGTACTTGCTCATGTGCGCTCCTGTCACTTACCAGAAGCTGCTATAGTGTTCACTGTCTGGCTGACCTGTTTTGTAGTCTCAGTTCAATTATACTGACTTTCTTTCCATCAGTGGACACTTTCAGATGGGAGATATTTCACCAAGTAGGTGTAATAAAAAAATATCTTACAACTTTCCCCCTCTGGAAATTGTTTCCAGGCCATCCAAAGTTGTATCCACAAGTGCTTTTTTATGTGTTTGCTGTGAAACTCTCACAAGAGAGTAATCTGCCTTACTGGGTCTCACAGGAGCTCTGTTCCCAAGCAGATGAGGGTCTTCTGGGTGTAGAACCAGAAAGACAGCAACTAGGGAGTGATTGAGTCCACAGAGAAGATACTCCCTTTTCTATATTTCTGATCCTTCAAGGCTCCCACTAAATCTCTTCTCCAAGAAACCTCCCTGACAGGACATTTGGTCTCATTAGCACTCCCATGTCAGCACCACACTACAGTCGAAGAATTGCCTGTGAGCAGAGGAGGTATGAAATGTTTGCTGTAGCAATCTCTCACTCACTCCTACACATCTTTATTTTCTTGTCTGTAATGCACCAGACACTTCTGAGGTGAACAAGGTATAACCCTTCCTCAGAGTGGTAGGGGAACCACATGTAAAGAAATAATTTCAATATCTGTGTTAGGGGCTAAAATAGTGGTATTTTTCAAGTAATGTAGGAGCCCAGAAGAGATAGCAACAGCCTCCCTGGGGCTGCTCAGGAAGGCTTCGTGGGGGAAGTGACATTTAAGTGTGGTTCAGAAAAAAGAGCAGGAATTTCCGAGAAAGAAAAAAAAAGGGGGGGGGTACTGAAGGCATTCGAGAAGGGTACGGTGTAGAGGTGTAAACAGTCACAGCATGCTGGGGAATAGCGAGACTTTCGGTTTGACTGGAAGGGAGGTGTATTGAGGGATGGGTTTGAGTTTGGTGCAAGACTATGAAAGGCCTTATGTGTCGGCGCCAAGGTCTCAGCTTTATCTTGTCAGCACTAGCATTTTCTTTTCAATTATTTGAATATCTTACTGCATGTCCCCCTTATTGTATTACAAATATGGGTGAGAAATAGAAGTTAGAAAAGACATAATGGAGAAGAGAAACAGACAACAGTATAATTAAAACAGTTACCAAAGACAGAAACAATTTAAGCATAGCAATATCATAATTTTTAGCTTTAATTAAAGATGTGTGGACAAAGGACCCTCCCTATATGCAATGTGAAGAAAACAAATACATTAAAGAAAATGCTTTGCTCTTAAAAAAAAAATTCTGGAAGAAGAAGGTTGGCGAGGAGACAAGGAGACAGGAAGGTATATTTATTGAGTGCTTGTCCTGTGTTGTTTTACACAAAACTGAATTCATTCTAATCCTTAGTTCATGGTATACTTTCATCATGTTAGCAACGAGGAAATGTCCATCATCATTATTAATAGTAAAATAAAATATTCTTGAACTTGCCACCAAGTTCAACAAATAGAACTAGAACATCGGTGTTTGCCCATGTGTTCCTCTTCTTTCCTTTTCCCTCTACCCCCAGCCAAATTAACCCTTCCCAAATGCTATTGAGTCTTACAGTGTTTATTCCTTACTTTTAATATACAGTATGCACACACACACACACATTTGCATTTATTATATTACAGAGATTCACCACTTTGGCATATATGGCTATAGTTTATTCCTTTTCCTGCTTTTTTTCCTTTACTGTCTTCTATTGTGTGACTATATCACTATATATTTAGACATTGTGCTGTCAGTGGGTATTGGAGGTTTTCCTTGACTACCTACTCTTATGAAGAACTCTATTTTTTTTTTCCTTCTCCAGTTTCAAATCTCCCACCAACTCTTTGAGCTGGGTATGATTATCTTCACTTTAGATATGAGGCCACTGAAACTCAAAGAGCATTAGAAATTTTTCTGTTGTCACATGGCTACAGAGTGGCAGAGCCGGGGTTTAATTCAATTCTCTGTAACTCCAAAGCCTGCAATGGCACTTCTTCCCTTCCTTGGAGGACCAGTTCTCCTCTCAATCCAATGTGTTTCAGGCTCAGGAGGCTCCCTCAGCTCACTTTTGCTCTGAGTCCCTGTGAGTCACTGCTAGGGTGAAGAGGGGATTTCCTGAGCTGCCCCTGTCAATATATGTCAAAACATCCTGTTCAGTCAGACAATTCCACTGGTAGTAGTCAGCTGCACTGGGAGCTTCTGGTCCAGCCACTTGGATGGGGCTGCATTGGCCCAGCAACCTGCTAGAGTGAATATCCTTCTTGCCCTCATTTGTGTCCTCAACTAGGTAATAATGATAATAACAATCTTTTTCTTGTAAAGAGATCTGTACCATGTCCAAAACTCTCTCTGAATTAGGAAAATGATTTCTATTAGCCCCATTTTCCTGATCAGGAAATCAGGTAGTAAATGGTAGATTGAAAAAAGGACACCTAGTCCAGGGTCTGTTCTGAATTTCTGTACCAATAGCTTCTACTTAAATATATCACACTATGCTGAAGACTTTCTGAAAACCCAATATTCAGGCCATTCTCCCAACATCATCCTTGCTACTAAGAGTGCCATTATTTCCAAAGGAAAAGTAGCCAGCTTTCTTTTTCTTTCAGCAAAACCACCGATTTGCTCAATGATAGTCACAATACATATGATGTGGTCTGAAGGGGCTAGAACATCATCCCCCTTAATGTCTCTTTTCACTGTCTGTCACAGGGACAGAAGCTCCACTTTTCCTCCACACGTGCCTTGGTTGTTTTTGGCCCTCAGAAAGTTTTTTAGGAAAAGGTAAGATCTAGTATAGATCCTAGTTGTTTGTTTGTTTGTTTTAAAAAAGAACTGCCAAAAACTTCAACTGAACTTAACTGTGTATTCTTTCAGTATCATGTTGGAGCAGGTCTAACAGGCCTTTGTCTGTGTGTGCTCCGTCACTCAGTCGTGTCCGACTCTTCGCAACCCCATGGCCTGTAGCCCGCCACATTCCTCTGTCCATGGAGTTCTCCAGGCAGGAATACTGGAGGGGGTTGCCATTTCCTCCTCCACGAGATCTTCACGGCCCAGGGATCAAACCCATGTCTCCCGCATCACCTGTACTGGCAGGCCTACTGTAGGGTTATTAATTTTCTAATGTTTGGCACATTATTTACTATTGTTTAAGGTCCAGAGTCTGGGGAGAAACATAATATGGATTTGTTTCCCAGTACAGATGCAAATGACTTTTGTTTGGAAGAAAAATAACCCCAAAGATTATGCTTTCATTGCCCTATAGGACGTTAACTGGTTTTGTCCAATTTTGTGTTCAACTGAGTAGTCTTATCCCAATGGACTTTATTCAGTGCATAAAACGTGTCTCACATGTTTTTTCAAATGACTTTTAGTAATCTGCTGGCTCCTTGATTAATGAGTTAGATTACTCTTGTGCTCACTTCATAATTGTTGATATTCTTTTTTAAAGAAATTTGAGATTTATAAATACTTGATTTACAATGTTGTATTAGTTTCAAGTGTACAGCAAAGTGAATCATTTATCCATATATACATATATTCACTCTTCTTAAGATTCTTTTCCCATATAGGCCGCTACAGAATTTTGAGTAGAGTTTCCTGTGATATATAGCAGATCTTTGTAAGTTATATATTTTATATATAGTAGTATGTATATGTCAATCCCAATCTCTCAGTTTGTCCTCCCACTTACCCCTGGCCACCATAGTTTGTTTTCTACATCTATAACTCTGTTTTGTAGATAATTTCATTTGTACCCCTTTTTTAGATTCCACATATATAATTGTTGATATTCTTTAAATATTATTGTTTGACAGTCCACATTTAATGCCAAAAAATGATCGCTTCTAGTCATTATTACCACATAATAAATTACCCTAAAATTGGTGACATAAAACAGCAACCATATAATTTAGTCGCAGTATAGTGGGTTGGACCTTTGGGAAGGGCTTACTGAGAAGCTTTTGCTTGGAGTCTCTCATATGGTTAGAGAGAGGGGTCTTCTGAGGCTGTAGGCCACAGTCTTGGTTGGTCTGGGTGTCCAGGGTGGCTCATTCTCAGGCTGCAGTTGCTGCTGGGTGCTGGCTGGGAGCTCAGCTGGAGCTGTCCACAGGAGCCCCTGTCCATAGCCTCTGTAGCATGGTTGGCTTGAATCTAGACTTCTTAGAGGGTGGCTGGCTTCCCTGGGGCAAGCATTCTAAGAAGACCAGGTAGAACCACATGGCCTTTACCGACCTACTCTGGGAAGTTGATAGCATCATTTCTGTGGCACTTCATGAGTCAAGGGAAGGGGACATAGACCCCACCTCTTTTTAGGCAGAGTGTCAAGGAATTTTCAGACTATGTCTTAAAAAGTCACGTGGGAAACCTCTTTGTCATAGTGAGAAGAAAGCTTACTTTTGCGCTATTACATTAGCAAAACAATGGCTGTGGGCAAAGAGAACAAGAGAAGGTCAGAGAAATAGTGGTAGAAAATCCAGAAAGCAGGTTTTGTGCTACTTGAATTGAAAAAGTGATTGGAAACTTTATTCATTTAGGATCATAAGAGAGGAGGGGAAAAGCACATGAGTGCAAACTCAGTTGCTTCAGTCATGTCTGACTCTTTGCGACTTCATGGATTGTAGCCCATTAGGCTCCTCTGTCCATGGGATTCTCCAGGCAAGAATACTGGAGTGGGTTGCCATTTCCTCTTCCAGAGTATCTTTCCAAACCAGGGATCAAACCCTCATCTCATTATGCCTCCTGCATTGGCAGGCGTGTTCTTTACCACTGGCACTACCTGGGAAGCCCCTAGAGGCACATGTTAGAATTCAAATTAAAAATTGAGATGTGGTAGCTGACTGGCTGAGATCTGCCCTATAAGCTTTATGTAAAGAATCTTACTCTTTTTTTTCTTTTTTTTTAAATTTATTTA
>SJXQ01005860.1:266107-313897 GCA_006408695.1 Aepyceros melampus | reverse complement strand
CTTCAGCAATATGTGAACCGTGAACTCCCTGATGTTCAAGCTGGTTTTAGAAAAGGCAGAGGAACCAGAGATCAAATTGCCAACATCCGCTGGATCATGGAAAAAGCAAGAGAGTTCCAGAAAAACATCTATTTCTGCTTTATTGACTATGCCAAAGCCTTTGACTGTGTGGATCACAATAAACTGTGGAAAATTCTGAAAGAGATGGGAATACCAGACCACCTGACCTGTCTCTTGAGAAATCTGTATGCAGGTCAGGAAACAACAGTTAGAACTGGACATGGAACAACAGACTGGTTCCAAATAGGAAAAGGAGTACGTCAAGGCTGTATATTGTCACCCTGCTTATTTAACATATGCAGAGTACATTATGAGAAACGCTGGACTGGAAGAAACACAAGCTGGAATCAACATTGCCGGGAGAAATATCAATAACCTCAGATATGCAGATGACACCACCCTTATGGCAGAACGTGAAGAGGAGCTAAAAAGCCTCTTGTTGAAAGTGAAAGAGGAGAGTGAAAAAAAGAGAAGCTTTAGCACGTATCAAGTGCCATGAAAATTGTAAATGTTATTAATACTAGACTAATAGCTATGCTGCTGCTGCTGCTAAGTCGCTTCAGTCGTGTCCGACTCTGTGCGACCCCATAGACAGCAGCCCACCAGGCTCCCCTGTCCCTGGGATTCTCCAGGCAAGAACAATGGAGTGGGTTGCCATTTCCTTCTCCAATGTATGAAAGTGGAAAGTGAAAGTGAAAAGTGAAAGTGAAGTCGCTCATTCGTGTCCGACTCTTCGCGACCCCATGGACTGCAGTCCACCAGGCTCCTCCATCCATGGGATTTTCCAGGCAAGAGTACTGGAGTGGAGTGCCATTGCCTTCTCCAAGACTAATAGCTATAGCAGCAATGAAAGAGGGAATATTCCCAGCTGAGATGCTATACCAATGAATCACAATTATATATGCACATATTCAGCCTCCCAGGTGGCGTTAGTGGTAAAGAACCTGCTTGTGGGAGACAGATGTGAGTTCCATCCCTGACGGGGGGCGGTGTGGGAAGATCTCCTGGAGTAGGGTATGGTAACCCACTCCAGGATTCTTGCCTGGAGAATCCCATGCACAGAGGAACCTCACGGGCTACAGTCCATAGGATTGCAAACAGTCATACATGACTGAAGCAACTTTGCATGCACGGGTGCGTGTATTATTCCTTAGTATGTGCCATGATGTGAAATTTACTGAAATGTAATCTGCAGACATGAGGGCACCAGAAAAAGGGGCAGGATCTAAAGGCGGATGGAAGAAATGTTTAAGTCAGTGGCGTCTGTGACTCAGTGTGTTAACATCTCTATTTATGCAGTGACTCCCAGACAAGGAGTCTGTGTGGTTGCTTGGAGCATAAAGATGTATGGTTGGGTAAGGCTGTAAACATTTTTTTGTGTGTGAAAAGTTACTACATTACAAGTCGTAATAAACCTGTATTTTGGCAAGCAAAATGAACAAATTTGTCTACATGATTAGGGGAAAACTAGCAAATCATCAAGATATACAGGATTTGGCAGTGTGTGCATTTGGGGGTTGTTTTCAGAAACATATTTATTTCTCCTCAAAGGGAGAGAAAAATCTAAATGATCACAGTGCCAAAAGTAAGTGAAGATTAGGTGCTTTTTCTGCCTACCGTGAAGATGAGTTCTCCATCTGTATGCCGCGTTTCTTGTTCTGCCACGAAACTACACTGTTAATAAGGGGAAAATGTGTGTGAGAGAAATATCTTCCAAATTATGATTCACAGTTGGAAAGGATAAGCATTTAAATGTTAATGACAATAATACCATTAGTGTTCTGCCTCAGAATAAATCGAGGTACGATAATTAAAAGATTAAAAGAAATTAAGTTAGCATCAGGTTTCTGCTTAAAACTCACACCTATGAAATGTCAAGGTGACACGCTAGCCTCACGCTGTTGCTTAAAGTGGCTTTCAACAAAATCTGATCAAGAATAGGACGGTCTAGCTTGGAGTGAACTGAAGATTGAAAGTTCTTTTCATGATGATTTCATGAGTTATTTTACTTTTTAAAAAGAAAGCTTCAAACTGATGTAAAGGTTGCAAAGAACTCTGGGATATTCTCAGGAAGGTTCTGAACTGTTGTCCTTTTATCGCATTTGCTTTATCATCCTAGCACTCTTTCTACAGATGCGTGTACGTAGTATCACCATGCTTTTTCCTGAGACACGGAGAGCATGCTGTGTGTCACCGGGTAGATTCCCTACAAAGACTGTCCTCTATGACCACAGTGTTGTTGGTCTAGTTTTCCGTTGTGTCTCTTTGTGACCCCATGGACTGTAGCCCGCCAGTCTCCTCTGTCCATGGGATTTTCCAGGCAAGAATCCTGGAGTAGGTTGCCATTTCCTTCTCCAGGAGGTCTTCCCAAGCCGGGGATTGAACTCCTGCTTTGGCAGCCGGATTCGTTACCATCTGAGCCACTTAGGAAGCCCAGGAACTCTGGGGTGGAGGTGAGGGTGGGGCCCAGAAGTTTATATTTTAATAAGCCCTCAAAGTGATTTTGACAATGCATACTTAAGTTTAAAAACTAGTACAGTCCAGTGGTTGGGAGTTGGCCCTTTCACTGCCGGGTCCAGATTTGATCCCTGGTGGGGGAATTCCCCAAGCTGCGTGGTGTGGTTAAAAACAAACTACTCATCTGTTGATGAATTACATATGTGTACATGTGTGTGTGTCAGGAGGAGATACATGGATCAGTGAATTGGTCATATTTAAACATAAGCACTCCCCGGAATATATATATATATATACACACAGATTATGTATATATATTTGCATCTATGTTTATTTCTATATCTGGGGCTTCCCTGGTGGCTCAGATGGGAAAGAAGCTGCCTGCAATGCAGGAGACTGGGGTTCAATCCCTCGACTGGGAAGATCCCCTGGAAAAGGGAATGGCAATCCACTCCAGCATTCTTGCCTAGAGAATTCTATGGACAGAGGAGCCTGGTGGGCTGCAATTTATGGAGTCACAAGGAGTCAGGCATGACTAAGTGACTGATACTTTCATACTTATTCCTATATCTTTCTATACACATTGAAAACCATGATTTCACTTTGCTACCTCCAATTCAGAGAAGGCACTGGTGACCCACTCCAGTACTCTTGCCTGGAGAATCCCATGGATGGAGGAGCCTGGTAGGCTGCAGTTTATGGGGTCGCTAAGAGTCATACATGACTGAGCGACTTCACTTTCACTTTTCACTTTCATGCACTGGAGAAGGAAATGACAACCCACTCCAGTGTTCTTGCCTGGAGAATCCCATGGAGGCGATGCCTGGTGGGCTGCCGTCTATGGAGTCACGCAGAGTCGGACAGGACTGATGTGACTTAGCAGCAGCAGCAGCACCTCCAATTCTAATCCAACACCAGAAGGTTTGCTCTAGACTGCTCTTTTCCATATTTATAGCTCTCTTCTTTTATTAATTTAATTGACAGTGTTTGTTAATTGACATTAATTGAATGCTCACTCGATTATCAACTGATGAATATCAGTGAGCTGCTCTATCTTTAGTTGGGTAGAGTTATTTCCTCAAGGTCCAGCCTCTTTTACAGCCATTTATTTCTCTTTTTCCTTATCTCCACTATTTTTATTATCTGTTTACTGTTTTCATTAAAATTGAGATGTGCATAACTCACTCGATTAAGTATATGATGTTGCCCCTGTACACAGAGATTTGCTGTTGCAGCGGTTGATTCTTACAACTTGCTCTCTCTCTTCTGGGCTCATTTCTCTTGCATGGATAGAATTTTGTGCAAGTATTGCTACTTTCGTGCATTCATTCAATGAACATTATTGAGTATGTACTGTGACCTCCATTTTTAAAAAGTTGAATCTGAGGTGCTTTCATGACACTCAAATGTAGATGTCTATTTGACAGTTGGACATACAGTATGGGACTCAGAGGAGAGTGTTTTAGGGGTGCAAAAATAAAGTAGCAGGCCATCTACTTGTATGTAAGTGGTAACTAAAGTCATGCAGTTGAACGAGATCAAGAGAAATCCTTGAGGATTTCTGTGGTCAGGAGGGGAGTGTGAAACTGTAAGGAAGACGTGTAAAGATGGTCAGAGTGTTAGGAGGAAAGTTAGAGAAGCGTGCGACCTATTAGTCAAAGGAACAGGATTTCAGAAAGGAGGAAGTTCAGTGACACTTGGAAGCCAAGGAAGTAAGAACATGTAGTTACACAGTTTATGTAAGAGCTGTTTCTGAGGAGTAATGAGATTAGAAGCCAGGTTGAGGCAGGTTGAGGAGTGAGTAGGATTGAGGAAACAGAGACCGCAAACATGAACACTCTTTTGAGAGTTGGCTTTGAAGTGGAATAAGAAGATAAGAACTAGGGGTGGGGGGCAGAGAGGAATGGTTCATCCAAGTAAAATCTCCTTTAGTCGGGGGAGAATGGAAAGTGCTTAAAAGCCACTGGGGGAAGAAGCTTTTGGGGAGAAGGAAGTCAAATATATAAAGAAGAAAATAGAA
Organism: Aepyceros melampus; assembly: GCA_006408695.1. NCBI lineage: Eukaryota > Metazoa > Chordata > Mammalia > Artiodactyla > Bovidae > Aepyceros > Aepyceros melampus. Next base: position 309,360 of record SJXQ01005860.1, on the reverse strand, counting down.
GATTCTGTGGAGTTCCTGAGAAGGTGGGGAAGGATGGGATTTCTTTCCCATCCTTTGATAGAGGTAGGAGTGTTGTTACACTGGAACAGGGATGTGCTGTGCTTAGTTGTTCAGTCCTGTCTGACTCTGCGACCCCATGGACTGTAGCTTGCCAGGCTCCTGTGTCCATAGGGATTCTCCAGGCAAGAATACTGGAGTGGGTTGCCATGCCCTCCTCCAGGGAATCATCCCAACCCAGGGATTGAACCCAGGTCTCCTGCATTGTAGGTGGATTCTTTACCATTTTAGCCACCAGAACAGGGATGGCAGCTGGTAAAAATGATGAAAAGAGGGCATATGTGGCTGGTTTGTATATTCGCTATTGGGAGGATGATTGCGTCCTTGCCCAGTGGCCTATAATTTCTCTAAAGTAGGAGGAGGTCAGATGGAAGTAAAAGGAGAGCTTGAGGAGAGTCTAGAGATTTGAGGTGAGCAAAGATATGAAAAAGTAGGCATAGGAAGTGCAGCCTCACAGGATGCCTGGGAAGAGCTGAGTGATCATGAGTTGATTCTCCTTGTGGATCTTTCTCACTAGCGTTCAGGTGCCTGGGTCTAGCTGTGGGACAAGAGATACTCGTGGCTGTCCAGATGAACGCGATGAAAGGACAGAGGACCAGCGCACTTAGGGTCATGTCAAGGGCATTGTCAAAGTGGTGTGCAGGGTAATCTAGGTGAGGAGCAAAGGGACGAGAAAACATAGAGGGTTTATGGGCTGGAGGAAAGCAGAGGGGTCCGTGCTCTGGAGTGTGAAGTAGAAGAGCTGAGGTCAGGGAGTGGTGTGTCTGAGTTAGTGATTTGGAGTGGAGCTGTTAGGAGTCTGACCTTGCAAATGAATGGCTGAAAACCAGTGATGGGGAGGTCACTGGGGACCAAGAGAGTGGGTGAAAAATAAGCCATGGGACCTTCCTTGTGTACAGTGAAATCACCCAGGATGGTGGCTGGGCATGAGCTAAGTACTTCAGCAAGGTACTGAAGACTTCCATGGGCTTCCCAGGTGGCTCGGTGGGTATAGAATCCGCCTGCAATGCAGGAGACACAGGAGACATGTTCGGGAAGGAGACGTGTTTGGGAAGGGGATGTGTTCGGGAAGAACCCTGGAGGAGGGCATGGCAATCCACTCCAGTTTTCTTTCTTGGAGAATCCCATGGACAGAGGAGCCTAGTGGGCTACAGTCCATGGGGTCGCAAAGAATCCAACACAACTGAGGTGACTGAGCTTGCATGGGTGGTCTTCAATGAACGAGAGAGTGGTTGTAGTTCTCCATTTTAAGATACGCACACTTTATTTCACATTTGAAAGTTTGTTCAGGATAGACACACCTTTTAGTTGTGAAAGGATTTGTTTACTGTCGTCATTTTTGGTGCCCTCTCCCTCTTCCTCCCAAGCATTTATTTAAAGGACCCATGAATCCTGTAACTTCACTACATTGAGGAAGCGTGATTATAAATATATAATGTATCATAAATGGAATGGTTAAATCATCTTAAGCTCTTAGTACTTCACCTGGTGAAGAGTAGGTGCTTGATTTGTGTGTGTGTGTGTGTGTGTGTGTGTGTTTGTGTGTGTGTGTGCTCAGTCCTGTCTGACTCATTGTGTTCCCCTGGACTGAAGCCCACCAGGCTCCTCCATCCATGGAATTTTCCAGGCAAGAATACTGGAATGGATTATCAGTTCCTACTCCAGCTATTTAAAATTTTTTTTATATTAGAAACTTCAGGGCTGCCCATAACAAATGAACACTAATAGATATTACTATTGTGGCTTAATAACTGGCTTCATTTGCATGTTAAGTTTCTAGAGACACCTGCTTCAGGTTATAATCACATCAATAGGAAAAAAAACCACACAAGAATCCCTGAATTGGTTGCTTCAGATTCTAATTTTTCTTTGATTTTGTATTTTAGGTTAATTGCCAGACTAGAGAGTTAGTTACCATGTAATTGCAATACTTTAAGGTTAATTAATAAAGAAACTTAAAAAAATTCCTCCTTTTGTAAAATTATCTATGGAATACAATGGCTGAGAATTCAACCTTAGGTGTCTGGAAGTTCAGATTTACAGTCCATACTTTCTCCTGGCCCAAGCTTCCTGTGAATTTATGCTTTACTTTGGCAATCATTCACAATTACCTACAGAGGATATATAGTGTCTCTCTATGTACAAAGCACAGATTTTTCTAAAACCACCTCTAGAAGGGACAGAATATCCAGGTGTTATTGGGGTTATTGTCTAATGCTGACTTTCTTAACTCATATGCACTGTGCTTTTAGCCAATAACTTTACATTAATATAAGGTTTGGTGCAGGATGATTTTAGGTCATTTTTATTAGTTGCAGAACATGAATAGTACTATAAATATTGCTGCGCTTAGAGGACAATAACTTAGGCAGATTCAGTCTCCTCCATAAACAAATCTTACCTGCAGACTGTCTTGGCTACAACTTTAGTCCCTATGTGTCTCTATATTTTTCTTCATAAATAAGAGAAGCTTACTTAGGCTTGTATATGGTGCTAAACTCTAATATAAGGAGCCAAATCATCACACAGGTGGAGGTTTGCTGAACTCTGTATTTGAGTACCAGATTTTTTGACACTTAAGATATCCTGATTTTCAAATTTGGAATGAAGGGTGTAGTCAAAGACAGTGTCAGAGCATCAGTGGTCAGCCTCTTGGAATTGTGAGGTCCAGTTGCAGGTCTAGCCAGCACTAGGCAAGCTTCTGATGCAAGCAAATACATCTTCATCATTCCTCCAGGCTCTGAGTTCTAAATTGCTTTCCAGTCTTTATGGCTCCATTGATCCCCCTCTCTGCAGGATTCCACAGGCTCCATGCTCGCTCTACCCTGCCGCATCAAAACCATCAACAACAAATTCAAATTCTGAAAACAAGTATGGAGGTTCCTTAAAAAAACAGAAATAGAGTCACCACATGACTCAGCAATCCGGCTGGGTATATATCTGGAAAAAACCCAAAACCTGTAGTTAAAAAAGATACATGTACAGTCCATAGTATTGCACAGACTTGGGCACCACTGAAGCGACTGGGAGGAATTGGGGGCAGGAGAAGGGGATGACAGAGGATGAGATGGCTGGATGGCATCACTGACTCGATGGACGTGAGTCTGGGTGAACTCCGGGAGATGGTGATGGACAGGGAGGCCTGGTGTGCTGCGGTTCATGGGGGTCGCAAAGAGTCGGACATGACTGAGCAACTGAACTGAACTGAACAGAAGCGACTTAGCATACCCCAATGTTCATAGAAACACTATTTACAAAAACCGAGACTTAGAAGCAACCTCAAGGTCCATCAGTAGATGGATGGACAAAGAAGATGTCGTATATATATGTATGTATAGATATATACAGAGAGTAGAATATTCAGGTCAGTTCAATTCAGTCGCTCAGTCGTGTCCAACTCTTTGCGACCCCATGAACCGCAGCACGCCAGGCTTCCCTGTTCATCACCAACTCCTGGAGTTCTCTCAGACCCACGTCCATGGAGTCAGTGATGCCATCCAGCCATCTCATCCTTTGTCGTCCCCTTCTCCTCCTGCCCCCAATCCCTCCCAGCATCAGAGTCTTTTCCAATGAGTCAACTCTTTGCATGAGGTGGCCAAAGTACTGGAGTTTCAGCTTCAGCATCATTCCCTCCACAGAAATCCCAGGGCTGATCTCCTTCAGAATGGACTGGTTGGATCTTCTTGCAGTCCAAGGGACTCTCAAGAGTCTTCTCCAGCACCACAGTTCAAAAGCATCAATTCTTCAGCTCTCAGCTTTCTTCACAGTCCAACTCTCACATCCATACATGACCACTGGAAAATCCATACTCAGTCATAAAAAGAATGGAATAATGCCATTTGCAGCAAAAGATGACCCTAGAAATTATCATACTGAGTGAAGCCAGAGAAAGATAAATATCATATGATATTACTTACATGCAGAATCTAAAAAAATACAAATGAACTTATTTATCAAATAGAAATAGACTCACAGTCATAGAAAAAAAATTAGGGTTACCAAAGGGGAAAGGGAGGAGAAGAGATAAATTAGGAATTTGGGATTAACAGATACACACTATTATATAAAAATAGATAAATAAGGGCTACTCTATAGCACAGAAAACTGTGTTCAATATCTTGTAATAACCTATATGGAAAAGAATCTGAAAAAGAACATATAAATGTGTGTGGGTGTGTGTGTGTGTGTGTGTGTGTGTATATGAATCACTTTGATCTACACTTGAGGCTAACAGTATTGTAGGACAACTGTACTTCAATAAAAAAAGAAAAACATAATGCAAGTCCTTAAAAAAATAATGAATCTATTTCCACTATAGCTTGTTTCTCAAAATTCAGTCTATGACAGTCTACATTAGAGTTATTTGGGAAGTTTGTTAAAAATATAGATTGCCAGCCTACTCCATCAAGATATCTTGAGATACAGCTTAGAAATCTGCAGGTTATCAATTTTTTAAAGTGTAAATATTAGACATGATAAAATTTGAAACCACTAATTCAAAAAGGCTCAGATAGTAAAGAATCTGCCTGCAATGCAGGAGACCTGGGTTCGATCCCTGGGTTGAGAAGATTCCCTGGAGAAGGTAATGGCAACCTATTCCAGTATTGCCTGGAGAATCCCATGAACAGAGGAGCCTGGTGGGCTACAGTCCAGGGGGTCACAAAGAGTCGGACACGACTGAGTGACTGACTAACACTTATTTAATAATTCAAAAATTGCTTTTAAATAGCAATTTCTTAAAATGAAAATACATCCACAGCTCTGCAACTTTAGGCTTGTTTGCAGCTGTTTTTTTCTAGTACCCTAGAACTCAGTCCATGGCAGATGGCATAGACATTCCTGGATAAAGAATTCTGGAAAAAAATTATATTTTGTTTTTATTTTATTTTTTTTAACCACCCCCCCACCTCCCACCCCATATCAACTCTCTGGAAGAATTATTTTTAGGATGTGAAAACGTCAATCAAAATTTAAAACTTTGGCTGTTATAAGTGACAGGAAAATGAACTGATTGGCTACCTCCTTAAAAGTCTGATATCATATACAAAGTGATCTTTTCAGTTAAATGTTTGAGAATAGTATAACATTATTTCTTTAAGAGAGGAGGAAGAGGAGAAAACAGATTTCAATCGGATGCATTCAATCTGGATGCTAATATAAAACTCTTTATCATTTTGAAAACCAAAATGCATTATTAAAGCAAATGTCAGGATAAGTTAAGCATTTCAAAATCATTTACTTGAAGAATTCAGAGAGTCATGTCAACAATAATTTTTAAGAAACTTGTATTATTCCGACAACTCCCTCAATGAACCCGAATCACTTAATGACTTTATGGGAGATTGTTGTAGACTTAGAGACACAAGAACCTGGAAAATGTTTTCCAAGGAATTTATAGAATTTCTATATCCTTCCTTGAAGTTCCCAGTTAAATTTAGCAAAAATATTTCTACATACAAAAAAGGGGCATCCAATGATGTTAGTAGAGGTGATTAAATTCAGTTAAGTGATTATTTTGGATGGCGGGGGAAGGGATATGTTCCTTAGTATACCAAATAAGGGCATCCCAGGTGACACTGTGGGTAAAGAATCCCCCTGCCATGCAGGCTACACAGGTTCGATCCGCAGGTTGGGTACCCGGGCTGAGAAGATCCCCTGGAGGAGGGCATGGGAGCCCACTCCTGAATTCTTGCCTGGACCATCCCATGGACAGAGGAGCCTGGTGGGCTGTGGTCCACAGGGTTGCATAGAAATGGGCACAAGTGAGGCGACTGAGCAGGCACGCACGCACGCCCAGTGGACAATTTGGTCTATGACTGCTTTAACAGGGTGTTTTGGCCTCGCAGAGCCTAGGCTGCATGCATGCCGCTTTTCATTTGAGAAGAATAAGTTTCTGGACACCACTCATGGCTCTTCTCTGTGCTGCTAAATGGCTGCCCAGAGGTTCAACATGCTGAGGCATCCCTGACTAGACGTTTACCTTGGCAAGGTGAGAAATGCCACCTGGCGGAAGCCCAGGTTTTATCCAAATGAGAATTCTGCCTCAGGCAACAGAAACAAAGAACTGATTTAGGATAGCAGGTTGGCATGGGAAAATTGTTTTACCTGCTGCTTATCCAAGATCGTTGCTTTTGAACCAAACAATTAGCCTGAAATTAACTAAAAATAAGGTATCGGGCTCTGGTGTTCCATGTCTATGTCAACAATAATAAAAGGAAAATAACAAGAAATTTAATTTTCTGTGGCATTTTAAAACCTAGACTTTATTTTTTAGAACTGTTTTAGGGTCACTGCAAAATTGAGAGGAAGGCCTAGGCATTTTCCATATATCTCCTGCTCCCACAGTCATAGCCTCCCCGATTATCAACATCCCCCTCCAGAGTGGTACATTTGTTACAACTGATGAATCTGCATTGATATATCATTGTCAGCCAGAGTCCTAGTTCACTTTAGAGTTGACTCCTGGTGATGTACAGTCTGTGGGTTTGGACAAACTTATAATGACATGTACCCACCAGTTTAGTACCATTCAGAGTAGTTTTACTACCTACAGAATTCTGTGTGCTCCACCTGTTCACCCCTCCATCCCCTACAACCTTTGCTAACCTTAATCTCTGTCCTATCTCCATGATTTTGCTTGTTACAGAATGCCAGTCATGTAGTTGGAATCATACAGCGTGTTACTTTTTCAGGATTGGCTACTTTTGCTTAATAATATGCATTTAAGATTCTTCCCTGTCTTGTCATAACTCGATAGCTCATTTCTTTGAAACAAGTTGCATTTTTACAAAAGAAAATCAGAACCCAAAGTGAATCATCTGGATGGTTGCTTTCTTTTTTGCCTCTGCTCTTGTCCTTAGGTCTTCCCACTCTTGTTACTATTACTTGAGAGCATATTTGTTTTTCCCTTAATGCTTTGCTCTTTCCTTCATCCGTCTTTCTTCTAGATTCATTTTAGGCCAGATGTGATCTTGGCAACTTTTCAGTTTCTGAGGAGGTATTTAGAGAAAACTAAGACTGAGATTGTTTGAGAAGACTAAGGAACAATCCTCATTTTTATATACTCTGCTGCTGTTGCTGCTGCTAAGTTGCTTCAGACATGTCCAACTCTGTGCAACCCCAGAGACGGCAGCCCATCAGGCTTCCCCGTCCCTGAGATTCTCCAGGCAAGAACACTGGAATGGGTTGCCATTTCCTTCTCCAATGCATGAAAGTGAAAAGTGAAAGTGAAGCCGCTCAGTCATGTCCGACTCTTAGCGACCCCATGGACTGCAGCCCACCAGGCTCCTCCGTCCATGGGATTTTTCCAGGCAGGAGCACTCTACCCTTGGTGAAATGGAACAAATGGAAACAATATTGAAAGCTATTATTTACCAAGAACTTACTATATACTAGATCTTCATTTAACTAGACACTTTATGCACGTTACCTTAGATCACTCTTGGAACAACTTCAGAAACTTGGGATTGTTGTTTTTGTTTTGTAATATGACAGCTTGGGTTAGTAAGATCTGACTGACCTGGTCTGACTGGTCCTACTTCTTATATCAAAACTGGACAGAGAAAAGGCACAGGAAACTATCAATGCTTGCTGAATGGTATAAATCTGAGTTATAGAACTGTCACCATAAACTTTTCAAGGAATAGGATTTTATAAAAATTTTTTCGCTGGGTAATACAGTTTTTTTTTACATTGTATGATGTTTTCCTCTTGACTAAACATTTAACTCATACTGACTTCAATCAAACATTTGTGAATTGGATTGAAAGTGAAGGTGAAATCGCTCAGTCCTGTCCGAGTCTTTGCGACCCCATGGACTGTAATGTACTAGGCTTCTCTGTCCATGGGATTCTCCAGGCAAGAATACTGGAGTGGGTTGCCATTTCCTTCTCCAGGGGATCTTCCCAACCCAGGGATCAAACCCGGGTCTCCCGCATGGAGGCAGACGCTTTAACCTCTGAGCCACCAGGGAAGCTGGTGAATTGGATTAGATATTACCATTTTATAGATGATGAGCTAAATAACCTGCCACAGTCAAATAGTTGGTGCGTAGCTGGGGAACTGGAATTCATCTCTCTGTGAATATGTTTGGAATGAGCAAGGCATGAAATCTTTATAAAGGTGAAATTTTAAGCAGTCAGGGTAGCTAGCTGTTTCCTAGGTCCTGTATCCTACTGGAAATTTGATACTGTCTGTGCTTCAGGGCTCAGCCTACAGGATGTCATCTGCCTCTTCAAAGGTTGACATGTGGTTTGATAAACAAAAATGTTTGTGGAGGGTCTTGGTCTTCTGAAGGGAAGGAGAAGTATAAGGGGGTTGTGAAAAGAGGGAAGGAGATTAGAAAGATGAGTTAAAAGGCAGTTTGCCTTGGGCTGGCTGTATTGCCATCTGTCACAGGGCTGCCTGCAGAATCATCCTTTCAGCTTTGAAGGGACTAAGAAATAATGATTCTGAAAAGTAGAACATATGAATCAATTTCATAACTTCACTCTTTACTTATTTTTAATCATCTTCATTTACATGTCGAAAACTAATTATACATGAAGGAAAAGAATTGGTGCGTTTGAATAATAACTAACTTGGGGGGGTGCTAAGTACATTAATTTTATGGTAAGCCATTTGCCTTCAATAATTAGTTTGATGAGACTGATGTTCTTAACAAATTATATAAAATAAATGGGGTTGAAAGACACATTATTCCAAATTAAAAATCAGATGTAATATGCTAGTGTAAAACAGTGGTAATTGTGTGTTAGATTTTGGAAATGAAGAAAGGAAGGCTAATTTAAAACATGTTTTGTGTAGAGACTCCAATTTAAAGAATGATGATACTTTAAGGATTGCTAAAATATAACATAGGTCTTGTTTTAAGAAATAAAAGCTAGAGAGTAGTTTATTAAACCCAGCTTTCATGTTAAAGCTCTCAGAGTCTATATCTGTGTGGAATCAATAGAGACTCATACAGGGAAAGGCATTACTTCTGCCTAAGCAATGTGTAGACTGTATCCTTAAGTAATATTTTCATATTCTCCCTCTATTTTAAATGATGTTGTGTTTTACTTGCACAGTAAGGGAGTATGGAAACTTTGGTATAATAACCTCATAGAAACTGACAGACTTTTATCAATAAGTATAAAAATGAAGCCTTTATTAGGCTATTTAAATAAGCACCTATGTAAAATCTCTGGAGATGGTGACTGCAGCCATGAAATTAAAAGATGCTTGCTCCTTGGAAGAAAAGTTATGACCGATCTAGACAGCATATTAAAAAGCAGATACATTACTTTGCCAACAAAGGTCCATCTAGTCAAAGCTATGGTTTTTCCAGTAGTCCTATATGGATATGAGAGTTGGACTATAAAGAAAGCTGAGTGCTAAAGAATTGATGCTTTTGAACTGTGGTGTTGGAGAAGACTCTTGCGAGTCCTTTGGACAGCAAGAAGATCCAACCAGTCCATTGTAAAGGAAATCATTCCTAAATATTCATGGGAAGGACTGATGTTGAAGCTGAAGCTCCAATACTTTGGCCACCTGATGCGAAGAACTGACTCACTGGAAAAGACCCTGATGCTGGGAAAGATTGAAGGCAGGAGGAGAAGGGGACGACAGAGAATGAGATGGTTGGATGGCATTACTGACTCAATGGACATGCTGCTGCTGCTGCTGCTAAGTCGCTTCAGTCGTGTCCGACTCTGCGTGACCCCATAGATGGCAGCCCACTAGGCTCCCCTGTCCCTGAGATTATCCAGGAAAGAACACTGGAGTGGGTTGCCATTTCCTTCTCCAATGCATGAAAGCGAAAAGGGAAAGTGAAGTCACTCAGTCGTGTCCGACTCTTAGCGACCCCATGGACTGCAGCCCACCAGGCTCCTCTGTCCATGGGATTTCCAGGCAAGAATACTGGAGTGAGATGCCAGTGCCTTCTCTGCAACGGACATGAGTTTGAATAAACTCTGGGAGTTGGTGATGGACAGGGAGGCTGGCATGCTGCAGTCCATGGGGTCTCAAAGAGTTGGACATGACTGAGTGACTGAACTGAACTGAACTCATGTAAAATCTGTATATTTCTTGCTTTAGTTTTCTTAAATTTTTCTTAGTATTTCTTGAAGCTTTTATTTGCTGCATATGCATTTAGGAACTATGTCTCTCTTGATGAACTGATTTTTTTTAAGATTACGAATTGTCCCTCTTTACCTCTGTTAATGCTCATTGCCTACTTTGTGTGATCTTAATGGAGCCACAGAAGATTTTATGTTTAGTGTTTGCATGATGTGTTTTTCCATTACTTACTTTCAACCTGTCCATATCTTTACGTTTAAGTTGTGTATTGTGAAAACAAAATATAATTATGCTACTTTTCAGTTCAGTTCAGTTCAGTCGCTCAGTCATGTCCGACTCTTTGCGACCCCATGAACCGCAGCACACCAGGCCTCCCTGTCCATCACCAACTCCCAGAGTCCACCCAAACCCATGTCCATTGAGTTGGTGATGCCATCCAACCATCTCATCCTCTGTTATCCCCTTCTCCTCCTGCCCTCAATATTTCCCAGCATCAGGGTCTTTTCCAATGAGTCAATTCTTTGCATGAAGTTGCCAAAGTATTGGAGTTTCAGCTTCAACATCAGTCCTTCCAATGAACACCCAGGATTGATCTCCTTTAGGATCGACTGGTTGAATTGCCTTGCAGTCCAAGGGACTCTCAAAGAGTCTTCTCCAACACCACAGTCCAAAAGCATCAGTTCTTTGGTGCTCAACTTTCTTTACAGACCAACTCTCACATCCATACATGACCACTGGACAAACCATAGCCTCGACTAGACGGACCTTTGTTGACAAAGTAATGTCTGTGCTTTTTAATATGCTGTCTAGGTTGGTCATAACTTTCCTTCCAAGGAGTAAGCATCTTTTAATTTCATGGCTGCAATCACCATCTGCAGTGATTTTGGAGCCCGGAAAAATAAATTCAGGCACTGTTTCCAGTGTTTCCCCACCTATTTGCCATAAGTGATGGGACTGGATGCCATGTTACTTTTAATAAGTCCAATCTCATCTTATTTGCCTTTTAATCAGTATGTTTAGTGCACTTATAATTAATATAATTGTTGACATATTTGAATTTATATTACTTGTTTTCTATGTAGCCCATGTATGCCTTCGCCGGGGTCCAGCCCCGGTGGATCCAGGGATGCTCAAAGGTGGGATGGAGCAGGATGATAGGAAAGGATAGGACAGGATAGGACAGGATAGCTCAGGACAGGATAGAACAGTAGGAAATTAATGAAAATAGGAGGCTGAATAACTTGGTTTACGGGGAAAGCCAATAAAACCTCAAGACAAGAGGTTTGCACCATCTACGTAGGCCACCGGCGTCCGCTTGAATCTCTAAAGGGGCCCCACCGTGGGTCCACTTTTCTCGCAGAACTTATAGCCAGGGCAAGTAAGTAGACGTGGTGAGCCTCCCGCTCCAGATGGGAATTCAGCCTGGAGGTAAAGTACAAGAGGACAGAAAGATAGAGAGAGAGAGGTGTGGGAGCCAGATGTCCCTAAAGAACAAGTCTAGGAGAGCGAGTCATCGGAGAGACCGGCCTGCAGAACCGGTCTGAGAAATTCTGGTCCGAGGAATAAAAACCGCTCTGAGAAACTGTTCCCGAGAGAAACTGACTCCAAACTTTATTTTTCCCATCCCCTTTTTATACCATGAAGATCAATGAGTTTCACAAATTTTTTGGCAATGACAGCAGCCCTGACTCTTATCGAGAGCAGGCTTAGTCTCTGCATACCTAATTGTATACACAAGTCTTAGGTAATTTACATGATCTTCCAGCCAAAAGGCCAATTCGACAATTTACAGCTCTTCTCTGATAAGTGTTAGTTTTTCCAAGGTCTGGCGCCATTCTCGGGAGGTGCCGAACAAGATTGAGTTTTCATAAATGCAAGGACACAGCAAACAGGAGTACAAATGATTTATAAAAGAAACAATTAACTCAAAGGCCTAGTGTTGCTAACATTCAAAAAACTACTACATTCCTATCCCCAAATATAGTTTGTATATCAGAAACTTCCAGGTGCAGATAAGGAGGTCTGGCAACAGTCATTGAAGCAACAGTGAAATAAATCTATTAAGGCTTTGGCTCTTAAGAGAAGTTAGTTTGTAACTTAAGACATTTCAAGGCTCTTCTGCCCCTCACAGCTGGGGGTTGCGAGCAATTCACAGGCTTGTAAAAGGTCAAAGGAATCCGCTTAGGCAGGTTAGAGCATTATCAAAGGGGGTTGGGCTGCAACATTCCTTTCAAATGCAGGGAGCTAAGACAGTGAATTAACTCTATCCGAGAAACTGGCAGAAAACAGTGGAGAAACAGACAAATACAGAACAAATTTTTATTATTGGGGCACATGCTCAGGAAAAACCAGGGAGAAATCCGATGACTCAGATTGCTCTGCCATCTGAGTGTGCCTCGTGACTCTGTCACGGGTGGGATTCCTCGCGCTGGCTTCCCACACGCCTTATTTCTTCTTTTGTCTTATTTGAGTATTTTTTTAGTCTTTTATCCTAATCTCTCAGTTGGCTTTTGTGCTATACCCATTTGGGTATAGGAGTTATAATATAACTTATCATGGTTTACCTTGACTGATTATTAGACTACTTAAATAAGAAATTTATGATAATATAATTAAATTTATACCCTCCAGAACTTTGTGATATTGTTTATATATATTTTACATGTTCATATAAACCTCACCTTATAAAGTCATTGTTTTGCTTTAAAATATCCTTTGTTCTTTAAGAAAGATATATTAAGAATATAAAATTAAATATATTTAAGAAAATATATTTAGCCAAAATTATTGTAATTTTAGTTCTCCTGATTTATTCCATTCTGTATATTGACATTTCCATATGGTATTATTTTACTTTAACCCCTTGAAGTCAAATAATACCATATGAAAAATACCTTTATTTAACCTTCAATTTTGAAGGATATTTTTGTTGGATATAGGGTTCTTGGTTGATTGTATTTTCTCTTTCAACTCATTAAAAATATTGTACCATTGCCTCTGACTTCAATTATTACTGATGAGAAATTGTTCATAATTTATATTAATATTTCTTTCTGTGTGTGGAATGTATTTTTTTTTCTTTCACTTCTTTGAGGATTTTTTTTATTTAACTTGAAGTCAAATAATACCATATGAAAAATACCTTTATTTAACCTTCAATTTTGAAGGATATTTTTGTTGGATATAGGGTTCTTGGTTGATTGTATTTTCTCTTTCAACTCATTAAAAATATTGTACCATTGCCTCTGACTTCAATTATTACTGATGAGAAATTGTTCATAATTTATATTAATATTTCTTTCTGTGTGTGGAATGTATTTTTTTTTCTTTCACTTCTTTGAGGATTTTTTTTATTTATTTCTGATTTCCAATAGTTTGACTATTGTATACCTAGCCTAGTGTGAGTTTTTTTTTTTTTTTTTTGGTATGTTTACCATGTTTTGAGTTACTTAGTTTATTGCATATATCAGTTGATATTTTAATAACAATTTAAAAAATTTACATCCACTTTTCTTCAAATATTTATTTTCTGTCTCTCCTCTCTGTAACTCCAATTATACATATATTAGTCTACTCAATTTTGTCATACAGACCAATGGAAGCTATGGTCATTATTTTTAAATTTTTTCCCCTCCCTGTTTTAGCTTTGATAATTTCTATTGCACTTTTACCAAGTTCATCAACTCTTTCTCTTGTAGCATGCAATGTTCTCTTAATTCCATCCAATAAATTATTTTATTTAAAATACTATTTGTTTAGTTTTAGGACTTCATTTGGAGAAGGCGATGGCACCCCACTCCAGTACTCTTGCCTAGAAAATCCCATGGATGGAGGAGCCTGGTGGGCTACAGTCCATGGGGTCGCGAAGAGTCAGACAGGACCGAGCAACTTCCCTTTCCCTTTTCACTTTCATGCATTGGAGAAGGAAATGGTAACCCACTCCAGTGTTCTTGCCTGGAAAATCCCAGGGACAAGGGAGCCTGGTGGGCTGCTGTCTATGGGATCACACAGAGTCAGAGACGACTGAAGTGACTTAGCAGCAGCAGCAGGACTTCATTAAACTCTTATTTAGTATTTCCTTTTTTATCCTCAAAGATCCAAGGTGTGGTCATGGGGAAGTGTGGTAGAGAGACGTGAAGACAGAAATCAGTAGAGTGGAGAAGTTCAAGAAACTGTGAGATCCCAGAAAGTTATCCATTACACCTCTGAAGGTTTCCGAGATGGTGGAAGAGTTAAGGTAGAAAGCCAGCGATAGTGAAAGGGCTGGGCATCGTTCAGCAGTCTATCAGTCTGGGCAGAGCTGGGTTGACTGTAGATCTTGGAGGCAGAGCAGATCTCTAATGGTATATATAGCAAATAATGAGAGGTTTTTCATAAAGCTGATGGGTAATGGCCTTGAACTGGAAACAGGCAACTAGGAGAATCCTGACTGTACCGTGTAGACATGGGAGAAACAACAGACTCCACTTGAGAGATCTTCAAGGGAGATGGAAATTGGGGGAAATGTCAGGGTTTAATGAAAGCAAAGGGCATGTTGTGTGTCTTTCAAAGAGACTGAGGGTGTAAATGAATCTGTTGGTGATGGAATAGGAGTTTAAAAGGACACAGTGAAAACAGAGGAGGGGAGGATGGGAGTGGGAGGCTTGAGCCGCAGGCCAGTGGGATGAGGGGGCTGTGGGACATGGGTCACTAACCGGAACTTCACTGGGTACTGGCCAACGACAGCGAAAAGAGCATTAGAGAGTCTGTAACATCTTACAGAGCTTCACCATAGTGGTTTGGTTACCAAAATGGCTCTGGCATTCCAGGGCCGGGAGGCTCTATGCATCAACTGCTGTTGACTCCACGTGGTGCTGAGAGAACAGAAGAGGAGGCAGGCCCGCAGGCTTCGTTCTCAGCAACAGTGGCAGGAATAAGTCAGAGCTTGTATTCTTGTAAATATCTTGAAGAATATTTTTACTGACAGAACCTGTCTGAGAATGGTTTCTAAAAGAGGATGGAGGAGATATTCAGCTTACATACTTGCGTTACATAGTTCAGCTTACATACCTGCCTTACATGCTTCAGCTTACACACTTGCCTTACATGCTTCAGCTTACATACTTGTCTTACATACTAAAGGAGACCTAGGTGCCACACAAGGGGGAAGAAAATACAGGAGGAGGACTAGAGAGTGAGACCGTATTTTGGAGTGAGAGCATTCCTCACTCACCTTGCCTCCCCATCCTGACCCCTCCCACCACTGACTGGCCTGGGCTACCTGCATCCCTCTCTGCTACAGTCCCCTAATTTGGGGCAGTTGGATAGACTGTTTCGTGTTGAAACTGTGACCGATGCTAATCACAGGTTCTAGACTCGGGAGTTAGGTGTTTCAATTCCTGCTGTCATGATGACTTATTACTAATATCATTGATGAATTCTTGTTATTGATGACTTGATAGCTCAACTAAGCTTCACATTATTTACTTGCAAATAGACTTAAAGCTTTCTTTAATAAACATTTTCCTTGGTAAAGGATTATGACTCAGAGTCATTGAAATTTAGAATCAGTATGAAACTTAGAGACTGTTCAGGTCTTACCCTCAACAATTTAGTTTACTTTTAATTTCTAAGTATTGTCCCTTTAGTTAAACTAGAGCTGACTATTGCTGGAAACTGTCTAGAGCTGGCTTATCCCATATTCAGGTAGAAGGAGAACTTTCTCTTCTACATCTCCTTTAGGCTTCCTGGGCTCTGCTCACTTCTGAAAATTACAAGTGTACTTGGTTATTGCAAGGAGTGGTCCACACAGGGTAAGTCAGATAGGCGTCAAACAAAATCTTATAATGCAGACAAGTGTCCTGTTGGCTGCAGGTGTAGGGAAGTTCTGGCTGGATGTCCACTGGAAGGATAATGTGAAGAACAAGGGTGAGGATTGGGGATGGAGAGCTGGAGATGGATGGGACTTGTTCCACCGGGGCCCTGTGGATACTGACTGTGAACCAGCTTTCCAGTCTCATCTTATTGGGTGCCACCTGCCTCTTCTACCTGCTTTCAGTCTGGTAATTGTATGAGAATTGGTGGTGATAGGGAGTTGGGAGTGATTAGGGAGATTTATTCATATTTTTTGGGGGCTGCCTTGGTAGGTCAAATAGTAAAGAATTTGCCTGCAATGCAGGAGACCTGGGTCCGATCCCTGAGTCAGGAAGATCCCCTGGAGAAGGAAATGGCAACCCACTCCAGTCTTCTTGCCTGGGGAATTCCACGGACAGAGGAGCCTGGCAAGCTATGTAGTCCATGGGGTCACAAAGAGTCAGACACATGACTATGTGACTAACATTCACTTTCTTTTTTTTTTCACTTTATTTATTTATTTGGAGGCTAATTATTTTACAATATTGTATTGGTTTTGCCATACATTGACATGAATCGCCATGGGTGTACACGTGTTCCCCATCCTGAACCCCCCTCCCACCTCCCTCCCCATCTCATCCCTCTGGGTCATCCCAGTGCACCAGCCCAAGCATCCTATATCATGCATCAACCTGGACTGGTGATTCATTTCACATATGATAATATACATGTTTCAATGCCATTCTCCCAAACCATCCCACCCTTGCCCTCTCCCACAGGGTCCAAAAGACTGTTCTATACATGTGTCTCTTTTGCTGTCTCACATACAGGGTTATCGTTACCATCTTTCTAAATTCCATATATATATCCTTAGTACACTTCACTTTCATTCATATTTTCTACTAAATGTTTCCCTCCTGGCCTGAGTTTTTGTTGTTGTTGTTTTTGTTGTTCTCTTAAGCCATAGACTTTTGAAGCTCAAAACCTAATGAGACTCCTTTTCCCTCTACATTTTCTGCTTTTGAATTACAGAGGCAGTGAGCACAGAATAGCTTAGTTGTTTAAATGAGGAGCTAAGGCAAGAAGCAAGGGAGACAATGGTAAGAATCACATTGGCTAACACTGACTACAAAGCCAGCAAGCCAGTCAAGAATGTTCTAAAAGCATAAAAAATAAGCTAAAAAATACATGCGTGCATGCATGCTAAGTCACTTCAGTCGTGTCTGACTCTCTGCAACCCCATGGACTGTAGCCCACCAGGCTCCTCTGTCCATAGGATTCTCCAGGTGAGAACACTGAAGCGGGTTGCCATGCCCTTCTCCAGGGGATCTTTCTGTTGTGACCCTATATTGTATCTTAAAAACCTAGAAGTTCTCTGCCTCTTTATAAGTAATATTCAGCAGATATGTTGGTGTTTTACTGACCTTAAATAGTATCTGAAATACAAAGTATACAAAATAGAAATAAACACACAGTTGGTTGAATGGTTAAAAAAAAAAAAAACCGGTAAGTTTGCTTTTTTTTTTTTTTTTTAAATGTAATTCGCTCTTCCTTTTTTCTTTCACACTGCTTTAGAGATAGACTTGTAGGTAAATTTTATGCCATTGGCAGAAATTTATACCTTAGTAGTTCCTACTTATAAATTCCTAACTCATATTTCTAGAGTAAACTTAATGGGCTAAAAGCTTTTTAAAATGGTTTCCAGCTGTGTGTGTATATATGTGTGTGCACAGACTTTTGGTGTCTGTATAACGATCCCTCAGTCATGAAATCCATGAATAAAAATGAGAATGTAAAGACATTTATTAGGATATAATTGGCGGAGGAAACACTGTAGTATGCTACATGTGTATTTAGATTCTGTTATTCACTATGTTTGCAGGATTTAAAACAATGCTTGGTTCTAAAAACCCTGAACAAAGGCTTCCTGAGGAGGCATATTCCATGGTGTGATAGGAAGGCCCTGTGAAACCTGATATAACTAATATATGTGTTAATTCTCTGCTCTGGTTTAAGCATTCTCATTAGAGTCCAGGTTTTTTTTTTTTTTTTTAGCATAATTTACCCAGTTTGATGTGAACAACTAGTGAAAACTAGGAAATTTGGTAAGGTTGGGCCATGTATCTTTGGGAAGTCAATTCATTGCTTGGGTCTCAAACTCTTTAGCTTAAAACAAGAGGGTTGGAATAATAATCGCTAAAGTCTCTCCACCTATAAGTCAACAACTAATCTCATTTTTCATAAACATTATGGAAAGAATGAAAGGGAAGGACGGTGTTTTGAAACAGCATGAGTTTCATTTGTGCTCTGAGGCAGGGCTCCACCTAAATCACTCTGGACAGATCCTTTATCTAAGCTGTTCTAAAAGATCACCAGGGACCATGCTTGATAATCCTCTCTGCCACCTATCTGTCTCAAGAATTTTAGTGTCTATAGCGACACTGTACCCAGAATATTGTAATTTCTCAGTTAACTACTGGCTGATAATGCTAGTCATAGTCTGCCTGTTGGACCTCAGGCTGCGGTCAAACTCCACCTTGTCAGGTTTTGTTAACCATAGCCTCAGAAAGTAAAGATGGTTACTTACAACAGGGGGGCCCGTATTCATGAAAAGGAAAGGAAGATTTCCACCCCACCTCTGTCCCTGATTCTTGGAGAGGTTTTGCTTGTGTCTCTACATTTCAAAAAATAGCCGGATCAAATAAGGCAATGCGAATGATGTGTTAAGGAACGCTCTGTGACTTACCATTTGGGAGAATATATAAAACCCTGCTGTTTTTATTCTAAAAATTGTTGTTAATGCCTTTGTTCTTTAATGAGATAAGGAACATGAGAGCTTTTGTATCCTGTTATGTTCTGTACAGGTATTATGATTACTACTTTATGTCCGGTGGTGTTGATAAATTTGGACTGGTTTCTCTTTCTTACCCACCTACCCTTTTGATGAATAAGCCAACTGTGGTTAGAGGCAGAGTTTACACCCTAGGCACATGAAAATCTAAGCAGTTAGTTCCATCACTTCAAATTTAAACTGAGTATTTAGGACAATAAAAGGAATATATATATTGTTGTGTCTTCAGAGACTTTGCAGTCTTTGGGGTTCTGCGGCCCATTCATGAAGACAATGGCAAACGAGCAGGATCCAGAAAGATGCCTGCTTCCTTGAGTCCCCAGGTCAAGTTCAAAATGTTCCTCATGCTCCCGTGGCCTGTAATTCTCTTTTCTAGGATAGCACTTCTAACTCGAATTATAATTATTTGCTTATTGTCTGCTTCCCCATTGTGCTGTAAATTCCTAGGGAGTGAGGGCTGTGTTTGTTCTTCAGTTCCTAATACAATGTCTATTGCACAGAAGTTGCTCTCTTCGTATGCATTTTCTGAATTAATAAATGAATATATTGGAAGGCAGAGTAAGAGTATCTAAAATAGGAAGTATGTTCTCCTTAGAAGTTGTACAAGATGATTCTAAGACCATGGGAGGAAATTATTAGCCTACTTATTTATGTATTTATTTCTTAACATTTTCCGTTTTGTGTGTTTTGCGATGTTCACTCTGTATTATAATAGTTCAGCAGGTGGCTCAGTGGTAAAGAATCTGCTTGCCAATGCAAGAGACTCAAGAGATGTAAGTTTGATCCCTGGGTCGGAAGATCCCCTGGAGAAGAAGATGGCAACCCACTCCAGTATTCTTGCCTGGTAAATTCCACGGACAGAGGTGCCTGGAGAGGTGCCGTCCACAAAGTTGCAAAGAGCTGGACACGACTGAGCACACACACATAGCGGGTTAAAGCTGGCTTCAAGTTTTCTGATAATCCTTCCACTGAAAAGTAGGAATCTATATGACTTTCTCTTGAATCTGTGCTGTTTCTGTGACTGCTTTGACTAACAGAATATGATGAAAGGGATACTATATTCATTTCTGTGTCCAGTCCTTAAGAGACTGGCAGCTTCTACTTCATCTTACAGAGAACTTCTCAAAGTCCTGAGTCACCATGTAAGAAGTGGGAATTCCTTTCTGGGGAGACTATGTGGAAAGGCGCTGAGATCTCATGAAGAAAGAGAGAGCCCCATTTGAACCTAACTTTCCTGCTGTCCCCTCTAAGACCCTAGGCTTATGAGCAAAGTGGTCTTGGATCCTGCAAACCAGCCTGGCCGAGCCATTAGCTGAATACCGCCGAGAGACCCTAGTCCAAGAAGCAGGAGAATCACCCACTGGGCTCTGTCTTAATACAGGACTAACAAAGTCATGAGCCATAATGTTATGGTGGTTGTTTTAAAGCACTAAGTTTTAGAGTAGTTTGGAATAACAATAGAAAACCATCTCTATACAGGAGGTGTGCCGTTTTTTAATCAAAAGGGATGCATGATCAAGAGTGTTTGGTGATCACGGAGTTAAATGACAAGGGATTAATGTCCCCAGCACGTTGGAGAATGACTCGGCAGTTCTCAAATTTCTCTCAATTTGACTTCTCTGTAAGCAGGTTGAGAGATGGGAAGAGGATAGGCTTTGAATTTAGCCAGATACAGGTTTCAGTTTAGGATCTATTGCCTCTAGGCTGTATGACTTGACTAAGTTACGTAATCTTCCTAAACCTCAATTTCCTCCTGTAAAATAGGACAAATCTCTCAAACAATTTCATTGAAGAATTATAGTGAAGCCTAGTAAGGGTCAATAAATTTTATCTCCTACTCTCATTACTTTCATTTTTTCTGGTATCTTATTGACAAACTGAGGTTTTAAAGCAAAGGGTTTAAATTTAGCAACCAGCAGCAGCAGCAGCAGCAGCAGGCTATAACTAGCATAGAAGCATGGGTTATGACTATATTCTTATCTCATAAATATTTTTGGTTTAGTGCTTGAACATACTTGAAACATAGCCAGGAATATTTTTTCAATCAAGACATCGGTTTCAGGTGGGAATGAGGTGGCTGAGAGTTAATTAGTTTCAAGTGGCATCACATTTCGGGCCAAGTTAAACCACTTGCCAGGGATGGGTTATAATTTTAGCCAGATGAATAGTAAACTATGATTTTTAAAAAATCATATTTTGAGTGTCAGATCAATTTTTAATCAAATATCATATATCTTGTCTCACTGAATAAGTGGTCAGGCGTCTATGGAGGCTCAATATATTTGTGGATGATGAGGGTGAATTTCTCTAAGTGGTTACCCTGTCCAATCACAGTGATGGAAGATTGCCTATTTTTTCTTTTTTCAGGCTAGCTTATGAAGCTGAGATCAATCTGTTGAATACTGAACTGTCGTACGAGGAAGATGATATCTTGTCCCTAAGTCCATCTATACAGGCTTATTATTACTTTTATTGTTGTGGTGAGAAACAGCGTAAAATTTACCATCATATCCATCTTCACATGTGCAGGACACTAGTGTTAATTACATGCCCTTAGTTGTGCCACAAACCTCTGGAATGAATTTTTTCATCCTCCAGATTTGAAACTCTATATCCATTGGACAACCCCTCCTTCCTCTTCCCCCCAACCCCTGGCAACCATCGTTCTATTTTCTGTTTCTCAATAACCTTGTTATTTTTATACCCCAGTCTTTACCATTTGTTTGCTTCCTTGTGTCCACGCTCATACCTCTATTCATCTAGTTCTTTCCACTCACAGTCTATGCAATTTATCTTCACCTCCTATTCTGGCTTTATCACGCACATCAAGTAACTTTTATAGTTCCATGTTTTGAATAGCCTCATCATTTTGCCTTCCAGAACAGTATTTTTTCACTCTTATCTGCAGCCCCACTCTTAGTGGTAACCTGCCCCAGAGGTTTCCCAATATTTTCCCACCTTGCCTTTGCGGAAAACTGCGGATGAGGAACCCTGGACTACCAGCCACCTTCAGGTATAGTCTGAGGCCATTTCTTGAAGCCACACATTGACATATAGGTTGGTTAGTCACCTTAGCAGTTAGAAGTGGTTAAGCCTAGTAGAAGGTTAAGCATATGGAATCCTGCCTGAGTGTATGCTTGATGGAGAGTAATACGGTCTCAGCAGTGCTTCAGGGTTTTCAATCACTTAAAATAGATGCTGGGTTTGATACAGTAGTCAATCTCTATCAGGCATATTCAGAAAACCTTGAATCATTCGATTCAGCAAACCTCTGCTTACGATCATTCAATTCAACAAACCGCTGCTCATGTGGCACTCATGATAGCAATTTGAGTGATGAGCAGCTTTAGAATGGCTTTGTTCCTACTGAGAACATTTCCTTTGAATGTTCCAAGGTTGGTGAACTTGGCCCCAAACATGCAGAAGTTGTCAGGTACTTGTGGTGGTGAAGCTGATAATTTATGTCGCATTTTTATTTTATAGGGTTTATACTTCTTCCATGATTCCTTATAAACTCTTTATGAAGTACAGAATATTGTACAGGAAGCTGTTTTTAGAACGATTTTTTTTTTTTAGAGAAAGGGCTGATAAAGAGTTAATATTTCTAGATAGTAGATATAGACTTTTTTCTCCTGGGTTTTTATTAAGCCTCCTGAGTCATCGGACCTTGTAAGTCAGCACTGTCTATAGTCTGAATATAGATTAATGTCCCCATTAATCAATTACACAAGAAAACCACTGGCATTTATCTGCTATCTAGTGTGATGATTTTTCAAACCAAGTTGCATAAGAAACACCTGGAGAAGAACTAGGAAAATGTAAATTCTCAGGCATCATTCCCTCAGGTCCTTATTCACTGTCTTTTGGGCCTAAAAATCTGCTTTTTAAGCATTTGAATTTTTTAAATTGTGATGGAAAGTGCTTAACAAAATTGACCATTTTAATCATTTCTAAGTGTACAGCTCAATGAAGTACGTTCACATTATAGTGCAACCATCTCCACTATCCATCTCTAGATGGATCTATGTTTAAAAAATACCCTTGGTGATCTTGAAGCAGGGAATTCCCACCACATTTTGTGAAACACTGATATAGTGTGGACTTAGAGCTGGCCTAGGCATCATAGGAAAAACAAAATGGGTGAAAGATGATCCTGAGAATCAAGTGATTTATACTTTGACAGAGAACAAGAGAACACTATGACAGAGGAATAGAGAATAATCCCAGACAGAAGAAAATTTAAGTGATATATATAATTATCCATATCATTATACATATACACATGCCCATTAAATTGATAGTTAGGTGCTAAAAGGAATGAAACCTGAAGATACATATGATTAAAGCTTCTGTGCTCAGTTGTGTCTGACTCCTTGCAACCTCTGGATAATAGCTCGCCAGGCTTCTCTGTCCATGGAATTTTCCAGGCAAGAAGACTAGAGTGGATTGCCATTTCCTGCTCCAGGGGATCTTCTTGCCCCAGGGATTGAACCTGTGTCTCTTGTGTCTCCTGCATTGGCAGGCATATTCTCTACCACTACACCACCTACACCAATAAATACTATGGCAGAATGGGTCTTGAGTTTGACTCAAGCAATGTTGTCTATACAGCCTTGCTGGGCATAAAGGCAACAATGTTAGGATTCTAGGCAAAAAAAAGTCATGTGATCTGGTACAGATCATAAGTCCATTTCTCCAAAGATTGATGACAGCTGGTGCAAGTCAGGGTTTATGCTGATATCATAGTTCCCTTCTAGAAATGAGAAAATGAAATTCTGCGAATCTTTCAGCAAGGAGCTGAAGACATAAACAAGCACAACAGTGTCACTTGTGTTTTTGGTCACATGGTCACAAGTGGAAAGTCATAGATCTTTTCATATGAGAACACCTAGATAAGAATTATTTAGTTGGTAAGTGTTCTTTCTTGCAGCTAAAATACTAAAAAGAATTTCCACTTTTCCACTATCATGGTTAAAAGCACCTGGCACCTTGTGTTCTCAAGACTAAAATTATTGCCTAATCCAAGGTCATGAAGGTTTACTCCTATGTCTTCTTCAAAGAATTTTATAGTTTTAGCTCTTGCATGTTGGTCTATGATATATTTTGAGTTGATTTTTGTAAGTGATATGAGGTAGGAGTCCAGGCTAAGTGTTTTGCATGTGGCCATCCAGTTGTCTCATCACCATTTGTTGAAAAGACTCAGACACTCCCTTTCCTTTGGTCTGTTCCTAGGTAATCTACCAGTCACTGGGGACTTTACCTTATGTTTTCCTCTCCTCCTACAGGGGACAGAGATTTCACTGTAAAACTCACCGTGGGCTGAAACTGAGATCACATGTCTGCCACGCATAGCCTTGTTCTCAAGATGAGGGAAGGAAGGATTTGGGTGTCTTTCTGAGGTCAAATTCACCCTTGGGAGCAATGAGTGAGGGGCTAAAGAGAGTTCAAAGTTAGTTTTAGCTAGTGGAACTGACTTCACTTGGAGAAAAATAATTGGGGACAGGAAATCAGTTTTTTGCCTTAAAATGTTGCAATACCTCTTTCTCCTTCCATTCAATTTGCTTTACTACTCCCCTGCCCTAAATCCCCCTGTGGCTCCCAGTTGTCTATAGGATTGCATCACAGTTTATTTGGTCAACTCCTTTTTGTTGGGCACTGTATTAGTCAGATTTCTTGGAGAAACAGAGCCTGTTTTATTTTATACAGATATATAGAATTAGGTTTCCTATGAGTGATTGACTCACATGAGTATGGAGTCTGAGAAGTTCCACGGTCTGTCAGCTGCAAGATGAAGGTCCAAGAAATCCAGTGGTGTAGTCCCAGTCCAAGTCCCAAGGTCTCAGAATCAAGCCAGCCAATGGGGTCAATCCGGGTTTGAGTGCAGAAAAACAGTGTCCCAGCTCAGTCGAGCCAAATAAACAGGTTCTTCCTTTGTTCAGCTTTTTGTTCTATTTAGTCTCTCAGCAAACTGGATGAGATCCACCTTCACTGGGGAAGGGAAACTTGTATACTCAGTCTACTGATTTAAATGCTAATTTCGTCCACGAACATCCTCATAAACACATCCAGAAACAATATAAAGCCAGATATGTGGGCACTCTGATCTGGTAACGTTTACACATAAAATTAACCATGATAGATAGGGTGGGAAGCGTGCTGGGAAAGGGGTTCAGGATGTATACTTATGGCTAATTCATGTTGATGTATGGCAAAACCCATCACAATATTGTAAAGTAATTCAGTTCAGTCGCTCAGTCGTGTCTGACTCTTTGCGACCCCATGAATCGCAGTACGCCAGGCCTCCCTGTCCATCACCAACTCCCGGATTTCACTCAGACTCACGTCCATCCAGTCGGTGATGCCATCCAGCCATCTCATCCTCAGTCGTCCCCTTCTCCTCCTGCCCCCAGTCCCTCCCAGCATCAGAGTCTTTTCCAATGAGTCAACTCTTCGCATGATGTGGCCAAAGTACTGGAGTTTCAGCTTTAGTATCATTCCTTCCAAAGAACACCCAGGACTGATCTCCTTTAGAATGGACTGGTTGGATCTCCTTGCAGTCCAAGGGACTCTCAAGAGTCTTTTCTCCAACACCACAGTTCAAAAGCATCAGTTCTTTGGCACTCAGTCTGAAGAATTGGACTTTCTTCACAGGCCAACTCTCATATCCATACATGACCACAGGAAAAACCATAGCCTTGACTAGACGGACCTTTGTTGGCAAAGTAATGTCTCTGCTTTTGAATACACTATCTAGGTTGGTCATAACTTTCCTTCCAAGGAGTAAGCGTCTTTTAATTTCATGGCTGCAGTCACCATCTGCAGTGATTTTGGAGCCCCCCAAAACAGTCTTATTGTAAAGTAACTATCTGCCAATTAAAATGAATAAATTAAGAAAATTTAACCATGATAAGCATTTGGTTGTTCCATTTTTAAAGTATTATCATTAACACTATTGGGCTTCCCTCATAGCTCAGCTGGTAAAGAATTTGCCTGCAGTGCAGGAGACACGGGTTTGATCCCTGGGTCTGATCCCTGGGTCAAGAAGATCCCCTGGAGAAGGAAATGGCAAATCACTCCAGTATTCTTGCCTGGAGAATCCCATGGACAGAGGAGCCTGGCAGGCTACAATCAATGGAGTCAGAAGAGGTGGACATGACTGAGCGACTAAACCACCACCACCACCATTGATGCCACTACTGATTTGGGTAATGATTTCCAAAACAGTTCAGTTGTCACATCCTTTACCAATATAACCTTCTTACATGTTTGAACTATGTCTGTCTCTTTCTGTCAATGATGTCACCATTTGGCTAGAACAACAATGCCTTGATATGAGTGTGAGAAGAAAGTTCTAGTTTTTAGAAAAGCCAAATTTAATCTTTCTTCAAGTGAGTTGCTAAAAAAAGGAACAAACTTTCCAGCTGTGTGAAGTTGAATGTGGAGTGAATGTTGGATAAGAAGGCCTTATAGTTAATTTTGTTGTTTGTGATAAAGGCACAATGGTTATGTAAAGCAAATATCTTTACTGGTTTGAGATGCTCTGGAAGTATGGGTAGCAAAACAAATGACTAGGATTAGTTTAAAATATTTCAGAAAAAAATGTATATCAGTATTAGAAACATAGTGATAATTATTGAGCCAAGTACATGAATATTCATTATAACATTCTCTCTGTTTTTGTGTATGCTTACAAATTTTAATGAATGTTGAAACAAATCTTATTTAATACAACATGCTATCTATAAAGGATTGGAAAAATAATAAATATAGAAAAACATTGTCATCAGAATGCTTTCCAATTCCTTTATATTATCACTTTTTAAGAAAAGGAACTGAAGTTGAAAATCACAGATGACTAATTATCCTCTGGGTTTAGTTTTTATAAGAAAGTTGAAGTGCAGTTCAGTCAGTGGATCCATATATGAAGGAATAGGTAAAGAATGCATATTTATATATTTAAGAGGAAATTATATGATTAAGAATGTATGCATTATTTTTGAAACATTTTCACATTAGCTAGCTTTCAAAAAAAAAGTGGAGAAAGCAATGGCACCCCACTCCAGTACTCTTGCCTGGAAAATCCCATGGATGGAGGAGCCTGGTAGGCTGCAGTCCATGGGGTCGCTAAGAGTCGGAAACTACTGAGCGACTTCACTTTCACTTTTCACTTTCATGCACTGGAGAAGGAAATTGCAACCCACTAATCTCCTTTAGAATGGACTGGTTGGATCTCCTTGCAGTCCAAGGGACTCTCAAGAGTCTTTTCTCCAACACCACAGTTCAAAAGCATCAGTTCTTTGGCACTCAGTCTGAAGAATTGGACTTTCTTCACAGGCCAACTCTCATATCCATACATGACCACAGGAAAAACCATAGCCTTGACTAGACGGACCTTTGTTGGCAAAGTAATGTCTCTGCTTTTGAATACACTATCTAGGTTGGTCATAACTTTCCTTCCAAGGAGTAAGCGTCTTTTAATTTCATGGCTGCAGTCACCATCTGCAGTGATTTTGGAGCCCCCCAAAACAGTCTTATTGTAAAGTAACTATCTGCCAATTAAAATGAATAAATTAAGAAAATTTAACCATGATAAGCATTTGGTTGTTCCCATTTTTAAAGTATTATCATTAACACTATTGGGCTTCCCTCATAGCTCAGCTGGTAAAGAATTTGCCTGCAGTGCAGGAGACACGGGTTTGATCCCTGGGTCTGATCCCTGGGTCAAGAAGATCCCCTGGAGAAGGAAATGGCAAATCACTCCAGTATTCTTGCCTGGAGAATCCCATGGACAGAGGAGCCTGGCAGGCTACAATCAATGGAGTCAGAAGAGGTGGACATGACTGAGCGACTAAACCACCACCACCACCATTGATGCCACTACTGATTTGGGTAATGATTTCCAAAACAGTTCAGTTGTCACATCCTTTACCAATATAACCTTCTTACATGTTTGAACTATGTCTGTCTCTTTCTGTCAATGATGTCACCATTTGGCTAGAACAACAATGCCTTGATATGAGTGTGAGAAGAAAGTTCTAGTTTTTAGAAAAGCCAAATTTAATCTTTCTTCAAGTGAGTTGCTAAAAAAAGGAACAAACTTTCCAGCTGTGTGAAGTTGAATGTGGAGTGAATGTTGGATAAGAAGGCCTTATAGTTAATTTTGTTGTTTGTGATAAAGGCACAATGGTTATGTAAAGCAAATATCTTTACTGGTTTGAGATGCTCTGGAAGTATGGGTAGCAAAACAAATGACTAGGATTAGTTTAAAATATTTCAGAAAAAAATGTATATCAGTATTAGAAACATAGTGATAATTATTGAGCCAAGTACATGAATATTCATTATAACATTCTCTCTGTTTTTGTGTATGCTTACAAATTTTAATGAATGTTGAAACAAATCTTATTTAATACAACATGCTATCTATAAAGGATTGGAAAAATAATAAATATAGAAAAACATTGTCATCAGAATGCTTTCCAATTCCTTTATATTATCACTTTTTAAGAAAAGGAACTGAAGTTGAAAATCACAGATGACTAATTATCCTTGGGTTTAGTTTTTATAAGAAAGTTGAAGTGCAGTTCAGTCAGTGGATCCATATATGAAGGAATAGGTAAAGAATGCATATTTATATATTTAAGAGGAAATTATATGATTAAGAATGTATGCATTATTTTTGAAACATTTTCACATTAGCTAGCTTTCAAAAAAAAAGTGGAGAAAGCAATGGCACCCCACTCCAGTACTCTTGCCTGGAAAATCCCATGGATGGAGGAGCCTGGTAGGCTGCAGTCCATGGGGTCGCTAAGAGTCGGAAACTACTGAGCGACTTCACTTTCACTTTTCACTTTCATGCACTGGAGAAGGAAATTGCAACCCACTCCAGTGTTCTTGCCTGGAGAATCCCAGGGACAGGGGAGCCTGGTGGGCTGCCGTCTATGGGGTCGCACAGAGTCGGGCACGACTGAAGTGACTTAGCAGTAGCTTTCAAAAATAGCATTTTTCATTTTAGAATAATTATAGGTATACTGGCAAGTTACAAAGATAATACAATATTCTTGTCTACCCCTTCCCAGTTTCCTTTACTATTATTAACTTCCATTAGTATAATACATATGCCAAAACTAAGAAATTAGCCCTTCTTAGTTGATTTCTAAGCACATTTATATGGGCTCACATATATATGAACACACTGTGCTCAGATGCTCAGTCGTGTCTGACTCTTTGCAGCCCCGTGGACTATAGCCCTGCCAGGCTCCTCTGACCATGGGATTTCCCAGGCAAGAATCCTGGAGTGGGTTGCCATTTCCTCCTCCAGGGATCTTCCCGACCCAGGGGTGGAACCCTCATCTCTCACTGCTCCTGCACTGGCAGGCTTCACCACTAGCTCCACCTGGGAAGCCCAACCTTGCTGCATTACCATTAACTAAACTCTAGACTTTTTCTTCCATTTTTCACCAGCATTCCCATTAATCCTCCTTTCTGTTTCAGTGTCAGTTTTCTCAAGTATCAGTTTGCCCCAAGAAGATGGTTATACTGGAGTCTTCCTGCAGGAATCTTCCCAGTGGGTGCCTCTGACAGGTAGATGGGCAAGGGAAGGAGAAGAGATCCCTGAAGTGGATCTTCTAGGCTAGGATCTGTGCAAAGGGAGAGGCCCCAGGAGACCCAGGAAGAACTACAGATGTCCCCCGAGAGAGCTGGCATTGAACAGAGGCCACGCCCAGAGACACACAGACGAAATACAGAGGGGACACCACCACGTCGTGGGGCCATTACTGGGGAAACTTGCCTTTACTCTCGTTCCTGCTACGTACACCCCAACCCACGGGACAAGGCATAGGGGAGAGTCAGGGGGAAGAGGGGAGCACAGACCAAGGTCCCCCACGCTCAGCTGGTGCAGCCTCACATCCAGCCTGCAGAGCGGACAACTTGGGTTCTAACGCACGTCTACACTATAAAAATGAAAAGGCTGAGGTCTTTGAGGATCGTCTTGAGACTGATGATTGTGATCAGCCATCCAGGAAGGGAAAGGATAAGACTGACATCTTGGTAAGATTCACTATCACCCCATGGAGTCCAACAGAGCATAATGAGGGCAGTAATAGGAGAAAAATCAGAGAAGCACCACCCTCCCCGACTACAAAACAGGACAAAACAGAAACAACAAGCAGAGACTCTTCAGGGTCTCATTATTTACCCAGAACACCTAGCGTGGAGTCTGCTACATGCTGAACGTACAAGAGATGTCATCTTTCTTTACCATTAACGTTATTAATTTGTTGACTTTGGGTCTGTTGTCATTTTGTATGTGATTAACAAATCCAAATTTTTTCCTTCCAGCTTGCCTTTCGGTTATGTATTCTATGCAAAGGAAAACAATGTAAAGGGGCTTATTTTTTTTCTTTAATGAGGGACATTCCTGGGATGCTGTTTGAGAGGAGGGGGCTGAAAGCAATCCCAGATGGCGTGTATTCTGGGAGACCTCAGAGTGGGGTCTCTCCCCACAGTGTAGCGTTCTGGGAAATTTCCCCGAGGACAGACAAACTCACAGCCTTATATTGCACCAAATCTGAAAAGTGGTAAAAATGAAGCTGCTTCCCATTTTAAGTAGAGTGCTTTAATGTAAGCCTACAACCTACTCCAGTATTCTTGCCTGGAGAATCCTATGGTCAGAGGAGACTGGTGGGCTACAGTCCATGGGGTTACAAAGAGTCGGACACAACTGAGTGACGTTAGTAGGCAGGTTCTTTACCACTGAGCTGCCAGGGAAGCCCAAATAGGTTGTCAGACCTTTGTAACAAAGGGAATGAATATCTGATAGCTAAGCAGAATAGGGGTTTCCCTGGTGGCTCAGATGGTAAAGAATCCACTTGCAGTGTGGGAGATCTGGGTTCTATTCCTAGGTCGAGAAGATCCCCTGGAGAAGGAAATGGCAACCCACTCCAGTATTCCTGCATGGAGAATCCGCATGGACAGAGGAGCTTGGCAGGCTACAGTCCATGGGGTCACAAACAGTCGGACACGACTGAGTGACTAAGCACAGCACAAACAGAATAGAAAGAAAGAAAATGTTGGATTCTATTTATCCTTGCCCAAGAGGGGCCCTTGATAGGGCTATATCCTCCCAGGATGGTCTTTGCCTCGTTGCATTTACCAAGCTTCTTAAAATGTTAATAGCTTCTGGGAATACTGACAGGAAACAAAACACAAAACAAAACACATAATTTGTGGCAAAATGATTCTCAGAAAGAGTGTGAGCTAGAGCGTAAATCTGCATTGCCTGAGACAACGCAGCATTTAATCCAGGGATTAAGGACACGGGAGTCGGTGTGCATCCATCCAGAGCGGCAAGCCTGAATTCTGGGCCCTCAGAAAATCTTCCGAGCATCCTTTCCCTCCCTTAGTAACCGTCTGTGTCCAGCGGCACACACAGATGACCATTAGTGGACCGCAAGCCCGCCTTCTGCTAGATGTTCTGCAGCTGCTGCTGCTGCGTCGCTTCCGTCGTGTCCGACTCTGTGCCGCCCCATAGACGGCAGCCCCCCAGGCTCCCCCGTCCCTGGGACTCTCCAGGCAAGGACACTGGAGTGGGCTGCCATGTCCTTCAATGCATAAAGTGAAAAGGGAAAGGGAAGTTGCTCAGTCGTGTCCGACTCTTAGTGACCCCATGGACTGCAGCCCACCAGGCTCCTCCACCCATGGGATTTTCCAGGCGAGAGTGCTGGCGTGGGGTGCCGTCGCCTTCTCCGAGACGCTGTGAGGAACACCTAAGAAAAGCACAGCACATGATCCTGACCCTCAAAAACCTTCTGGGAAAGGAAAGAAGACAAAGAAGTCAGAGCTGAATTTTTGGATATTAGTGATAAGAACCTATAGTAATTCAGAGACTCTCAGCACAGCAGGCAAGGCAAAGCAAGGTGGACAGACATACATACTCAGCGGCAAGCTAATGGACAGATTTGTATGAATGCAAGGGAAGAAGATGGGCTTCCCAGGTGGCGCGGTGGTAAAGACTCTGCCTGCCCATGCAGGAGACCTGAGTTCCATCCTTGGGCCTGAAAGGTCCCCTGGAGAAGGAAATGGCAACCCACTCCAGTATGTTTGCCTGTGAAATCCCTTGGACAGAGGAGCTGGGCAGGCTACCGTCCGTGGGGTCGCAAAGAATCAGACACAACAACGAATGGAAGAAGATATATCAGTTCATTGGATACATTCAGATAATGGAGGTTTCAGAAAAATTCGGTCTTGGGACGATAAGAAGGCGCTAGAGTAGACCCTTGAGTGGTTGATATGGCTGTTGGGAAGGGAGAGAAACTGGCTGACTCATCCCCACCAGAATGTCTCTCTTCTGGGGACTCTCCTCAAAATGCACACTCCTCCTGCCATTCTCAGTCATTAACATCAGCTGAAATTACTCTCAACCATTCAATGAGCTCCTAGGGGACTCGCGTAGAGCTGTCCTCCAGCTCTGAACCAGGAGGCCTGGCTCTCGTGCCTGAGCTCTCGGGCTGTGGCTTTGCATTATTTCTTTCAAAAGTGGTCTCATCTGAACCGCAGCTGGCACTTCTCATGGCTCCTCCACCCCCTGGATCCCTGTCATATCCACCAAAGCTTTAAGAATTTTGCCGCAAACCACCAAATGAGAGCTGGCATACATACAGGCCTATCACAGAGTAGGTGCTTAACAAGCCCTAGTTTTAGAACTTTCCTGTGTTCCTTAGAATGTTCGCTTTTGTTCCTCCTCTCCTTAGGTGGCTATTACAGGTCTGTTATAAGTTGTGGACCTACTTAGTGGCCACTGGTGGCATGTCATGCAGAGGCTGCTTTCATTCTGGGGAAATCAGTGACCATTTTGACAGAGAGCCCAGTGATATGGGGTGTGTAAGAAATGTAAGGCAGTGTGAGCACTGATAAACACGCTGAGGGCACGCAGGGATGTGTCTGGCTGGGGCTTGCAGGTGGCTTATTGTACTTGTTTAGTCAGATTTGGTGTTGAATCCACTTTCAGCATTCGTTAGCTGCTGAACTTGGTCATATACTCAGGTTCTTGTGCCTCAGTTTCCCCATCCATAAAATGGGGGAGGGGGATACTAATACTTAACTTCAGGGGGTTTGTTATAAGAGCTAACCAGATAATGATTAAAAATGACAAATTAATATTTGATGCTGGAAATTATATGGTGGGGTTTCTGTGGTACTATGATAGGACTATGGCTAAGAATTTAGGCATTTCCTGGTCCTGCCCAGCAGCTAGTTCTTTTTCTCAATGAGTTCTTAAGGGAGACAATTACAGCAAAGGACAGCAAAGGACAGCAAAGTCCCATGAGGGCAAAGATGGTCTATCACTTCTTGTATGGATATTTGGTACACACAGGGAGTGGATGAGACATTTTCTCACAGTGGATTCCCAAATCTCCGACAGGACGTTTCTCTTAAAGCTGGGTCACAACGTGTGATTTGGATTCAAGGCCCTTATTGGCTTTCAGTGTTGTCCCTTTCCCAGTCTCATCACTATATTTCCCCGACCTAAATCAGGAGGAGGAAATGAGAAGGCCAAGAGGGCTGACCTGCAAGAAGGTTCTGGTTTAGCATAACAGCCCCAAACATGGAGGGAAGATGAAACAGGAGAGAGTGGGTGGCATATGCGGGGACGGACTTTCCAGCAGAGTGGGTCTCCCCATCTTAAACACGGACCAATTCGTTTGCATCACTGGCTCTTGTGAGGAAGGTGGCTACACTGTAGGAACCACTTCTGTTTTCTTCAGGACCCTGTGGGGTCAGACTGCCTTTGAAGGCTGCTTGTAAGGTAACGTGGTGGGCTCTGAGTGTGATGGGGCCTTTGTCAGATTTATTATTTAATCAGACTTCCTTGGATGACAGATTGCTGGTTTTGACTTGGTTAGTGATACAGGACTGTTACAATGAGCTCATTTGTGAGCAAATCAAGGCTTAATAAACCTTCTCCTGCTCTTGCTTATAAACTATAAAGAAGTATTCCTTTTTAATTGCCAGTGGCTGTGTGGAAAGCTCTCCTTCAAGGTTCATTAAAAGTTATTTTTTTTTTTTTAAGAAAGGATAATGTTACTGGAGAAGGGTAATATTCTGATTTTTTTTTTGGTCACACAGCACAGCATGCAAGATCTTATAAGTTCCCTGACCAGAGAATCAAACTCACGCCCCCTACAGTAGAAGTGGGGAACCTTAACCATTGGACTGGCAGGGAAGCCCCAATATTCTGTTTTTAAAGGAAATTTACTTTTACACTGTAGTAGTTGAGCAAGATTCAACCAAAGGTGAACTGACCTCTGGGGTTGTGGGTTCTGTTGGTTGACAGCTGCATGACTTGGCGGGGAATCTCTGTTTTCTTTGGATGTTGGTTTACTCGTCAGTAAAGTGGGATGGTTTCCTAAAGGAAATCAGTCCTGAATGTTCATTGGAAGGACTGATGTTGAAGCTGAAACTCTAATACTTTGGCCACCTGATGTGAAGAACTGACTCATTGGAAAGGACCGTGATGCTGGGAAAGATTGAAGGCAGGAAGAGAAGGGGACAACAGAGGATGAGGTGGTTGGATGGCATCACCGACTCGATGGACATGAGTTTGAGCAAGCTCTGGGGGTTGGTGATGGACAGGGAAGCCTGGCATGCTGCAGTCCACGGGGTCACAAAGAGTCGGACAGACTGAGGCACTGAACTGAACTGAACTGAAAGTGGGTGGTGCCTAGTCCTGCCTGTTGTTTCTGTTAGAACATATTGACTGTGAACCGAATGTTTGGTGTCTGCCCCAAATTCCCGTGTTGAAGCCCCAAGCCCCGATGCAATACTTGGAGGTGGGATCTTTGGGAGGGAATTGGATTTTTATGAAGTCATGAAAGTGGTGTCCCATGGTGGGATTGTGTGCGTGCTAAGTCTTAGTGTCTAGTTCTTTGCGATCCTATGCCCTGTAGCCTGCCGGGCTCGTCTGTCTATGGAGTTCTCCCGGCAGAAATGCCGGAGTGAGCTACCATTTCCTGCTGCAGGGGATCTTCTCCACCCAGGGATCCAACCCACATCTCTTACATCTGCTGCATTGGCAGGCGGGTTCTTTATCACAAGCACCACCTGGTGTCCTTTATAAGAAGAGGAAGAGACCAGGGCTCTGTCTGCTGCCCCCTCCTGCCCGCCCCACAGGAGGATGCAGCAGGAAGGCAGCCAGCCATCTGCAGACCTGAAAGAAGGTCTTCACCAGATTCCAGCATGATGGCACCCTGATCTCAGACTTCACAGCCTCCAAAGCTAGAAGGAATACAGCTGACCCTTGAACAACTTGGGAGTTAAAGGCACTGATCACCCACACAGCCAAAAATCTATGTATAACTTTTGACCTCCCCAAACTTAACCATTAACAGCCTACTGTTGACCAGAAGCCTTAAAAATAACATAAACAGTCAGTGAACACATTTTGTGTGTTATATGTATACCTACATATATTTTATGCTTTCATGACATAGTTTTTTTATTTTATATTTCTCAACTTCATGGCTTAGCAAAATTTTCAAGTTGTTACAAATCTCTAAAAGTTTTTCCAAGATATTTATTGGTAAAAACCCACAAAAATGTGGTCCCATAGTTTAAACCTGTGTTGTTTGAGGCTAAACTGTAAATGCTGGTTGTTGAGGCTACCCAGTCTATGGCATTTTGTTATAGCAGCTCGAATGAAGAAGTGTTTGATAAAGGAATCAGAGAAGGCAGAATAGTTGCAGCTTAATTTGTTAGAAAAACTTGGAAAGTTTAATGCGCTGGTCTTTCTCCTGTTCCAGGATGCCTGTAGTCTAACCTGGTTCTGACAGTTTTCAGCAGGGTGATTCTGAACAAGGCATTAAGATTCTTTCTCTACAAGGGTTCATGAATTTACAAATACAATTTAAGCCCAATGCTTTATATTTTCTAGGTCTCAAAAAGCACACATATATGCACATTATTTTAAAGAATCTTAT
Organism: Aepyceros melampus; assembly: GCA_006408695.1. NCBI lineage: Eukaryota > Metazoa > Chordata > Mammalia > Artiodactyla > Bovidae > Aepyceros > Aepyceros melampus. The sequence goes on along the minus strand of SJXQ01005860.1, from coordinate 273,582 downwards.
CTTGGGCTTCCCTGGTGGCTCAGTGGTAAAGAATCCTCCTGCCAACGCAGGAGACTTGGGTTCAATCCCTGGTCGGGGAAGATCCCACAAGCTGCAGGACATCAAAGCCCCAGTGCCCAAACTACTGAGCCTGTGCTCTCGAGCCTGCTCTCTGCAACAGGAGAAACTGCTGCAGTGAGAAGCCTGTGCACCACAACTAGAAAATAGCCCCTGCTTCCTTCAGGGAAAGCCTGCATGCAGAAAAGAAGATCCAGTGCAGCCACAAATAAGTTAATCAAACAAACCTTTAACAAAGAACCTTACCTTTCAAGTTGCAAAGGTAATACATGCTCACCATGTGAAGCTCAAAAATTACAAAAGCATGGAAAATAAGGCTTTCTCCATACTTTTAATCTAATTGCTTGATGTATTACCCATGTTTCTCTATGCTTATACAAGTCTCTTTCTGTGTGAATGCATGCATGTGTGTGTGTGTAATTTTTACTTTAGTCTGATCAGGCTATGCTGTGCTGTGCTTAGTCACTCAGTCGTGTCTGACTCTTTGGGAGCCCGTGGACTGTAGCCCGCCAGGCTCTTCTCTCCATGGGATTCACCAGGCAAGTATACTGGAGTGGGTTGCCATGCGCTTCTCCAGGGGATCTTCCCAATCCAGGGATAGGATCCAGGTCTCCTGCATTACAGGTGGATTCTTTCTCACCTGAGCCACCAGGGCAGCCCTTGTATACTGGAGTGGGTAGCCTATCCCTTTCCAGGAGATCTTCCCAACCCAGGAATCAAACTGGGGTCTCCAGCATTGCTGGAAGATTCTTTCCCAGCTGAGCTACCAGGAAAGCCCCTGATCAGGCTACATTGTTTGCATATTGCAATCATTAAAAAAAAAATTTAGCGGCATTCCAAATTTCCTTTATATATCACTATATACCTATCTTGCTTTATTTATCCCTTTTCGTATCTGCGTGAGGCTGTTGGAGGAGGCCACTGAGAGGATGTAACCATAACCACCTGTTGACCCCAGCAACAGGAGGCTCCTTGCCCCTCCCTCCTCCATGAAATATACGCTCTGCCCACGGTTTTCCATCTTGGGAGCCACTTTCAAGCTCGCAGCCTAGAGAGAGCAGTGTGTTTTTAAGACTCCGAACTCCATTCGTGCCTGCACCCCACCGAGGCCTTTGTGGAAACTTGAGATTCTGGCGGGAGGCTATGAAGATCTACTTGACTGGCAGCCATCTAAAACAAGCCTTGTAAGTAAATTCCCTTTCTTATCAAACCTGGCCCCCCCTCCCCACCTATCTGCAGTGATCCATCTCTTTCTTTGGTTTCTTTCTACCCTCTGTGTCCTGAGGACCAGTTTCAGAGTTTATCCAGGAAGCTTTTGTGGTTGCAGACCAACATGCTTGCATCAACTTCATTTCACTAGTCGCTTGTAAATGAGGATGTTATTCACTTATTTTATATTTCTTACAATTATGGAATAGGCATGTGATAATAACAATGAGTATTGCAGAAAGATATAAAATATAAAGCAAAACCTTTTTTCTGACCTATTACTGTTTTTTAAATGAAATTCCCTGTAAGTGACCGCTTTGAATAGGTTTCGGTTTTGTTCTTTTGCTGGTTACCACTGTAACTTTAATTTGTGTATTTCTGTGTACTGATTTATCAGCTTTGGGCAGTATCTGTTGACTGGTTGCCATAAAAATAAACAGGTCTGAAATTCAGTGGCATGGGGACAATGACAGTTTCTTAGATTATGGATTTGAATGTATCCAATTTAATATTTGCTTATAAAATTATTGATGCATTCCGTTAGAAATGATATTTTTGTTATTTAGTCACTCAGTCCTATCTCTTTGTGACCCCACGGACTGTAGCCCACCAGGCTCCTCTGTCCTTGGGATTTCCCAGTCAAGAATACTGGAGTGGGTTGCCATTTCCTTCTCCAGGGGATCTTTCTCATCCAAGGATTAGAGCTGGGTCTCCTGCATGGGCAGGCAGGTTCTTTACCATGGAGGCACGGGGGGAGCCCTTAGAAATGATACTTTGCTTATATTTCAAAGACTTTTTAAACACTGGCTGGATAGAAGGGTGGGGTAACTTCAGTCTGCTTTTTTTTTTTTTTTATGAAACTGATGACCTGAGGGGAATTTGTGTAGCTTCAGTTTTATGCCTGTTTACAGTGATCCAGCCTAGTCTTGGAATTATTGGAGTGCTTTCTGAAGAGAAGGGTCCACGTTTTAACAAGAGCATTGGAGAACACACTAGATATGGAATCCAGTGGCAGGTGGGAAACTCAAGACAAATTCAGATGGATTCCAATTTTCTAAAAGTTCATTCTGAGCAAAAGAGGCGGGCTGTGGGCTCAGGTGTACTGGCGTCAATGTGAGCTAGTTAATCAGTATCAGAGACAGCTGAAGCCAGTTTGGTTCTAGGCTGGCGGTGTCTTCTGACCTTGACGGTTGGAAGGGTTTATAGTGCGGGCAATGATAGAAATCAAATTGGGAGTTTCCAATAGGACTTTCTATTAAAGAAAACTGCTTGGGTTAGGCAACTAAAATGTTTCCTGCATTTAAAAAATGTGCTTATGCTGAGTTTGGAATGGATAAAAAGTTAAGGTGGGCTGCTATCCTGAACTCAGTATTATTACAGAATATATTTAAAGACAACTCAGAGTATAAAGGCAGTGGTAGATGGGCGAGAGGAGCAGGTGGCGATCCTGTTTCAGAGGTGTAATTGATGAACATCACCCTTAGGGTGGTTCCTCCAGCCACGTATCACTTACTGGTGTTACTTGTGCATCTGTGTGCGCATGTGACCTGTGCTGTGTGACTGTAAATGAAAACACCTGGGAGCAGCTTGTAAGACGTTAGAAAGTCAGGTCTTGTTCATCTGCCTGCTAACTCAGTGCGGGTGTGCAGATGGTGCAGACTCTGGAGGTGGAAGGTACCAGAGACCTGGGCAGAAGGAAGTTACACGTGGGCTCTGCCTTCTTGGTTCCCAGGCATGTGAAGACTCTCTACAGCTTTAATGGACACTTGCATAGGATTTGGTGGTGGTGGTTTAGTCGCTAAGTAATGTCTGACTCTTAAACGACCCCATGGATTGTAGCCTACCAGGCTTCTCTGTCCGTGGAATTCTCCAGGCAAGAACACTGGAGTGGGTAGCCATTTCCTTCTCAGGGGATCTTCCCAACACAGAAATTGGACCCGAGTCTCTTGCATTGCAGGCAATTCTGAACTACAAGGAAAGCCTAGGATTTGGTGGGATCAGTCCTATGGCCCTTGGGCTCAGGACTCAGATATGGTGAAGCCTTGAAGGTGGCTGAACTTTTTGAGTACTTCTGTTTGGACGACATATCAGCCATCAGAACAGACTGGCAGCCTGTCTTTAGAATGAGGCACTCAGGTTAGTCCTTGAGGTCAGAAGGAGTATTAAAGGTAAAGTTGAAAAGGGAGATGGTGGTACTCTTGGGGGTTAGCAGAGTGTAGACCAGTGGTTTTCCAAGTGTGGTTACCAAACCAGCAGCATCAGGATCACCTGGGAACTTGTTAGAAATGCACATTTTCAGGCGTTCTCCACACCTACCAAATCAGATTCTGGGAGCGGGCCCGGCAAACTGGGTTTTAACACACTGTCCCAGTAATTCTGATCACTAAAGTTGGTGAACCACAGCTGTGGATTACCTATCTGCCTGTTAATTGGAGAGGGCTTCCCTGATAGCTCAGTTGGTAAAGAATCTGCCTGTAATGCAGGAGACCGCAGTTCGATTTCTGGGTTAGGAAGTCTGGAGCAGGGATAGGCTACCTACTCCAGTATCTTGGGCTTTCCTTGTGGCTCAGCTGGTAAAGAATCAGCCTGCAATGCAGGAGACCTGGGTTTGATCCCTGGGTCAGGAAGATCCCCTGGAGAAGGCATAGGCTACCCACTGTAGTATTCTTGGGCTTCCCTTGTGGCTCAGCTGGTAAAGAATCAGCCCACAATGCAGGAGACCTGGGTTCGATCCCTGGGTGGGAAGATCCCCTGGAGAAGGGAAAGGCTACCCACTCCAGTATTATGGCCTGGAGAATTCCATGGATTGTATAGTCCATGGGGTCGCAAAGAGTCTGACACGACTGAATGGCTTTCACTGTTAATTGGAGACTACTCCAGCGGTGTTGATAACAAATCTGAGTCAAAAATCCTAGATAAAAATGGTCCTGATGAACCTATTGGCAGGGCAAGAGTAGAGATTCAGATGCAGAGGATGAACTTGTGGACACAGTGGGGGAGGAGGGGATGGGATGGATCGAGAGAGTGGCATTGACATGTACACACTACCATGTGGAAAACAGCCAGCTAGTGGGAACCAGCTGTATACATAGGCAGCTCAGCTCGGTGCTCTGGATGACCTAGAGTGGGATTGGGGGCTGTGGGAGGGAGGCTCGAGGAGGAGGGCTTATATACATGCTTACAGCTGCTCTGTTGTCATACAGCAGAAACTAACACAACATCGTAAAGCAACTAACCTTCAGTTTAAAAATTCTAGCTAAATCAATTCTAAATTTCTTCTAAACGTCTGCTATTGAAAACTTTATATTTTCCTCTGTTACATAAAAAATACTGAGACGTTTCTATATGCTTGGCAATGTGCTTAGTATTGTAGCTACATTATTTTCTTGACTTTTCTCATCCTCGCTATTAATGAAGTGCCATTTTTATTTCCATTTTACAGATGATGAGACAGAAGGATTTAGAATCTCATTAAAGGTTTTGGAGCTGATAAGTGGCAGAGCTGAAATTTGAGTTCAGGGAGTTTCACAAAATGAGCTTGGCTTTCTTAACTGCTAAGCTGTACTCTGATATTCTTAATTTCCCATTACACTCTCCCCCATGGAGGACTGTGGACCACGCATGATTGGAAATGTATATTGATTACTATTTTCTGGCTGTGGGTATGATGTAAAACTGGTATTTTGCCTGTTATTGCTAACTCACTGAATCTCTTTAGAGTCAACAATTTCTACGTACTTGTATGCAGTTGAACTCAGAATTTAATGCTAAGTGCACTTCGGAATACTATGTTTTAATCTTGCACTCACTAAATTTATGCTTTTCTATTACACCTGTAAATCTTTCCTTGTCATAATATGAGTGATTTACAATTTTCCTCTCAAGGATTTCCTTGAGTTGTGTTGGTGCCTCCTATTTCATTTGAGGACAAGGGTAAAAATAATGAGACCAGGTGATTTTGAATCAGCTCCAGTGTTTCAGGGCAAGCATGTGATTATTCTTGGTTTTGCTTGTGGTAAGTTTTCTGTAATTGGAAATGTTAGATGACGCTATTTTGAATTCCAAGTGTGAAAATAGTGCTATAGCATAAAAATCCTCTCTTTAGTGTGAGTGAGTGAATGGGTGTAGGTCAAACAGACTTGGAACATAAATTTCAATTCAGAAGTGGTGCCAGAGAGACAAGTTAATTTTCTAAATCAGCCTGGTGAGAGCTGGAGCTCGGAAAATGTTTTCAAGGAAAAATGTTTTGTACTTGACTAGAACAATCCTGAGGTGATAGGTTCAGCAGTATACTGGCCACCAAGGTTTAGTAATACTTCTGGAGCTATGGTTGATTTGCCTGAAAATCCCATCTTGTTAATTCTAAGACAAGTCATTTTTTCACATTTTAATATTTATGAAATCAGAATGCAGTCTGTGGTTGGTGACTATATGGTAAGATGATAACATGGGGGTTTTAGCTGAGACTGGAATATAAATTATATTTGCAAAGAAGATGGTAACAAAAGGAATCAAAACTTTTTATTTTAAAATTTTAATTGTGGCAAAATATACATAATATAATATTTACCACCCTAATCTTCCTAAGTGTCAGTAGGTATTAAATACTTCCATGTGGTCGTGCAGCATCGCCACCATCCATCTCCAGAACTTTTTCATCTTCCCAAGCTGAAGCTCTGTACCCTTTAACCGATACATCCTCCTCCTTCCCTCTGCTCAGTCCCTGGAAACCATCCTTCTGTTTCTACGAATTTGTCTTTTCTAAGTACCTCATGTAAGGAGAATCATATGGTACTTGTCTTTTTGTGACTGGCTTGCTTTATTTTCTGTAATGTTCTTAAGTTTCCTCTATGTTGTGGCACGTGTCAGAATTTCCTTCCTTGTCTAGGTTAATTAATATTTCCTTGGCTGTATATACCACATTTTAAAATCCATGTATCTGTTGATGGATACTTGGGTTGTATCCACCTTTTGGTTATTGTGAATCATGCTGCTATGAACATGGATGTATAAATATGTGTTTGGGAAATTGTGTTTGATTCTTTGGGGTTTAGTGGAAGTGGAATTCCTGGATCACATGGCAGTTCTGTTTTTAATTATTCAAGGAAGCATCCTACTCTCTTCCATAATAACTTCATTTTGTCCTTCCAAATAACAGTGCACATGGATTTTAACTTTTCCACATCCCCGCAAGCACTTGTTGTTTTCTGTTTTCTTTTTGTTTTTGTGGTGGACATCCTAATGGGTGTGAAGTGGGGGAACTATGACTCCTAATGTCCTGACTCACATAGAGGGTATAATAAAAGGGTAGGGATTGAATATCAGACATGGCTTTCTGGGAGCATGTTGGTGGTGACGAGAGCTGCTGATTTGATCCTATAAGGAGAACGAGTCTTTCTAAAACCTTTGGAGAGGTATAAGCTGTGCTTAGTCTGTTTTCTGAAGTCTAAGGGGACCCTTAGGGGCTCTAAGTAGACCATCTAGAGACCTAACACGTATATTAGCCAGCTGCCCTCGCGTCGTGGTAATATCCGCGCCTGACAGTATTTCAGGATGGAGCTTTCCTGGTTTGTTCTTTCCTCACTTTAACTCTGGAGGAGTCGAAAGCTGCCATAGCACAGTTGTAGAGGGAAGTGGCAGAGAAGGCAATGGCACCCCACTCCAGTACTCTCGCCTGGAAAATCCCATGGATGGAGGAGCCTGGTAGGCTGCAGTCCATGGGGTCGCTAAGAGTCAGACATGACTGAGCGACTTCCCTTTCACTTTTCACTTTCATGCATTGGAGAAGGAAATGGCAGCCCACTCCAGTGTTCTTGCCTGGAGAATCTCGGGGACGGGGGAGCCTGGTGGGCTTCTGTCCATGGGGTCGCACAGAGTCGGACACGACTGGAGACTTAGCAGCGGCAGCAGCAGCAGAGGGAAGTGGAAGATCAGGCTGGAAATGAAAAGCAGCAGCTGACAGCACTGCCATGCTTGCTTGCTTCTCGTTGGCGACAAAGGATTTAAGATGCTTCGACTTTATATCAAGACCGAGTTTTGATCATGATATGGGACTGAAGACTTGAATTACGAAGTTGAAACTGCCTTTTCTCAAGACAAGTGTGTGGACCTTTTTTAAAAAATTTATTTTTAATTGGAGGATAATTGCTTTACAATGGTGTGTTGGTTTCTGCCATCCAGCAACGTGAATCAGCAGTCCGTATCCACAT